>WOXC01007307.1:0-338256 GCA_011680675.1 Gymnobelideus leadbeateri | reverse complement strand
AAATTCCCCTCCAACCCATCCCTTGAAACCCTAAACCCCAGGGTGTACTGGCCTGTTAATTCCTTGATTATTAGGCACTCGAAACAGGACTATCCAGGCTCTCTCCCTGCAGTGCCTGATTACGAGGTAGGTCGCTCATTTTATACCCAGATTTGACGCTGCTCCCCGCCAACCTGATGCTCGGCTCTCCCACCGAGTTCCTCCATCAATTATTGACGTCAGAACCGAGAGGACTGACAATGCAGACGGGGCTGAAAAAAGTCATTGTAATCACCACCTGGAATGGATGCGGGCTGGTTTACCCGGCACTCAGCACCCAGCATGGGGGTTGACGCCCAGCTCAGGGTGGGATGAGGAGTGGTGGGGAAGGGGTGTGATTACCAGTGGGGAAAAGGAGAAGGAATTCGTGCATCAGAAAACAGATTGAGCAAGATGACGCCCAAGCTTCCTTCCAGCTTGGAGATTCTAGGATGCTCTTAGGTCATACCCTTAGATTTCCAGGCCTCTGTACTTTGGGCCAGAGCCCCTACTTCCTGCTGGTTAAAGGAGTTTGTGTGAGGTATGTACAGGTAGAAGGCCAGCATCTGGAGAGCTGAGCCTGGTTTTGACATAGACTAGCTGTGTGACCTTAAGTGAGTCAATAGACCTTTCTAGGCCTCTGTAAAATATGGAGAATAATCTCTACCTGCCTGGACTCCTGGGACTTTGGGAAGGATGTAAGAAAATAAAAGAATAACTCTAAAATGTGATACCAAACGGAGAGATGCTGGATTATCTCTTTTCTGTTCTGTCTTTAAAAAGTGGGTGTCGGAAGTCTAAGCCCTGGATGGGGGTGGTAGTCTGAAGTATGCCAATCCTTTTAATATCTGTTTTGGAGAAATTACGCAGAGAAGGGATAGCTAGTTCTCTTTCTCCAGCAAGGTCCCATTCTGCTTCCAGGAGTAAGAGAAAAGAACTACAGGCAAGTCTCTCCCCACAGACCAGAGCCCCTGGTGCCCAGCGTCCTTCCATACCTTGGCTGTGAGAACATCCTCAATTTTCCTAGAGAGATAGTGTCATGAAGCCCTCTTTCTACTTCCTTGGGATTGAGGCTATAGGGGGGAACAAGGAAAAAGGGGATAAAGATAAAGATAAGAGGACCTCTTCCCTGTAGGCTGCATTTCAGTAATTTCTGTTATGTCCAATTCTCTGTGACCTCGATAACTGTATGACTTTGGGCCAGTCAACTTTTAAGCCTCAGTTTCCTCACCTGCAAAATGAGGGAGTTGGATCCAATGGTTTTAGCACTAACTCCATGATCCTGTGAGAGGCAGCTGGGTGCCTCAGTGGATAGACTGCTGGGCCTGGAGTCAGGAAGACCTAAATTCAAATCCAACCTCAGACACTTACTAGATGTGTGACCCTGAGTGAGTCCTTTAATGATAGCACCTCTATCTCTCAGGATTCTTGTGAGGATCAAATGAGATAATATTTGTAAAAGCACTTAGCACAGGGCCTGCAGGGCACATAGGAGGCAATTAATGCATTTTTGTTCCCTTTGTTCCCCCTCTTCACCGAAATGTACACAGATAACACAGAACTGATTTTTGGAGAAATGGAGCTCTCATAACTTAGAGGAATCGGGAAAGGCCTCAGGGAGGAGGTGATACCTGACCTGGTCTTTAACAACAAGCTAGGAATTCTAAGAGGTAGAGGTGAGGAAGGAGGGCATTCCAGGCAGAAGGTACCTAGAGGTGGGAGGTAGACTATTACCTGTGAGAAACAAGTGTCCCAGTTAGGCTGGAATAAAGTGCTACTCAATGCTGCTACTATGGCCAGGTGAGTGAACAGAACTCTAGGAAACAGGTGGGGACAGGAGAAGGAGTTGATGATGTCCTTGGTGCTTGCAAAAAGACAATCCTGAGGCTCTATTCTACATGCCACCAGCCCAGAACTTCCCACTTCTACATTTTTTTTGGAGGGGGGAAGGCAAGGCAATTGGGGTTAAGTGACTTGCCCAAGGTCACACAGCTAGTAAGTGTCAGGTGTCTGAGGCCGGATTTGAACTCAGGCCCTCCTGACTCCAGGGCTGGTGCTCTATTCACTGCCCCTCCACTTGCTTTCCAATATCACTAAGACGACTGGGGTGGGACTGGGATTGGCTGCTTGGTAACAATGCCCCTTCCCCTTTGTTCACCACCTGCGATGGATTGTGAACAAGGGTGAAGGAATGAGGATGGATGGCTTGCAATCCTGTGTGTTTGTGAAATAGCTGGCCCAGGCAGAGGGTAGTGAGGGCTTGTGGCCAGGTGTTTATTGCTCTCAGGCACAATCTCCCTGTGGGAACGGGATCACTGATGGGGAGACTGGACCTTGAGGGGGCGCAGTTGAGCATGTTACTTATCTTTGGGGAGCTGACTATGGCTAAGCCAGGTCCCTGAGCTGCCCAGCTAGAGCAGGTTCCTCTGGGCAAAATGCTTTTCCTCCCAGCTATGGTTTCTATTTCAGCACCAAGTCAGCGGCCCTGGGCAAAGATAAGTCATGGTTCTACCGATGACCAGCTGGGTGATTTGGGATGAGTCACTTCCTTCTCTAGTCCACTCATTTCACCAGCTGTGAAACAAGGCAAAGCAAGATGATTCCTAGGGTCCTTCCAGCTCTGACACTTGATGATTCTAAGGTATAATCTAGATTCTGATACTTAACTCCTTGTATAACCTTGGATATGTCACTTAACCTTTTTGGGATTCAGTTTCCTCATCGGTAAAATGGAAGAACTGGGCTGGATGGTCCCTGAGGTCCCTTCTGGCTCTAGGTCTATAAGCCTCTGACCCTCTTGGGATTCCACCCCCCAGCCCCAGTCCCCTTCAGCCCCAGCTTAGTAGGGGAGTCTCAGCTAGAGGGTAATTCCAGATGGAAATGCCAGGTGGAGAAGGGGGTGCAGAGCAGGGCCAGAGGGAGGTGAGACAAAGGGAAAACAATCCAGACACTGGCAGGCAGCTCTGCATCTGGCCTGAGTAGCCAGGCTGCCGAGTTCTTGGAAGCAGGCCATTAAAATCAGAGAATAGGCCCTCCACACACAGATCTTCAGACATCATCATCATATTAATAATGAAAGGGCAGCTCTCTCAAAGATCTTAGACCCTCTCACTCCGCAGCAGGCAGGAGAGCAGAATGCAAAGTTGTCGTGGGGATGTCACTGCAAACAGATGAGGAGGCCACCATGCTGAGGTGGGCCTGCCAGAGTGGGCGGGAGCTGGGCCCAGGTGGTTCTTCAGTCCTGGGGGGAGAAAGGGGAGGGAAGCAAGGGAGAGAGAAGGCTTCTGCTTGGTTGTCTTTAAAGATGCTTTGCTAAGTTTCATTAAATATGCATCTACCTCTGTTAAACTTTAATTTCCCACTTTGAGATGCCACATTTTTCATGACCGCCTGGGACCTGGGAGAGTTGAGCTTGGAAGGGCCAGCCTTTGGGGACATAGGAGTAACTATGGGGTAGCATGGGACTGTCCATCAGAGCTGGGGCCCTGGGCTCCTGTCAGTGTAGGGTGAAGACAATTGACGGCCTGCCTTCCTGTCTCCATAGTGGAGCGGGTTCTGGGTCTGGGCTCTTGGGAAGTAGGAGAGAGAGGGAGCATGAGGCAGTAGAGAGAACACAGGACTGGGACCACTGGCTCCCCTTCCCATGGACCCTTGGGCAACTCATATTTTAGGCCTGCTTCCTCATCTGTAAAGTGGGAACAATGATATATCCCATGTCTAACACAGGGAAGTCTTGGGAACCCAGTGAGATTAGGGATGTAAAAGTATTTAGAAACCCTTAAATGTAAGTTTGTGAGGGAAATGTGAGGGACCCTGTCAGTAGTATTGGGAGGCCATGCCCTTGTTGTACTTCCCTGGCTGGTCTGGCATCAGACCTAGAATTTCCTCTACTGCAGCAATTACCTTGGATTATGTAATTCTGCCCTAGAAGTCCATAGGAATTTTATACTAACGTAGGAATTTTATACTAACAAGGCCCCAGAAATAATTGTGGGACACCTACAAATGTGTATGATGGAGGGGGAGGGGATTTTCAACTGAGAATTCTGAACTGGACTAGAAGGTGAGGGAGACTTGCCTAAGGCAAGAGCCTAGAAAAGTCTCTGCCACTTGCTTCTTCATTTATACCTTCTATGCCTAAAGAGGCAGTGTCATATATTGGGAAGAACAATGGACCCCTTGAGTCAAGAGAGACTTGGCTCCAAATTCTATCTGACCATGGCTGGCCTTGTGACCACTTTATCTCTCTGAGCCTAAGTTTTCCCAACTAGAAAATGGGGTAACAATTCCAGCAGACCCTACCTTACAGGGTTATGTCAGAAGGGATAATATATGAAAAAGTGCTTGGTAAATCTTAAAGGGCTACAGGAAATTAACTATTATTTATTACACCTCTGATAATGGGCTCATTTGCCAACTGCTTACCCCTCAAAAATAACAATTGGCATTTCTATAACAATTTTCCATTTGAAAAGCACTTTACATATTATGTGAGACATGGGAGACACTGGCACAGGACTGCCCAGCATTGCATGCCTGCATCAAAGAAGGCACTGTGTTGCAGGAGCAAAGCAGAATTTCCACAGCTCAAAAGAAATATGAGCTGTACACATTTAGAGACATCTCCACTCCAATGTTTATGTGGACTATCTGTGCCTGACCTGTGGTGGGGCCTAGCGAGTCCATGTAGGTCTGATCAGCCACAGTCAGGCACATTGTACTTTGATCCCAACATAGTGTTATCATTTTAGTCCTCTTTGAGAATGAAGGCCAATGATCAAACAACCAAGAGGTATTCTAATCCCCCATTTTACAGATAAGGAAGTTGAGGCTCAGAAAAATTATGTCACCCCACTTAGTAAGTATCAGAGACAGAACTTGAACCCAAGACTTCCCAAAACCAAGTGCAGCAGTCTACCCATCATACTGTGCTACTTTTCAAGACAATTCTTTCCTGTCACTGTTCCTTATACAATAAAATACCCCAGGCTACAAGAGAAGGACAGCTTTTCTAGATACACCTGAAATGTTTGTCTCTTAGAGACCAGAACATGAGAAAACTTTAAGGACCACAATGATAACAGCCCTAGGAGGCTGGCAAGGCAACCATTAAACCATTGTTAAGGGTAAGTGAGACACCCTTCTTTCTGCCTGGCCCATTTCAGCACCTTGACTAAGGCTCATCAACCCAGTACCCTAAAAGAGTAAAAAGGCAGTAAACTCTGTGATCTGTTTGATTTAACCTTGGAGAGTGGATTGAGGGAAACAATTCAATTCAATTCACCAAGCATTTCTTAAAGGATTGCTATAGGGCAGTTAAGTAGCACAGTGCCACAACTGGAGTTAAGGAGACCCATAGTCCTAAATTCAAATCTGGCCTCAGACACTTCCTAGCTGTGTGACCCTGGGCAAGTCACTTAACCTTGTTTGCCTCAGTTTCTTCTTCTGTAAAAATGAGCTGGAGAAGGAAATGACAAAACCACTGCAGTATCTCTGCCAAGAAAACTCCGAATGGGGTCACAAGAGTCAGGTATGACTGAACAACAAGCAGACTAAGCATTGTACTGCACTTGGGATTCAAACACACAAAAAAGAAAACAAATTTCTTCCCTCAAGAAGCCTCCATTCTACTGGGGAATACAACTGAAACTCAGATTAGTGAATACAAAGTAATTTGAAGAGAGAGAACACTGAAAACTATAGGATTAGGAAGAGACCTCAGAAACCATCTAACCCATATTACAGATAGGCCATCTGAGGCCCAGAGGGGATAAGTGACTTGTCAAAGGGCACACAGCTAGGAAAACAGCAGTTCCCTTGCAGTTATTAAATGAATGAAGCTTTCCTCTGTTGGATTAGAGGGTAGGGATGTGAACAGTTAATAAATAGCTTGGCTTTGTGTATAAATTTTAGCATTGACAGGACCCAGTGTTCCCTGGCAGGTGGTGTTAGGTGTTTAAGAATAAAATCCATTCTGAATGAGTAGCTTTGAGTTTGGAGAAATAAGGAAAAGGGAGTGGATACATCCCTGCGAAGGCAGCAGGCCTGGGCTCCCTTGTACCTGAAGGGGATGTGTTAAGAATGCATAGGTATTGGAGGTGGCAAAGACCTATTAGCTCACGGAGGCCTGGCCCCTGCGGGCCAGGCGTTGGAGACAGAATTGAAACAGTACCATCTGCTTGCTCAGCTCAGAGGAAAAACACACTGGTGCTGGCAGAGGAAAAATGGGCCTGCTGCTCTATGGCAGAGTACCCTGTGCCACTGGGGTAAATGGCTCCAATGGGAACAAGGGCAAGCAGGGAGAGACCTGGCTATCCCCCATAGCTTCTGCTCAAGGACCACTGGGGTGCCCCACTCTGGGGAAGACCCAGAGATGACAGACCATTATGGACCTTTAGCACTGAGATCACCCAGCCCAGTCCCCTCATTTTATAGCAGAGGAAACTGAAATCTAGAGGAGGGAAGGAAATTCTTTTTTTCTTTTATCTTTTTCTTTTTTTAGAGGTCCTTTTAAGTTTATTTATTTATTTTTAGCTTTCAACATTCATTTCCTCAAGATTTTGAGTTACAAATTTCTCCCCATCTTTCCCCTGTCCCCACTCAAGATAGCAAGCCTACTGAATATCCCTTCTCCCAGTCTATTCTCTCTAATGTCGTTAAGTTTCTAGTAGGGCAAGATGGATTTCTATACCCCAGTACCTGTATAACTTAAGGAAATGCTTCTTTAGCATTTATATAATACCTACTATGTTCCAGGCACTTAAAAAAGTATTATCTCATTTGATGCTCATAATAACCTTGTGAGGTTTTGTCTCCTAATTTACAGTTGATGAAACTGAGGCAAACTGAGTTTAAGTGACTTGCCCAGGGTCACTTAGCTCCTAAGTGTCTGAGGTCCAATCTGAACTCAGATTTTCCTGACTCTAGGCCCAGTGCTCTACCCACTGAGATGCCCAGCTGCTTCCAATGAGAAAAGAACAAGATTCTATGAGAGTTCAGAAGTGAGAGAGAGAGAGAGAGAAACAGAGACAGAGAAAGAGATAAAAGAGACAGAAAAAGAGAGATAGAGACAGAGAGAACACTAGTGAGGGAAGAAAAGATGAAAGAAGACTTTATAGAAGAAGTAACATTTGAGTTATATGTATTCAGGGAGTAGCAAAAGGCGAAACTAAAAGCCAGTCTAAAAGTACTTAAGTATCAGGCTAAGGATTTGGAATTTTATTAGGCAAGCAATGGAGAGCCCCTGAAGATTTTTAGCAGGGAGATGACACAGTTAGAAAGCTTTAGGGAGGTTCATTTGGCAGTGGGGAATGAGGTGCCCTATTGGGAGGGGCAAAGGCTAGCATGGGGAAGACTGATGAGGAAGTGGGATGGCCTCAGTGTCTTTGCCATCCCTGGAATGCTCTCCCTCTTCCACACAGTCATTGGAAAGCCTACCTCCCCTCCCTTCAAGGATGAGCTCAGGCACCCAGTCTTACACAAGACCTTTCTTAATCCCCCCTGTTTTCCCCTTCCCAATTACTCAGTATATTCATTTGCTTATTTATTTTTTATTGTTTTCTCTCAGCAAATAGATGTATGTAGTAACTAATATATTTTTGCCTTTTTACACCCTAGTATCTAGCAGAGTAATTGGTGTTTAGTAAACACAGGAAATGCTTTTTGAAGTGGTCACACACACGTTAAAAAGGTTTTTGTTGTTTTTCAGTCATGTCTGATCTGACTCTTTGTGATCCCATTTGAAGTTTTCTTGGCAAAGATAGTACAATGGTTTGGCATTTCCTTCTCCAGCTCATTTTGCAGATGAGGAAACTGAGAGGAATAGGGTTAAGTGACTTGCTCAGGGTCTCACAGCTATTAAGTGCCTGAAGCCAGATTTGTACTCAGGGAGATGAGTCTTCCTGATGCCAGGCCCAGCACTCTATGCCCTATGGCACCACCTAGCTGCCCCAGTTAGGAAGGTGTTGTCCAAGGGGAGGCCTCCCATGGTGGCTCCAGGATCACACAGACTTACTTAGAGGCAGAACAGGACCTAAATCTGAAGCCTTTCAGGGACCTTTAATTCCATCCTCTCTCTCCTCAGGTGGGTTCCTCTTTCCTTTCTGGGGCTTATAGGAATGAGCTACTTAATGGCCCCACCCCAAATGCCAAAGCCAGGACTCTGCTGAAGGTGCTCCTCTTGGGTACCTGCTGAATACCGATTAGTTATGGAAGACTTGGGCTCCCTCCTTCCAGGGAGGCATAGAACCATCTGTGAGGGGCTTGCAATCACAAAACATCAAAGGCGTGTTTGCTCAGGCTTTCTGAGGAGGACAAACCAGTCTTGGGAGTTACGCAAAATATCTTTCATCCCTTCCCTTCTTCGGCCTGTTTCTCTCTTCACTCTCTTGCTACTACAGCGGAATATTGATGGGACTGACTTATTATATCCCATTGTTTCTAAGAAAATTTGGCTTTGAACAGCTCCAGATGGGCAGAGAGGAAGCAGACGTTGCCACTGCTGTCTGAATGGACCAGTGTTTGCTAGGGGCTATAAAGGAGGGGTACTACCAGGTCCAAAAGGAAGCCTATGCCTGAGTAGTAGGATTTTGGGGTACTTTCTGGAGGGTCCCAGAACCTCCCCCCACCTCATTCCCAGATCCAGACAGTCCCTTTGCTTGAAACCAGAAACATGAGCTAACTATTCCTCTGAAATAGCATCAGATCAGGTTGGCTCCTGAGTTCTTTCAATTTGTATTAGGCTGTGAAATGTCACCAAGGAAGGAGGAAGTAGTCTGATTGGCAGGCGCTCACTTTGTGGTTGTGGATCTGACTTTTCTTCTGGCTTTTGCTTTAGATGTTTTTCCTGACTGGTTGAGTCTGCCTGGCCTCCCCAATGCTTTTCCTGGCTCTGCCCTGGTAGGGTCTTGTGAGCCAAGCCTAGAGGGAACATTGGATATGATACAGTGGAAAGAGTACAGGATTTAAATGAATAGGGCCTGGGTTCAAATACCAGCAAGTTGATGACCCTCTCTGGGCCTCAGTTTCCTTGACTGTAAAATGAGGGATTGAAATAGATAACCTCTGAGGATCCTTCTAGCTCTGTCTCCATAATCCTATGATTTGTTATCAGAGGAACTGGATCTGGACTATAAATCTGCTATTTACCATATGACCCTGAACAGTCACTTAGCCAGTCTCGGCTTAAGTCACCTCCTCTGTAAATAGAAGGTAATAATTCAGACCTTCTCTAAGGTTCATTCCAGCTCTAAATTCTGAATTTAAATATTCAGGAGAAATCCAGGGAGATAACACAGACTAGTCAAAGGAGGTGGAGGCAGAAGACCAGGGTTTGCATTCTGTATTTGCCATTGCTCATTGGCTTGTCCAGAGTCTCTAATCCCCTCTATAAAACACTGCCCCTTTCAGCTCTCCTTTCTTGTGATCTTCCCTTGGTAGAGGAGGAGCACGGCTAAGCATTTGTTTTCTCAATGAAATGGTTTCTCAAGAACTCAGTGTGGGAGTGTAAGTCCAGGAGCCAATGGGACATCCAGGGATGAATTTAGAACTAAAATTAGGAAATCTGTTCCATGCCACTCACCAGCTATGTGACCTAGGGCAATCTTCTTAAGTTCTCAGAATTTCTGGGTTTTTTTCTTCTGTAAAATGGGGATAGTGAGAGGCCAATGTGGTGTATAGGAGAGGGTAATGGCCTTGGAGTCAGGAAAAATGAGGGATGTATTGGAACTAGATAGAACCAATTGTTAAATTTTCAATGTGAATTCTTATGCCTCAAAAATTGGCCAACACAACAAATCAGGGCTTAGTTTATTGATTCATTGATTTCTAGACTGGAAGAAGTGATAGAGAAAAATCTTAATGATAATTAAACTTAAAACTGTGCTGTGCATTCCCAGGGAGCCAGTTGTTAAAAAAATTTACCAGGAAACTCCTGGGCAGAATTCAAATTCAGATCCTACCATTGCCACTTACCGAGGGACCGCAGAGAGATGTTTCAACTTCTCTGATCCTTAGACAACTGTCTAAGATTGAAATAAACAAAGTGTCGCCTTGATGAAGGGAGCTCCTACACTGATTAAATCACAGATCTTTTTGTATTGATGTATTATAAATAGGAATGATAATTCCTGCCCTCTCCATCTCACCCTGTCCTTAGAAGAATCAAATAATAATAGTTCATATGGGTAGAGAACTTGGAACTTTGCAAAGTGTTTTAGATACACTATCTTATTTGATTCTCACATCCACCCTGGGAGCTAGGGGCTGTTGTCCTTTTCTGGTCTGCTTGACTGACCACAAGGTTTAGATGAGATGAGAGTCATCAACTTTATTCCTTCTGGTGAGATGGGGGACCACCAGACCTTACCACATACCCTCCCACTGCCTCCTAACGGTCCTCCAACACTCACTCACCATCTGCCCCTCCTCTACACCTTGAAGAGTCTTGGCACTGGGACAGAAACTATTGAGTGTTTTCTTTCTGTATTCCTAGCTTCCCACATGGCAGGCACTTGAAAAAATGCATTTTCTTTCATTTTACTGATGAGGAGAAAGGTGCTCAAAAAACCCAGGGTCACACAGCCAGTAAGTGTCTAAAGCTGGCTGAAAAACAAAACCTTCCTGACTCGAGTCGAGCTCTAATGTGACAGTTATCTATAAAAGTTCTAAGCACTGTACCCAACCAATACTGTTTCTTGCCCTCTCTGGATCCTGACAGTGCTGTAGGAAGGACTTCCTGTCCACATGAGAGGATGCTGTGGGGTCCCCTCCCTAAGTCATAGGGATAATGAGTGTAGGATTATAGAGAAGGCCCCTCCAAGGAGGCAGGGGGTGGGAGTACTTCTGTCCTTCCAAAATTTTTCTCTGTGTTTGGAACAGAGGGGCTTAGCTGATGAAGAAATTCAAAGGCAGCCTGGAAAAGAAAATCCCACTGGAGTAACACCCCAGTTAAACAGTGCGCCTGCCTGGGCTACCAGCCCTGATTATCATGAGCAACTCCCACCTTCCTCTCCTCCAGGAGAGATTATCCCATCTATAGTTAATGATAGCAAATGGACTGCCATTCCAAACACACAGGAAAGACTTTTAACTTAAAACGTTGCTATGTATATTTCAAAAAACCTCCCTTGGCTAAGCAAGGGAAAGAACATGTATATAAATGGGAGCTTCCCTTGGTCACACCAGGGGAGGACAGTCAGTCACTCCCTGTCAACTAAGCTCCAGGGAATTTTCGCTCATGGTGGACTCTCCTCTGGGATTTCTCGGCTTCTCCACGGAAAAGCCATCGACAACAACCGTTAAGCCCTGAGTCGCATGTGTTTCTGTAAGGGTTGATACTATGGTGTCTGGCCTCAGATACAGATTGGCTGAAGTTTGGGGATCTTTAATATGAAGAAGAGGAGACTTAAGGGATACATGACAGCTGTCTTCAAGTATTTGAAGGGCTGTCATGTGGGGAAATGATTTAGCTTGCTCCACTTGGCCTCAAAGGGCAGAAGTAGAAAGAATGGATGGAAGTTGCCAAGAGGGAGATTGGATTCAGGGTAAAAGAAAAGAATTATGTGCAAAGATGGAATGGGTTGGGGTGGCTAGGTGGCACAGTGAATAGAGCACCGGCCTTGGAGTCAGGAGGACCTGCGTTCAAATCCAGCCTCAGACACTTGACACACTTAATAGCTGTGTGACCTTGGGCAAGTCACTTAATCCCAATTGCCTTGCCTTTTCCCCTCCAAAAAAAAAAAATGGAATGGGTTGCTATGAGAGGCAGTGGGCTCCCCATCCTGGACTTCTTTAAGGAGGAGACATCTGAACACTTATCTTGGATATTGTAGAGGAGATTCCTCTTCAGGTGTGGGCTGGACTGATTCATCTCAGAGTTCACTCACAGCTGGGAGATCCTATGATTTTGTGATGCTGGCTCAGAGAGCAGATTAAAGAGATGTTCTCCAGTAGGAGAATCCTGAAGTATAGACATACTCCACATAATATAACACTGGAAATGCTGATGTTATTTATTTCATGAAAGCACACTCTTTGGCAAAAAAGATATTACAGGGAATGTTCCTTAGGAGCAATGTTAGAAATGGGTGATTGACTAAAACAAAGTTATGGTGGAGTTTTGCAACTTTATAATGAGATTTAGCCATAATGTATTAACTATGCTATTTTGAAAAGAAAAGAAAATTACCAGAGACAATCTTATATAGAGCTTATTTGATTTGCTCCCAACATAAATCACTTCAAGTAGTTTTCCTCCAAAGGTCTCCCTAATTCTACGCTCCTTAGATTCTTTGGGTTCCATCAGATAGAGGGCTTTAATTAAGTGATGATCTGCCTTTTTTTCTATAAGATTATGCTGAGCTTTGCTGCATAAATTATCCTTGGGTGCAAGCTATTTTCTTTTTGGGTTTTTAAAAATATTTTCTATTCTAGCACTTCCTTTCATTTATTGTTATTTATGAGTAGTCCTGGGTGATTTGGATTGGAGTTCCTTGGCATGTGAACTGTTTCTTGATAGCCACTTATAATATCTCTTAGATTAAGAAGCTCTGAAGCTTGGTGGCCTCATTTCTGAGTGACTTCAGATCCCCCTCTCTTGGCATCCTATGGATTCTATCAAGAGATACTTTATCCTCTAGTTTTGATACTTGTGGGCAATGTCCTTTTATGGCTTACTAAAATATGATGGGATTTTTTTCTGAGAGCTCACTAATTCTTAGATTATTTTGTTGAGTTCTGACTTTCAAGTGTTTGTTCTTAGCTTATAGAGACCTCCTATATTTTGCTTGTCTTTCCTCTAGTATTTCTTATATCATTTAGTTTTAGTTTTATTTCCATAGATTACTTTATTGATGTGTCTACCATTTTGTTAAAAATTTTCTATTATTTTAGATCACTAATTTTCTTCTGAGTTTTTCTTAAGTTCTAATTTTTATCCTTATCTTTCTCCATTTGTTTATTAGGATTTTCAAATATCCTGGAGGTTCTTGTGACTGATCCATTCTCTTTTCTGGAATTATAGCTGTAGTTTTTGTAAAATTAAACTCTTCTACTGGAGATTCTTCCTTCCATTTTCTTTTCACACATTATGTCTTCAATGTATTGGGAGTTTTTTTTCTTTTTTTCTTTACTCATTTCTTCAGTCTCAGCTGATTTTTCTGTGGTGATTTCCTTTGTGTGTATTTCTATACTTTCTCCCTCATTATTTTTGTTCTTTTATTTTATTTGGCACATTTCTTGCTATTTTGAGATGATGAAAGGGATCCAAGCTTCGAAGTAACATCTAAAGAGGCTATCTTTCTAGAAGCTCCATGTTAATCTGTTTTGGTTGGTCTGTAGGTAGGCACAGGAAGAAAAAACCCAACATCTCAGAAAACAAATCTTTTTTCCTTTCTTTTGTGGCTGTCCACCCCAGCTAGAATAAGTTGTCTCTTATACTCTTGAAAGACAGCATTCCCTTTTCCAAACTTGCATCATACTGGAGTTTTAGATTTCTCTGAATCTTACTGCCGTTCAACCTCATTGTAATGGCTTCAAGGATCTCCTTTAATTCCTCTTTAGTTTGCATCTTTATCTAGGTTCCCAGAACTCATAGTCTTCAGGCTGCATTTCCTGACTCTGCTTCTGTCTAGATGTTAGGCTTTAGAATAGTGTTTTAGGAATTAGAAATATGTAACATGGGTTGGTGCAATCATAAAGAGCAGGGAGGATAGCTCCTCTACAAATCTGATTTGTTTCAAGAATTTTTCTGGCCTTTCTCTGCTCCCTTAGAGCTAAAGGTTCATGCCTTGCAGACTTCAGTTTGGGGGAAAAGAGGTGGAGAAATCACAAGTTCTGTTTTTTTTTCTTCTTTCCAGACCAAAGAAAGGGGATACAGTTTTCTCTGTTTCTGCCTGTCTCTGTTTTTGTCTGTCTTTCTCTGTGTCTCTTTGTCTCTCTATCTCTATCTTTCTCCATCTGTCTTTACATCCCTGTGTGTCTGTCTCTATTTGTGTCTGTCCATCTCCATCTACCTATCTCTATGTCTGTGTAAATCTGTATGTGTCTCTGTGTCTTCCTCTCTGTCTCTGTCTCTCTCTTCACAGGAGAAAAAAAATAGCAAAATGACTTACGTCAACTCAGTCTTAGTTACCAAGACAACCTTTTTTTTTCCTGCCACTGTCAGAAAAGAAAGCAGAGACAAAGTGTGAAGGTGCTCCCCGAACCTTGTTACAAACCATCTGAGGAATTTCTAAGTTACCCAAGCTCTTCATTCTTCACCAAGGTTCTATCCAGACTCCAGGAAAGTCTGATTGATAGGGGGAGAAATGTGTGTCTGCACACATGCGTGCACATCTCAGCACCTTCACAATAGGTCTCCAGCTTTAATCTGAAAGATCTAAGCTATGAGCAGTTGTTTGCATTTGTCCAGTCTTTTGGTAATAAGATAATAAAGGCAGAAACAAGGTAGGGGTATAATAAACATATTAAGCCCCTCCTATTTTCAAGACATTGTGCCTGGGATTGGACCTGTGGTTTCTTTGATAAGGGAACTCACCCTAATGGGTGAAACTCTTCCTACTGATCCAGATTGCACCTTCATGGCAATTTGTGGTCTTAAAGAATTGCCTGGAGCACTGAGAGTTTAAGTGACTTGTCCAAAGTCACACAGTCAGTATCTGTCAGAGATAGGACTTGAGCCCAGGTTCCATAGCATTCTGTGCAGGAATATAAAGGTAAAAACCCTCCTGGCCATGCCAATCAAACCACCAAAGGATTACTTTGTAGAGCTAACAAAAATAATAATGAAATTCATATGGAGAAACAAAAGGTCAAGCATCTCAAGTGAAATAATGAAAAGGAAAGGGCCCTCCCAGTACCAAATCTCAAACTATGCTATGAAGCAATAATCATGAAAAATGATTTGGAATGATTAAGAGAGATTGATGGGTAACTGGAATAGACTAGGCATACAGCAAACAGAAGCAAATGAATACACTCACTACTCACTATCTTCACAATCACAATATTCCTACAGTATACTATAGGATACTGCTGTGTCCTAGTGTTTAGTAAACCCAATAACTTATTAGAATTCATTATTGGACAAAAACTACTGGAAAAACTTCAAAACAATCTATCAGAAACTAAGTAGAAACCAACATTTCACATCATATGCAAAGATAAACTCCTAATGGATACATGACAGACATAAATAAGATGATATCATAAACAAATTAGAGGAGCAAGGAAGAAATTACCTTTCAGATCAGATGGAAAGGGAAAGATAGTTCATGACCAGAAATGTGACAGAAAGAATCACAGAACGTAAATGACA
Source organism: Gymnobelideus leadbeateri (assembly GCA_011680675.1). Classification (NCBI taxonomy): domain Eukaryota; kingdom Metazoa; phylum Chordata; class Mammalia; order Diprotodontia; family Petauridae; genus Gymnobelideus; species Gymnobelideus leadbeateri. The sequence goes on along the minus strand of WOXC01007307.1, from coordinate 322,922 downwards.
ATTATGATTACATAAAATTTTAAAAGGTTTGTACAAACAAAACCAATGCAGCTAAAATTAAAAGGAAAGCAGATTATGGGGGAATTTTTTTTGAGCAAGTTTCTCTAATAAGAGTCTCATTTCTAAGATAGATAAGGAACTGATACAAATTTATAAGAATAAGAGTCTTACTCCAATTGATAAATGGTCAAAAGATAAAACAGGCAGTTTTCTAAGAAATAAATACAAACTATCAATAACCATATGAAAAAATGTTCTAAATCACTAATACTTAGAAATGCAAATTAAAGCAACTTTGAAGTTACACCCAATGGTGTGCTGGTAAATCTTTAACAACCAACTTTGGGGGGAGAGGGGAGAAAATGTATGCATGACACATTTTTAAATTTAATCTGCATTATTTACGTTTTCTGCTTCACTTTCTTAAGTTTAGACAATCAACAAAACAATAAATCAAACCCTGATTTGTAGAGTTTGCTGATTTCCAAGTTGTAAAAGCTCACACTAAAATTTTAACCCTGGTTCCACCTTGTACCCATCAGACTGGCAAAGTTGACAAAGGAAAATGACAAATTTTGGAGGGACTGTGGGAAAACAAGCACATTAATGCACTGTTACTAGAGCTATGAAATACTCCCACCATTGTGGAAACAGTTTGGATCTATGCCCAAAAAAATCACTAAGCTATGCATACCCTTTGACCCAGCCATGCCACTTCTAGGTCTATGCCCCTAAAGGGATTGAAGAAAAAGTAGAAGGACTGATATGCACAAAAGCATTGATACCAGTTCTTTTTTTTTGTGGTAGCAAAGAGCTAGAAACTAAAGAGTTATCTATCACTTGGGGAATTGCTGAACAAATTATCGTTTATCAATATAATGGAATACTATTAAGCATAAATAATGATGAAGATTTTTTTGGTGAAATTTAGGAAGACTTATATGACTGATGCAAATTGAAGTGAATGAGGAGAACAATTTAGACATTAGCATACATTGCAAAGACAAATAAAACCGAAAGGTTTAAAAACTCTGATTAATACAGTGACCAGCACAATTCTAAACAGCCAATGTCATACCTCCTGATAGAGAGGTGGTGGACTCAGGGTGCAGGATGAGGCATATTTTTTGGATATAGTCAGTGTAGGAATTTTTTTTCTTCACTACACATATTTGTCACAAAGGTTATATTTTTCTTTTTTTCTTTTCAAAGGGAATAGGAGAGGCAGGAAGGAGACAAAATACATTTTTTGTTAATTGAAAAATAAACTAAAATTTAAAATGAAGCATAAAATACATTTATTCAATGTTCTCTTTCTTCTTCTCTTTCTTCGGACCCTCCTCTGGATTTCGAGGATGAAGTTAACTAGCTAATGGTACTGATGGGCTAATTTATAGCCTTTTTCCAAACGACAGGCTTGCACTGGGGTCTTCTGAATACACTATACTTTAATCCTAAGATAAGATTCTAAAAGTGGACATTTTAGACACCAGGCACACTAGTCAGCCTTTCTGTGGCAATCATGTCCGAGCTCATAAGTGACTTAACAGTAGGGTCTTTCTAACAACTGATTCTTGGACCATCAATTAAAACTAGTGACTGAGGGGGCGGCTAGGTGGCACAGTGAGTAGAGCGTCGGCCCTGGAGTCAGAAGGACCTGAGTTCACATCCGACCTCATACACTTAACACACACACACAAACAAAAACCTAGCCGTGTGACCTTGGGCAAGTTACTTAACCCCAATTGCCCTCCAAAAAGGCAAAAAAAAAGAAAAAAAAAACCAAAAAAAACCTAGTGACTGAATCCTTGTTATGGGCCTTGTGCTAGCACTGGAGACACAAAGAACAAGATATAATCCTTTCCCTGAAATAGAATATAAGTTCCTTGAGGGCAACAATTGTTTCATTTTTTTCTTCTCTGGCTCCCTCCTCAACTGTCACCTTAGTAACCATCAACCCAATGCTACCAGCATATCCTTTCCTTATCACCCTGTCCCTCTCTAGTTATAGACTTGAGAAACATAATTGAATCAACTTTTCTGTTGTTCCTAGACAGCATGTGTCATTCTTACACCCCAGTGGCCTTACGTAGCATCTAAATGTAATGGGAGGACTAGCCAAAGAGGCCCGGTCCTTAGAGCATGTATAGTGTGTTCTGCCTAGTACCAACCCATGTAGAGATTTGGTAAACCAGCATCTGCAAATGTGTGATGGAGAAGTCTTTTCCCTTCTTTTTCAGAGCATCCCTTTCCCCTCCATCACATATTTCTATCATTCTCTATCATACATTTCCAGAAGCAGACTCATGAAGCCTTCATGTAGGTTGATACCTGACAGAGAATATTACACTTGTTCTAAAGGCCGGGTCCTCATTGGCCAGTCTCTTCCATTAAACCTACAATTTTATCAAATCAGCTCTGCCATAATTCCTGAATGAGGTATGTCAATCTACTCCCCATGTCCTTCACAGCCTTGTAACTTTCCTGACTAAAGTGGCCCTCCCTGCCCACCACTACCACTATCATAAGAGTGGCTTTCTTCATTTGAACGTGTTTCTTGAGGGCAGGGATTATCTTTGCTTTGGTATTTATATCCCTAGAGCTTAGTGCAGGGCTTAGAACATAGTAAGCACTGAATAAATATTTTTTCATTAATTCATTTTTTTCTTTTTATCTCCAGCACCTAGCCCAGGGTCTGTTATTTATATAGCCTATATAACCACTGAGGATCCTTATCCCAACCCCTGCTTGCACTGATGAGTCAGGTCCCCCCGAGCAAGGCTATATCTCTTACCCTTTCCATCCCAATCTAGAAGGACTCCTGAGGGGTTATAGAGTTCTCTAATGCTATTAAATACTCAAGCTCCCTTTTTGGTGTGTACTGATATACATATCAGTTGCCAATTACAGGTAGCATCTATCTTATATCAATACTCTCTGGTGTGTAACATCTCAATTTCATTTAAACAGTTAACACCAATTGGCTTTCATAACGGGATAGCACAACAAGAAGACAAACACAAGCATTCCCATTAGCAACATCTCCTCTTTGCCATTTAGGCTCCTGGGAAGAGCAGGCTCAGATTTAAAGCAACTGTTATAAGCACTTACCCCAAATTAGAGAAGGAAATGACAAACCACTCCAGTATCTTTACCAGGAAAACCCCAAAATAGGTCACAGACTAGGATATGACTGAAAATAACTAAACAACCACAACACCAAATTCATCTTTGAATTTGGTTTAGACATTGGACAAAGTTGCTCCAGAAAACAGCGTCCCAGCTGCAGAATCCAAGTCTGTGCTGGATTGTGTCCTACAGGTCACTCTTCAAGACTTCAGGGGTACTTTCCCTAGACCTCTGGTACTCCAACCTTTGGAATAGCTTAACTTACCTTTCTATAATGCTTTAAGGCTATAAAAATGAAATTGAACCTTACAAGGTCACAACCTAGTACATTCCCTCTCCAATACTCCTTTACTTAAGAGAGGGAAAGCATACAGCCAACAGAAAACAAAAGAAAAAGCAGGCACATAGAGCAGTGGCCTGGGTGGTGAGGTAAAGGATCAAGGCCTCTCTCTCTCCCCACCTAGAGGCTTACAGCATCCCTTTCCTCCACACTTAGCACATCCAGGAAACCTAGAAAGGGGAAGATTAGGCTGGCTAAGGACTTTTGAATGCACGTCCCATTCTGGCTCAGTGGCCTATGAAGTCTGTTTCTTCACCATGTAGTTAGTAGATTGAAAAGAGTCCTAGAACAATTAAAAATTCTCTCAAAGGGATAGCCAGGTCTCTCCAATCCACACCATCAGGTACATGCAGAAGCAGGCTCACCAAATGCACATGTTTTTGAGTAAGTCATTTTGACTATTATAAATACCCAAATTAATTATAAGGGACTTATGAAGTAAGACACTATCTGTATCCAGAGAATGAATTGATAAGTAGAGGTATGCATAGAATAATTTTACATATATGTATGTGTATACATACATATGTTTTTACATTTCACACACATTTGTGTCTAATGATAGCAGGGTGGGGGGAAAGGGAAGAAACAAAAGAAAGTAAAAGAAATTTACATAACTTTATTCTATATTTAAAAGGAATAACGAGTTGTGCATAATAGATTGGCAGTTCATGTGCAATAATCTTTTTATTATACTGTTATAGAAATACTTGTATTCCATATATTATTTTAAAAATTAATAATAAAAAGTAAAAATTTAATAAAATAAAGAGATACTTGCAAAAAAAAAAATAAAGCAAGCATTGGTCCAGTCCCATTATACTTGCTGCTGTTCATTTGTTTAGTCATGTCCAGCCCTTCATGACCCCATGGAACATGATGTCCGTGGGGCTTTCTTGGCAAAGATACTGGAGTGCTTTGCCATTTCATTCTTCAACAGATTAAGGTAAACAGAAGTTTACCTTAAAGTGACATGCCCAGGGTCACACAGCTAGTAAGTGTCTGAGGCCAGGTCTTCCTGGATCAGTCAGGTCCCCCTAAGCAAGGCTATATCTCTTCCCCTCTCCATCCCCAGGTCTTCCTGACTCCAGGCCCAGCAATTTATCCATTGAGCTACCAACCACAGTAGGCATGCAGGCCACATGAGGGTGTCTCCCTTAAACTCCCCCAGGCCTAGTCTGGTGTTCTTGCAAACTGGAGGAGCTTAAGAAAAGGCTCGTTGACTGGATGAATGAGTGAAGAAGTAGGGTGGGGGATGCAACATGAAGAATGGCCAGGGTTTAGGGGAGAGGAGGAAGGAGGATGTTCCAGGGGAATTATCTTAAAGGGGACAGGAGTGGAAAATGCATAGGCATTTGGGAGATGGCAAGGTCGGCCAAAGGGAAGGGAATGAAGGACATAATTTAAGCCATTGGTCTCCCTCGGCTTCTGGGCCGAGCCCCTTGGTCCCAGCAGCCCCTCCTGCCCGAGCGTTCTGAGCCTCAGAAAGAGGCAGAGCTGGTCTTAGCGAGGGGGGCGGGGAGGAGTCTGTGTCCAGAGAAGGAGTCGTCCCGGACAGCGCGGGTCGGGGCCAGCCGGGCCGTCCCGGACAGCGCGAGTCCAGGCCAGCCGGGCTCCTGTGAATCCTCACGGCTGGGCCCTCAGTCAGACCTTCCTTGGCTAGCCCGCATTGACCGGGCCTCGACCTGAAGCGATTAACTCCTCCCAGGGGAAGGGAAGTAATTCAGTCTCCGTGTTTACTTCTCCAGTGTGCGCTTCTGAATCTTTCATCTTGACTGCTGACTGTATCAAAATCCCTGTGGTAATTGGATCAGGTGCACTATTTTCCATGAAGATATTAAATCAGCCCTTCTGCTGGAGTCCAGAACGATACATTTCAGAATATAAAGACTCAGTAGATCACATTACCCAAGGTATTTTTCCTCCTTAAAACTTCTCCCCCACCCTCTTCTTAATCACAACTGCTTCCTATTTGTTGCCAAATAAATTGGGTCGGCTTTCTCTCTTATTAGCCAAAGGAAAAGAGAGAGAGAGACAGGGAGAGGAAGGGGGGGGCGGGGGGCAGAGAGAGAAACAGAGGCAGAAAGGGAGGGAGGGAGGAGTAGGAGAGGGAGAGGGGGAGAGAAAGCGAGAGAGAGGAGAGAGAGAGAGAGAGAGAGAGAGAGAGAGAGAGAGAGAGAGAGAGAGAGAGTCACACACATAGACATGATGTGAGGGAGAGGGAGACATGGGGGACAGGGCAGGAGAGTAGACAGAAACAGAGACAGAAAAAGGGAGAAATAGACACACAGAAACAGAGACAGACAGAAAAAGAGAGAGAAAGGGAGAAAGAGAGAAAGAAACAGACAGAAAAACAGACAGGGAGAAACAGACAAAGGGAGAAAAAGAGAGACACACACAGAGAGAAAAAGACAGAAAAGAAAAACAGACATACAGAGAGAACCAGAGACAGAGAGAGATAAAGAGAGAGGAGAAAGGGCCACATACATAGGCATGAAATGAGGGAGAGGGGGAGAGAGAGAAGTAAGGGAAGAAAGAAGGGAAGAAACATGATGTAACAAATTGGGAAAGAGATTCAGAGGTGTAGAGTAGTTAGTTTAGTGTTACAAAGGTAATAAGTGAGAAGGCCAAGTTTTGGGCCAAAGTCAGCTATCCCATGCAGGCTTTCTTAGAGAAGAGGGAGTAGAGGTGGGGGTGGGGAGCTATGGACAATACATCTAGTGTCCAAGAACAGTTACCTTACTGGGGAAAAGCAGGGGTGAGACTCTTTAAGGGAGGCATAGGCAGTCACAAAGACATGGAGGGAAACCCTCATATCAAAAGCCTTCATCTCTGTGAAGGGATGGGAGAGGGGTATTTCAAAGGGCACCCCACTGGTTCAGTAGTGGCACAGCTGGGTATAATGCCTCCCACGTACTGTGACCACTTGGATTCCACAGCTGCTTAGAAATGGGTAACAGCCCTGGCCCCTTCTGTTCTCAACATGCCAGCTCTTAAACTTTGGGACAAGAGCCAAAACTTTGGTTGCCATTGTGGTCCAAGGCTTCTTTGTTGGTAAAAGATAGTTGTGTGCATCTGATTTCCACCAAGGGACATGCTAGGGTGGAATCCCACACAAGGAGGATGTGAGGAGTGAGGGAATAGATGTAAGAAATTTTGTGGAGTTATAATTTCCAAGATTTGGCAATTTCTTGGCTATGTGAAATGAGGGAGAATGAGGAGTTGAACATGAACCAAGGGGATGACAGAAATAGGAAAGCCTGTAAAGGGGCATTGGTTTGAGGGAGGAAGATAATGAGTTCTGTTGTGAACATGTTTAGGATGAGTTGGCAGAGGATGAAAGATAATGGGTCTAGGAAGGGATTGGCAGGTTCACCCTTAGCTTGGGTGGATGCCTCTATGCCTGTGGCCATTGAGAAGACCAACTAATAGTCTCAGGTGGGCCAAGCCCAGGTTCACCAGCTTTTAGGGGGCATTCAGTATAGCAGAAGAGTATTAGATGACCTGGGAAAGCTTCTATTGTTCTTTTGTAAGAATCACAACAGTGCCTTTTATGGGGCTTTTTTTTTTTTTGGAGGGGGGAAGGCAGGGCAATTGGGATTAAGAGACTTGCCCAGGGTAGCACAGCAAGTAAGTGTTAAGTGTCTGAGGCTGGATTTGAACTCAGGTCCTCCTGACTTAGGGGCTGATGCTCTATTCACTGTGTAACCTAGCCGCCCCAGCAGTAACTTTTAAATAAGATGATTCCACTAAGGGGGTTTCTAGTATCTTCCTTGAGCAGAACCAAGCCTGCCGACTCTATCCCCCCACCCACCTCCACTTTCTTAATTGTTGGGGTACTGAGAAGGGATCCTTGCACAGTGGGTCAAGTTGACTAACTCAGCTTTAAACCCCTTTCAGCTTTATCATTCTGTGGCCCAACATTCTATTAGGGTCCTGTGGCCTCTGACCCAGAGTCCCCAAGGGAATAGGGGGTAGATCAGAAATCTGCAATGACAACAGCTGTTCCATACCCTATGGCACAGAATAATCTCTGGCAACCCCTTCCCAGAGACAGATGTAATGCAAGGGAACTCAGACACACAGAGCAAATCACCCAGAAATGCCAGGATCCCCTCTCCCCCAGTTCTACTACAAAGGTGGTTCATCTGTCTCACTCACTTTCTCTCTTCCAAGGCAAGTAGCAGTATGATGGGGTAGCCTAGAACACCAGATCAGAGAGGCTCGAGCTCCCTTTCCTTTTATCTGCTGCCTTCAGGCAACCTTGTTATGGGAGAGAAGCTGGTGCCCTCATTAGGACTACTGAAGGAGTTACTGTCCTCTGGCTTCCACAGCTCAGCTGGGCTGGCTCCCTGCTTGGGCTCACATGGGCTATATTCTAGGGTCCTTTTCAGCTCAAAGATTCTAAGGAAACAACCTGTTTTCTTTCATGTAGCCAGGGAGCTGGAGGTCCAGAACACACTGCCTATGGCCTAGAACCTAGCTCTAGAACTTCACCTTCCTGGTGGTTGGGACCCAGTGTCTCTGTCCCTCTCCTCTCCTCTCCCCAGTTCTGTGAGTAGTAAAGATGGTTAAGTGCTAGGGGAGTCCAAATCAGGGATGGATCGGGTAGAACCACAGAGCCTCGAGAGGGGCCCCAGCCTGATTTGAGCCATACCCAGCTCATTTATTTATGCTCTGTAGCATCATGTTTACAGCCCTGCTGGAGGTGGGGGGACTGGAGGCAATTGAATAGGGGACCAGCTTACTTATTATAACTTCATAACGGGCAGTGGCAATTCAGGAGGTGCTGATATTTATGGAATAAATACAGTGCGATTTATGGCCATATCTCTCTCTCTGATGCCCCATCTGATATGCAATTCAATTTCTTTTATTGTCTTTGGGCTTTTGCCATCATAGAGAATACATAAATAAATAAATATATGGGCAAATCAGAGCCAGCAGGCTGGGCCGGCCTCTGCCAGTGCAGTGCCTCGGATCCCATATTAGGCTCATCTATCATGGCTTATGAACACGATGTTTGTCACTGGGTTGAGATAGAAGGCAGGAGCTCCGGCCACTTGTGGTTATTTAATGCCCCCCATGGCAGGCCAAGCTGGTGTTCCGGCTGCTGCCCTCGGGCCACATTTGAGGTTGGGTCATTGCATCCCGCTTCCTCTCCCTTCCTCCAAGCCGAGTCCCCTCCCCCTCCCCAGCTGCTCAATTTACTCGCCCCATCACCCACAAGGGAAGCTTCCTGTCCCCTGAAACCAACTTACATCCCCTGTCATTCAGCCTTTTCCAGAACTCCTTGGATGAGTGGCATCTGTCCAGGACATGGTCTTCCCAGGCATGTATTTCTGTCTCTGCTCAAAGCTAAGCAACCAGAGAGTGAATATTCTACCTACCCCCGAACACCACCCCCCAATTGGGCTTGTCATGTGCTCCCCAATAACAGCAGAGTTGGTGAGAAGGGGTCACTTGGCCTGTGGAGGAGGGAGTCACATCTGAGAAGGAAAAATAGGGCACCAGTCCATGTTAAGATAGATGCATGATTCCTATGGGGATTTGCTCCCCAAGACTCACTCCCTTTCCCATCCCCGCCCATCTTTCCTGAATAGGTCTAACACCACCCTCCCTTAACCCTCTGTTCATCTCCCACTAGGTAATCCTATCAGCTAAGATTTGGACTCCAATTTACTCTCTTGTCTCACTGTCAGGATTGCTCAGTCAGCAGACAATAATAGAGTCAGGGAAGCCCCCTCCCACCCTAAGCTGTGTCTGAGGAAGGCACACCTCAGGGAGATCCTCCTATTAGCCCCCATGGTATAACTCTATGGGGGAAGCTTTGGACAGAGAGGGGGTAGGTAGAGAGGAGGAGGTGCGGTCAGGAAATTTCTTTTGGAAACAATGAATCTTGAATGGTTCCTGGTCACAGCAGTCCAATGCCTTTGTACATTCCTCCATGGCTGGTCCTACTAGGACACTGAGCAAAGAGCTAATTGATCTTCAGGTGCATTGAAAAAAGACAAAAGAACCCCACAGTCACTAGGTGCTGTTACTATTTTTGCTATTATTTGCAAACAGCATTGCATTCTAGAGTTATATTGCTGCCCCCCACCCTCCACCCCCATCTTTATTCATAGTAAAAGGCAGAGTTTTGAGAAGATGCTTCCCCAGCCTAAGTCCTGTCTCCAGGTCCGGATTCTCAAACTCAGAACAAGGACTGAGAGCTTCGGGGGTCGCAGGCTGCTTCCCATAGCTCACTTGGCTCCCACTGACCCATGATGGCAGCTATCCCTGACCTGGCCACTGGGGAGAGCTATCTTCTTCCTTTAAAATGAACAGAATGGATTCCATTTTGCCTCTGCCTCCCTCATACAATACTGACTGGTAACTTATAAGGAAGATTTTGTTATTGAGTCATTTCAGTCGGGTCTGACTCTTCATGACTCCATTTGGGTTTGGGTTTTGTTTTAGGTTTTTTGTTTGTTTGTTTGTTTGTTTGTTTGTTTGTTTGTTTTGGCAAAGATACTTAATGGTTTTCCAGATGAGAAAATGAGACAAACAGGGTTAGGTGACTTGCCCAGGGTCACATAGCTAGGAAGAGTCTGAGGCTGGATTTGAACTCAGGTCCTCTTGACTCCAGGGCTGGCACTCTATCCACTGAGCCACCTGGTTACCCCCCAAGAAAGAACAGTAGGTGTTAATTACAAAGTTCTAAGGGTGGCTAGGTGGCACAGTGAATAGAGCACTGGACCTGGAGTCAGGAGGACCTGAGTTCAAATCCAGCCTCAGACACTTGACACACTTACTAGGTGTGTGACTTTGGGCAAGTCACTTAACCCCAATTGCCCTCCAAAAAGCAAACAAAACAAAACAAAACAAAAAAAAACAAAATTCTAGAGAAGATCCTGCTAGTTAATACTTCTCTTCCTGCTCATACTCCTAGGGTGATAAAAGTGAAAGAAGGAACAATGGATTTGGAATGAGAGTATCTGGGTTTGAGTCTCTCACTTTTGATTCTGCCACTTATGATCTGTAGGACTTTGAGAAATCCGTTTGCTTCCTTGGGGCTCAGTTTCCTCATCTGTAGAATGAATGGGTTGGACTAGCTGGCCTCTAACGTCCCTTCTAATTCTAAATCCATAGACCTATGTCAAGCCTTTACTAGCTCAGCATGGTCCTCCAAACGCTTCCCTCTCAGTAACACTCTGAGATCGGTGGTAGAAGAATTCATTTCTGAATTTACTCGTGACTTTCCCTATGTCTGGAATGTCCTACCTCCCACTCTTCATCCATGAAACAAAGAAAACAGTTACACGAAACCATCTGACCCCTGTACCTTATCAGCATACACGACATTCTGCATTCCCAGGCCCCCACCTCTCAGGAGGATACTCCATGCTGTTTTCTGAGAACAAGACTAATCATAAACGACTATTTGGACTTAAGGCTTTTCTTAATGCTTTTGGGAGGGGGTGTCACATTTTGGTAATCATTGTGTATGTTGCTATCCTGTTGGTTTTTTTTTTTAATTTCTCTTAGCATCAATTAATCTCCCTGAAACTCAGTTTCCTCACCTGTAAATGAGACAGTTGGACTAGATAACCCCTGAGGTAGAAGGGAGGGAGTAAAAATTTATTAAGCACCTACTATGTGACAGACACTTTACAATTATTCTCTCATTTGAGCCTCACAACAATCTTGGGAGATAGATGCTATCATTATGCTCATTTTACAGTCGAGGAAACTGAGGCAGGTGGTGGTCAAATGACTTGCCTAAGGTTACACAGCTAGTACGTATCTAAGGCTAGATTGGAACTCATTTCCCTAACCCCAAATCCTGCAGTCTGTCCACTGAGTCATCCAAGGTCCCTTCCAACCTTTGATCTCTTTGAGCCTGTGATTTAAATCAGACTTGCCCATATTTCTCCAAATTATTCATATTCTCCATTTTAATAGTATCATAATATTGTATTACGTTCATATACCGCAGTTTTGTAAGCCACACATCCCAATTGATTGGCACCTATTTGGTTTCCAGTTTTTTGCTACCATAGAAGTACTTCCATTAATATTTTCTAACCTACTTTTAAAGCTCAGTTCAACTGCCATCTCCTCCAAGAAAGTTTTCCCTGATTCTCCCACTGGTAAGGCTCTTCCCCCTCAGACCTCATATAGCACTTTTCTGACACAGTTATATAATATTGCACATTTTAGAGGACTGTGTTTGTTTTTTTCCCCTATTAGCTCTGGATGGGCAGGGATCATGTCTCTTCTCAATGTTGTTTTTACCCCAATCTAGCATTGTGCTTTGCACATAGTTGGTTCATAGACTTAGAGCTGAAAAAGATCCTTAGAAGTCATCTAAGTATACATGCTTATTGAGTTGAGTTGAAATTAATTTCCATTTTACATATAAAGAAAATAAGACTCGCAAGAGGAATCTTGATAAACATTTTTAGCTATTATAAGTCAAAATGGTGATCATAGCACACTCCTGTTATAGAAATCCCTAGGCGAGGCTTACAGTCAGAAGGGACAGCTTCTGGGGCCTAGATTCAAGATGGAGCCAAGCTAGAGAACACATGAACCATTAAAAGACCAACTTTCCCTCCCTCTCCTTTCCAAATAATCTTGGCTTTAACTCTGGGCCCCTCTGGCAATACTGCATAAACAGAGATGGTCTCTATCCCAGTCCATTTGGAACAGGACCATGAGGACCCAGGAATTATGCCCCGGGCTTAGACGCACAGCTGGGTATTCAGCCAGTACATTGGCTGGTGCTACAGCTAAAACCTTGCATCCACAGGTAACATGCTGGGTATTGCATCTCTCCAGCTATGCCAGTCTAACCATTTAATGTATTATGTGGCAATGAGCCCTTGGCTTAATGAGCAATAGCCCAAGTGGAATTGTCTCTTGAATCAAATTAAGATTCCTAATCATGAGTTTCAAGGAGCTTCACCAATTAACCTAGCTACCTTCAGTTCTCATTACTCATCACATTTCTCACTACAGCCAGGCAATCCTGCTTACCAGTCACCTGGACATGACTAGGATTCTACACATATGACAGTGATTGGCATAGAAGCTTGACCTCTTAGAGAATCTAGTTAAATGGCACCTTTGAAAAAGCTGGGATAGGGCCTAAGAACTCAGAATGTCAAATCTGGGGGGAGTCCTAGAACTCAGTGTCACACAGAATGTTAGAGCTAGGAAGGGCCATAGAACACAGAATGTCAGAGGTGAGTGTGGCCTTAAACCACAGGCTGGCAGAGCCAAAGGCATTTCAAAAATCACCCACCCCAACCTCCTCATTTTACAGAGAAGGAAATGGAGCCTCAGAGAAAGCAGAGACTTGCTCAAGGTCACCTAGTGAGTTTGAGTAGCAGACTCAGGACTAGAATCCAGGCAGCTAAGGCCCACCATTCCACCCCCATCTCCCAGCCCAGGAATCTGCTGTTTGTGTCTACTTTATTCCACCTGTTATAATCCTCTCATTTCCCCTAATGCTCTTTTTTTTTTTTAAAGCAACGGGGGTAAGTAACTTGCTCAAGGTTACATGGCTAGTTATTTGTTTATGTGTGGGTGCTCATTTTCTGAGGCCGGCTCTCTTACTCACTGCGCCACCTAGCCTCCCCCAATGCTCTTTTAAAACTATTTGGCCAATAGAGCCAAGATGGCAGATCTGAGGCAGCAACCCAGATGAAATCTCTCAATATTCCCCTCCAAACAACCTTAAAATAATGCCTCAAATCAAATTTTGGAGTGGTAGAGCCAACAAAAGGTCAGGTTGAGACATTTTTTCAACCTAAGAAAATTTAAGAGGTCTGCTGGACAGGTCTGTGACACCAAGGTGGAGGCCTATGCAGAGTGCACACACATGTACACACACACACACAGTGGTAGTAGAAGCAGCTTCTGGAGCTCTCAGCCCAGACATGGTAAAGAGATCAGACAACTGGTCAGAAAGAGATTACAGGGGACCTGTTGCTGACACTGGGTACTGGGCACTGATTGGCAACTCTATTGCTCATACACAGTTCTGGGTTGCAGTTCCAGGGCAGAGAGGAGTGTTTGTGGTTGGTCACAAAGGAGCAGGGGTTCTGTTCAGAGTTCCAGGGCCAAGGATCATTAGTGAAAGGAAGCTGGGGCTCTTCCTAGATATAAGATATATCTATCTATCTATCTATATTATTATATATATATATACATTATTATATAGATATAATATATAATATTATATATAATATCTACATAATAATATATAATATAATATATAATATATATAATATATATTATTTTATATATATATAATAAGAGCACAGACCAAGAGAGCAGTGACCACACCTCTTCCAGGATAACAGCACTTTGGAAGCACTGAAAGCTTCCAGGTTCCCAGAACTAACCCTGAAAAGAGTAAAACAAAAGGCCTAAAGCTTAGCACAATCCAGCCCCCCCTCCACACACACACACACACACACACACACACACACACACACACACACACGAGCAGAACCCAACTTTAACATAAAGTTCAAAGTGAAGAAATAGGCTGGGAAAATAAACAAACAACAAAAAAGGAACTTGATCATAAAAAGCTACTACAGTGGCAGCAAAGACCAAGACACAAACTCAAAAGAAGACAGCAATATCAAAACATCTATGAATAAAGCCTGAAAAAAATTACTAATTGTACTCAAGCCCAACAAGAAGAGTTAAAAAAAGAGAGAGAGAAGAGTGATAGTGGGAAAATTGGGGGAGGGGGGTAATGAGAGTGATGCAAGAAAATTATGAAAAAACAACTAATATCTTGGTAAAAGAGCCATAAAAAATGTTGCAAAAAATAATATCTAAAAAATGGAATTGCCTAATGGTAAAAGAAGCCCAAAAATTCACTTAAAAAAAAAAAAAAGAACTCCTTTGAAAACAAAATAGCCAAATGGAAAAGGAGATACAAAAGCTCAATGAAGAAAATAATTCCTTAAAAATTAGAATTGGGTAAATGAAAGCTAATGACTCCTTGACACATCAAGAAATAATAAAACAAAATCAAAAGAATGAAAAAAAAATTTAACTGACCCAGAAAATAGATTAAGGAGAGATAATCTAAGAATTATTGGACTACAGAATGCCATGATAAAAAAAAAGCATAGACATTATATTTCAAGAAATTATAAAAGAAAACTACCCATATATCTTAGATCCAGAAGTTAAAGTAGAAAAAATCTACCAATCACTTCCTGAAAGAGATCCCAAAATGAAAACTCCCAGAAATATTATAGTCAAATTCCAGAGCTCCCAGGTCAAAGAGAAAATATGTAAGCAGCTAGAAACAATTCAAATATTGTGGTGCTACAGTCAGGGTCATATAAGATTGAGCAGTTTCCACATTAGAGGAATGCAGGGCTTAAATTATATTCTGGAAGACACTGGAACTAGTATGAGAACCAAGATTAAACTACCCAGCAAAACAGAGTATAATTCTTCAGGGGAAAAGTGGAAATCTAATGAAATAGAGGACTTTCAAGCATTCCTGATGAAAAGACCCAAAGTGAATAGGAAATTCGACCTTCAAATATAAAACTTGAGAAATGTATAAAAAGGTAAACAAAGAAAAATCATAAAGGATTCAATAAAGGTAAACAATTTATATTCCTATATGGGAAGATGTAACTCTTAAGAATTTTATCATTATCAGGGCAGTTGAAAAGAAGTTTACATAGACAGAGAACATATATATATATATATATATACACACACACTTGGTTGTGTATAGAAATCTTACCAAATGGGGAAATAGGAGGGAAAAGGAATAAGAGAAAGGGGAGGGGTGATAAAAGGAAGGGCAAATTAAGTGGTTAGAAGCAAAATAGATTTTTGAGGAGGGACAGGATAAAAAGAGCAAAAAGAATAAACAAAAAAGGGGTGTCTAGCTGGTGCAGTGAATAGAGCACTGGCCCTGGAGTCAGGAGGATCTGAGTTCAAATGTGACCTCAGACATTTAACATTTACTAGTCATGTGACCTTGGGCAAGTCACTTAACCCCAATTGCCCTGCTTCCCCACCCCCCTTAAAAAAGCAAAAAAAAAATGGAAAAAAAATGGGATGGAGGGAAATAACTGAATGTGAATGGGATGACTTCACCCATAAAATGGAAGCAGGTAACAGAATGAATTAGAAAGTAGAATCCAACAATATGTTGTTTACAGGAGGCACACTTTAAACAGAAAGACATAGAATTTAAATAAAGGATTGGAGCAGAATCTAATATGCTTCAGCTGAAGTAAAAAAAGATAGGAATAATGATCATGATGTCAAACACTGCATGAGCATTGATTAATTGATTTTAGATCATCATCATTGTCTTGGTCTGATTTGAGAGACTGTTTATCATCCATCAGTGAATTAGCAAACATTGTCTGAACACCTATTATGTGCAACACCCTGCACTAATGCTTTTTAAGCCTCTAGACATTTTTCATGCTCTGGAAATTGGTGATGAAGTCCATTTGTTACAAGAGTTAAAAGAGGCATCACATATTGGGGTTAGAAACAAGGACTTGAGAGGTGTTTAAGCTCATCTTCTTACCCTCATTAATTGAAAAAAATCTTCACCAACACCATCTCTCAGTGAAAGGAGACTAAGAAGTAAGGGGCAGCTAGGTGGCACAGTGAATAGAGCACTGGCCATAGAATCGGGAAGACCTGAGTTCAAATTCAGCCTCAGACACTTGACACACTTACTAGCCATGTGACTTTGGGCAAGTCACTTAACCCCAATTGCCCTCCAAAAAGCAAAAAAAAAAAAAAAAAAGAAACCAAGGCTCAGGGAGGGTCAGCAACTTACCCACAGTCACACAGGTAGTAAATATCAGCGGCAGAATTTTCTCCCTCTAACTCGAAGTCCAAACCAGTAAGAGATTTAGGAACATAGATCCAAAGCTAGAAAGAACCTCAAAGGTTATTTAATTCAACATCATCATTTTGCAAATGATGAAGGTTCAGTGACTTGCCCATAGTCACAGAGTTAGTAAGACAGGATTTGAACCCAGACTTCTTCTGACTCAAAGTCCAAACCAGTAAGAAATTTAGGGTCATAGAACTAAAACTGTAAAGAACCTTAAAGGTCACCTAGTTCAACACCACCTTAATACAAATGAGGAAACTGAAGCAAACAAGATTAAGTGATTTGTCCAGGGTCACACAGCTATGTGTGTGAGACCATATTTGAACTCAGGTCTTCTTGACTCCAGGCTCACTGGGTAAGTCATTCACCCTGTTTGCCTCAGTTTCCTCTTTTGTAAAGTGGTCTGGAGAAGGAAATGGCAAACTTCTACAGTATCTTTGCTAAGAAAAACCTAAATGGGGTCATGAAGAATTAGACATGACTGAAAAACAACTGAAGAATACGCTGCATTCACTGTCATATCGGATGTCATGTTGTATCAAGTTTTGGGTTGTACAGGATGTTCAAGGAAGACCAGCACCTCTGGTGTGAGAGCTTGCCAAACCCTGCTCAGGGCTGCCCATGCACCTCTGGTGTCCACCCTGCCCTCTGTACTCACCTGTGCATATGCAGCAGCCACCCTGGTAAGTCACCTCAGCAGACTTGGCCATGGGCCTCAAGCCCATCAATGAGCTAGGGAGTGTCTGCCCCAAGCACGTGAAGACGTTCCTCCATTAAACGACTGGATGGAAACAGTCTGTTCCAATGGCCATGAAAGCCACTGAAGCAGGCACTGTGAAACACTCTGGGCTTGATAAGACATCGAAGGCACCAAGGACATTCACTGCATCCAGGGCCACCGCCATTTGTCTTGACTTTTGTCCTGCCACTGGACTTTGATGACTCAGGAAGAAAGAGTGAGACTAGGACTCTGTGCAGCTCTGCCTCACTTCGATCCAGTTTACACTTAAGTTAAGACATCACAGCATGCTGTCATTGCTCCTCTTCCAAAACAAAGAACAAACAACAGATCAAGAATCTGGGGCCCGGTGAGACTGAATTTGAACCCAGGTCCTCTGACCCCAAACACCATGCTGCTGTTCCATCAGGGTCTCCATCTCCATCATTATAGTCAATGCCATGTCCCAGCAGCTGCTTCTAGTGCATCTAGCTAAGGAATACCCTGGGAAGGGTACCATCTCAGCATAGAGGGGAAGGCTACCATCTCAGCATAGAGACCAAGGAAAAAGAGTCACATAAATTCAATGAGACAGCACCTTCCTTGGTCACCAGCTCCCTATATTTTGACCCTTCTGATTTCAAATGACTCTTGCAACCCAGTTTCACTGTCTGTCACATTTGGGGCCTGAGGGGTAGGAAAACAAGGGAAATTTTGTCATTCTAGTGATTACATTTTTCTAAATCTATTTTTCCCCCTGACACTGGCCCTATTTATTCCTTGCCTCTTTCTTAGCCAAGGCCCCTCCCTCCGTGTTTCTCCACAACTATTCTTCTTCCTCCTGGGTGTGGTATATTTTTGGCAACCTTACGGTTTTATTTACGAACCCTCAAGTTAAATACAGTGACTGCCCCAACAGGCAGCATAAATATTCGTGGCCTATTCAGAATGGGGTGGTGACGGGCTATTACCCAGCCATAATGTTGCCATCAGAGGGAATTCTAATAGGTCCTGAGTAGTCCCAGGCCAAGAATTCTGTTGTTCCCTGACATTTGTAAAGTTCACATTTTCAAAATAAAACCACGTGAAGGGGAGAAGCTCACCAATAGATTATGTTCCCATTGTCAGGGTGGGGGTGGAGTGTTGCTGGCTCCAGTCTCTCTGTCCTTGGCAGAGTTATAACTAGAAATGTTTGCTCCTGGAAGAAGTAGGAGACAAAAATATTGTGAGGAGAGGGAACACTGAACTGAAGCTGCCAGGGAGGAAGTCTCTCTTGGGACAAGTCAACTATGGCCAAAGTCAGGACCTCTGAGGGAATAGCTCATCTGTGATGAAGATACCCAATGGGGAAGAATCATGGCCTTTGGGGGCGGCTAGGTGGCGCAGTGAGTAAGAGCACCTCCCAGAGTCGGGAGGACCTGGGATTGGTTCTGGCCTCAGAGAATGAGCGCCCACACATAAAAAATGACTGGCCATGTAACCTTGAGCACATTACTTAACCCCAATTGCTTTAAAAAAAAAAGAATCATGCCTTTAGTTGTTGCTCTTTCTGCCATCTATACTTCAGTGCCCTGGGACAAAGCCCAGTTGTCCGCTCCTACTTATGACTGAGGGCCTCAGCACACAGTGCCCCTATCATTTAAAGGACTTACACAGACTAATGAGATAAATGAAGAGGGCAATTTTTTTTTTTTTTATGATTGACTTTTATAGCCTCCAACTCTGTACAGAACCTACTAGGCTTCTCCCCTTGTTGCAATGGTCTCCCTGCGTCTTATCCAAAAGGGTGGCTCCTTCCTTTAGGTTTAGCAAGTAGAGAGTAGACTTGAATGGTAGTACACAGGGAAAGGGAGAGGGAACTGTTCCAATGAGGTATAACAATCTGGCAAAGCAGAGTCCAGCTCCTGCTTTCTCAGGCAATCCTGCTAGAGAGGTGTGGCAACAGTAGACACCACTTAAGGGTAGTGGCCTTCAGGTATTTGCCTTTCATGTACACACACACACACACACACACACACACACACACACACACACACATTAATACTCTAGGCTGAGGTTCCCAAAATGGACAATACCACCTGCTGGGGGCAGCTGGAATGATCCAAAGGGGCGGTAGTAACCTCGGGTGCAATTGGGAGGCATTGAATAAAAATAAGGGGGTGGTGGACGCATAAGAAAAGGTAAGAAAATTTTGAAAAACCACTTGTATGTGTTTCATCCATTGTGTAGCAGAGTTAATGTCTTAGTGATTACATTATTTTTCAAATAAACACACAACTTCAAGTTACAACCAATCAATGGTCAAGTCAGCCAACAGGTCTTAATAAACAACGTGTCATTCACTGTTGGGAAGTCCAGCATACATCAGCAGAAATGTGTGTGTAATAATTTGTTTACAATATTATACTATATGGTTACATGATGCAATATTGCATCATCAAAATGTTAATGCAGGAAAAACCCTACAAATTTACAATAAATTATTAAATTTAAGATACTTAATTTTCTTGGAGGGGGGAAGGGAAGGCAATTGGGGTTAAGTAACTTGCCCAAGGTCACACAACTCATGTCTCAAGTGTCTGAGGCCGGCTTTGAACTGAGGTCCTTCTGACTCCAAGGCTAGTACTCTATTCACTGCACCACCTAGCTGCCCCAAGATGCTTTATAAAAAAAATTAAAATTTTTTGAAATGATGCAAATTTCCAAACAAAAAACCATTAAAGGGTTAAAGAAAGTAGATTTCCGGAATGGCTAAACAAGTTGTGGTATATGAATGTAATTGAATACTATTGTGCTATAAGAAATGAGGCACAGATGGACTT
This sequence comes from Gymnobelideus leadbeateri, assembly GCA_011680675.1. Lineage (NCBI taxonomy): Eukaryota > Metazoa > Chordata > Mammalia > Diprotodontia > Petauridae > Gymnobelideus > Gymnobelideus leadbeateri. The sequence continues at coordinate 303,015 of WOXC01007307.1, read as the reverse complement.
CATATTTACCTGGAGAGACTTATACAAACTGATGCTGAGTGAGAAAAGCAGAACCAGGAGAAATTTGTACATAACCACAGACACAACGTATGTGTGACGACCAATTTTGATAGACTGGACTCTTCACAGCAATGCAAGGTTATAAGACAACTCCAAAAGACTCATAATGGAAAGAGATATCTACATTCAGAAAAAGAACTAGAAAGAACAGAGTTTGAATGCAGACTGAAGCAAACTACCTGCTCTCTTACTTTTTCTTGTTTGGTTTTGTTTCCTCTTTCCCATCGTTCATTCCATCTGATACAATCCTTCTTTACAACCTGACTAATGTCTAATGTGAAAGTATTTGCAGGTCCTATACTTGATTGCATGCTGCCATGGGTGGGGGGAGAGGAGGGAGGAGAGGGAGGGGGTGAAAAATTTGAAACTCAAGGGGTTGTGGAACTGAATCTTGTAAACTAAAAGTAAACAAACAAATCAATAAAGACAAAACAAAAGAAAGTAGATTTCCAGGGGGCTACTGAATAGTTTTTTTTAAACAGGGGAGGTGGGCCAAATAAGTTTGGAAACCTCTGCTCTAGGGCAAAGTCATATATATATATATGACTATATATATAAATGCAAAAACCCTCTTATCACTAACTTTACCATGCAGTGAATGTCCAGGGGCTGCCACAGATAGTAAATGTTGCAAAACTTCAGAGTGATGAAATACTGTAAACTTCAATGGTCAGAGAAGAAATTTGAGTTTCATTTTATAGGCAATTGGGAGCAATCGACTATTCCTGAATAGCTGAGTCACATAAACATAATTGTGCATCAAAGAGATTAATCTGGAAATGTGGGAATGATGCACTAGATGGGAAGACTAGAGAGGGGAAGACCAGGTAAGGACTACTGAACTAGGATGAGGGTAGTGACAGTAGAGGGGAGGACAGGGATTTGGGAGACTTTGTGAGAAAAAAAGAAAGGCTTAGTTGTGGGGGAGTAATGGGCAGTTATAGAGATGCAAAAAAACAAAGAAAAGAATGTCAAACATTTTTTTAAAATACTAGAAAGTAATAAAATAATCAAGGATTTATTAAACACCTATTAGGCACTGTTCACTGGGGACACAAGTACAAAGAATGAAATAATCCCTATTTATAAGAAGCTTACAGCTTAATAGGGGAGACAAGTACATATATAAAACATAGGCAGCATAATTATAAGAGGAAAAGTTCCATGTGGTGAATATTCTCTGAACTCATTCTCCTGGAGCCAGACTGACTACATCTGCCCCATGGAAGTCTAGGGGTGCTACCCTGAGGATTAGGGGTGACTTCTATACAGCTACTGGTTTGATCCCCCACCTGATGTGTTCCCCTGTTAGGTGCCAGAGAGTGACTAGTGACTCAGTTCCATTTAACCACTTAACATCAATTAGCTTTTACAAAGGCATATTTACTTCAAAGAAAAAGTAAAAACAAAAGTACAAACATTTTCCCCCAGCATCTCTAGGGTACTCTCTCCCCTATTCCACCTCAGTCTCTGGAGAAAGTAGGCTTAAACTTAACTCTGTTTCTACATAACATTGGTCCCACCAAATTCATGTCTAAATTTCTCATTGCTATTAGATGAGTCCTCACCTACATCTGGTTGGGATCCTGAAAGTCACTCCTGAAGGTCATTACTTGCTCCTCAGGGCATCGATGCTGGGCTGGCTGCAAAATCTGACATGGATTTGGACTCCCGCATTCCTAAAGGCTTACTTTCTTGACCTTTCAAAATGCACAAACTTGGAGTCTCTTTCTCCTAAAATGGAAAAAGAATAAATACTACAATATGCAAAGGACTGAAGGCTGTTTTCATGGGATCACATGGCTAGGGGGTGGAGAATGGAGGAGAAAGCCCCAAACCTCTCTTCTTCCAGCATTATCCCTCCCTGGCTGAATTCAGGGAGGGATTAAAGGAGATCCACCAAGATCCAGCTGCTGAACAGATTAACAGGGACTCTAGTCACTAGTGCTTTTTGGAAGGCACCTCCAGTCCTGGCTACACAGCCAATCTAAAAGTCTTCTCCTTATTACAGTTAGAAGACTGGTATGAGCTACGGAATGTTTGCTATGCTATAAGATCTCTCCAAAACACTTCAAATACATAGCACCATGACTTGCCAGGAAAGTAGAATTTTCCCATGTGGGGAAATGCTTTCAGAAGCAGTCTGCACATATTGCAATCCCCCATTATTATCGATACATACAAAGTATTTAAATACAAAATAATTTGGAAGGGAGGGCACTAGCAATTTGGGAGAATCAAGAATGGCTTCACAAGAGAAGATGGCGCTTGAGTTCCATGTTAAAGTCAGAGGACTCTAGGAGGCAGAGACAAGGAAGGAGCACCTTCTTGGTGTGGGTTACTTCGAGGCAAACACATGGAGATGAGACAGAGTGTATTAAAGAGAACAGAGGGAAGGCTAGTTAGGCTGAATTTCAGAGTGTGGGATGGGACCTAATGTTCAATGAGTCTGTCAAAACAGACTGGGGCCAAGTTGCAAAGGGCTTTCAAAGCTATACAGAGAAGTCTGTATTTTGTCTGGGCCACTGGAGTTGACTGATATGGCCAGATCTACACTTAAGGCGAATTACTGAAGCAATGTGAAGGGTAGGCTGGAGTGGGGAGAGGCTGGAGGCAGGAAGGCTAATCAAGAGGCTGTTGCAGTAATTTAGGCAAGAGGTGATGAGGGCCTAAGTTAAGGTGGCATCTATGTAGGTGGAAAGAAATGGATGAGCAGAAAGAAGTTCAGAAGAGAATATAAAAAGCAGAGCAGTGTTGGTTTGCTGTTGTTTAGTTGTGCCCAACTCTTCCTGACCCCATTTGGGGTTTTCTTGGCAAAGATACTGGAGTGGTTTGCCATTTCCTTCTCCAGCTCATTTTACAGGTGAGGAAACCGAGGCATACAGGGTTAAGTGCCTTGCCCAGGGTCACACAACTAGATTTGAACTTGGGAAGATGAGACTTCCTGATTCTTAGACCAGAGCTTTATCCTCTGTACCCCCTAACTGCTGCAACAGTGTTGGTGCTATTGTGCTCAATTTAATATGTACTGATACAACGGGGGACAGGCCAGTGAGGGCCCAGGCCTCATCACATGCATGGATTTTCTCTTTGAGATGGATTATGCAGAGTAGGTTCAATATTGTCTGTGTGTCTGCTGTTGGTGGTGTGCATCCTTTGTTCTCAAAGAGGACCAAAGACATCACAAGGGTGATGTCTGGACTTGTGTGTGAATCTGCTGCAGTCAACAGTACACTAATAGTGTGCCTGTCTGTGTGTCCATAATGGAAGGGGAGAGGACTTCATTCCATTTCAGAGAGTGAGCAGGTACTCTGTGACCATTGGCTTACTTCATGTTGACAAAAATCCTTGAAAGTGGCTGTGGAGCTGAAACTCAGTTTGCAGACAAAAAGGTCCCATGTATGGTCTCTCCCCAGGGGAAGGAAAAGGCAGCTGGCCCTTGTCCACCTTTACCACTTGCTGCCATGAGGTCATGAATTTTTTTTTTCTGTTTCTTAGGCTTATTCTTTCCTGATTGTATTCAGATATGGAAGTGACCATGTGAGCACCAAAAGACTGGAAGAGTTATCAGAAGTCAGCAAATGAAGTTAGTGACAGGGTCAGCAGGTGGGTAAAGCATTGGGGTTTGCTTCAAAGCCACTAAGCTACTTTCTTGACTCATCCCAGCAAGAAGTCAGCCAATCTGGGCAAGGAAATGACTCAGCCACTGGCTAGGGTGCACACTCGAATGAACTTGATGGGGTCTCTGTGAAAGAAAGAAAGGGATTCCTAGTCCAGGAGGTATAGCTCAGTCCTACTTGTCTCCTTACATGTATATTTCTGTACCTTTATGCTTTATATTTGAACCCACTGTCCCCAGGAACCCAAAGTGTGAAGGAGGGAGAGTATACCCCTGGTCTGATGGATGTTTCTGCATTTCTGTCCTTGAACTATCTTTTCATTAATTAAACAATCTAATTAATTAAATGTCAGCAAAAAAAAAGAAAAAAAGAAAAAAAATAAATAAAATAAATGGGGCGGCTAGGTGGTGCAGTGAGTAGAGTGCTGGCCCTGGAGTCAGAAGGACCTGAGTTCGGATCCAGCCTCAGACACTTATCACACCCAAACAAAAACCTAGCCGTGTGACCTTGGGCAAGTTACTTAACCCCAATTGCCCTCCAAAAATAAAAAAAAATAAGAAAATAAAATAATTAAATGTCAGCTCTTTGATATTTGGATAGAGGCTGATTAAAAAATACTAGAGCACTAGAAAACTTATCCCCTCCAAGTTAGCCCCTAGAACCCTGGGAGGAGGAGTCAGCCTCCCCTCAGCAAATCCAACCAGCCAGTGCCAGGGAAAGTTGGGAGAGTGAACCCAGAAGGGATGCTAAAAAGAAACAAACTAGAGTGCCTGCCCTAGAGTTAGGAGGACCTGAGTTCAAATTCCAACTCAGACACTTAACACTTGCTAGCCGTGTGAACTTGGGCAAGTCACTTAACCCCAACTGCCCTGCCCTCCCCCCTCCAAAAAAGGAAAAAAAAACAAATTATGCATAATAGAGATTCAGTTTCATATATAATCCACTTTTTTCTCTTATTTGTGTATGTAAACATTTGTGTCTCCTGATGATTGTCAGTTTCATAATTTTTAAAGAAATTGTTTAAAGAAAGAAGAATCAACAGGACTCATCAATCAACTGACTTGATGTGGGTTTTGAAAGAGAGAAAGGGATCCAAGAAAGTCTATGCTTTTTGGATGGCAGAGAAAATGAAGAGAATATTAGGGTGAGAGTTCTGATTGATGAAGTCAAGTCCTGACTCTCCCACTTATTCCCTCTCCAGGCCTTAGTTTCTTCATATATAAAATGAGAGAGTTAACATTTGGGACTTTTTAAACTTTTATTGTGTCATAGACCTCTTTGGTGGTCTGGTAACGCTTATGGACCCCTTCTTTTTGAAAAAAAAGTTTATTATTTTTTATTTTTTAGGTTGTAAATATTTTTAAAAATCTCCCACCTCCACACTCCATCCTTCCTCTCCCCCTCTCCCCATAGAACAAAATAGAAAAGGAAAAGAAAACCTTTGTTCCTGGACTGCCTCAGTTGGCAAGTCAAATTCCCACGTTAGTCATGTCCAAAAATGTCTCTCTGCAACTCCAGTTCATCGCCTCTCTTTCAGGAGGCAAGAGGCTTTTTCATCCTCATCATTCTGGGTTTGTGGTTTGTCATTGCCTTGATCAAAGTTCTAAAGTTCTTCGTTGTTTTTCTCTATAATGCTATCATTGTACAAATTGTTCCCCTGTTTCTGTTCACTTTGATCTCTACAGGTTCATAAAGGTCTTTCCAGTTTCCTCTGATGTTGTCCATTTCATTATTTCTTATGGCATAATAATATTCCATTACATTCATATGCCATGATCTGTTTAGCCATTCGCCAGTAGGAAGACACACACTTAGTTTCCAATTGTTAACTACTACAGAAAGAGCCACAATAAATATGTAACAATGTAATCCTGGTCCTCACTGCTGGGGAAGGGGGGGAAGGGAGAAGGAGAAAGGGGGGGGACATGTATGTTACATTTCATCCCTCCCCCAGGGTTCTCTGGTGGCCTTGAGAATGCTTAAGGGCATCTAGTATCATTGGCCCTAATTCCCCTTCAATTGTGATCCCATGATTTTAGGGATCCCTTGAACTCTATTCAGTCAATAAATATTTATTAGGCCCATACTATGTGCCAGGCACTGTGCTAACCATGGGGGATACAGAAAGGGGCAAAAGAAGGAGCGTATAATCCAGCTGGGGAGACGACAAACAAACATATTTGTACAAACAAGCTATAAATGGGATGAATAGGAAATAATTAAAAGATGGAAGGCACTACAGTTAAGATGGGTTGGGAGAGGCTTCCTTTTAGAAGGCAAGATTTTAGTTGAGATGTAAAGGAAGTCAGGGAAGCCTGGAGGTAGAGATGAGAGGGGAAAGCATTTCAGTCATGGGAGACAGAAACATCCATTTAACCATTCCTTTTACAAAGGAATATTTACTTCAAAGATATATACAAACATTCAACCCCCAACACATATGGGCATAATCCACCCCCACTGCACAGCCTCATTCTCTGGAGAGGGAAAGGGAGGGGGTTCATAGCTTAAGTCAGGCCTTATATACATAGTCCTCCTAATTTCCAAGTTCAAAGCCTTCCTGGGCTTGTGTCTGGCTTCTCAAGGCTTCCCTGCTGGGTAGGCAGAAACATCTGTCTTGGCACCCTGCCTCCAAGGTCTCCATGGCAAGGACCCAGGTTCAGGAACTTCACTGCCAGTGCTTAGAACTGAAAAGAACAATCAAAACAGACTGACAACCCCAAACCTCGTTTCTCAGGACCATTGAGTCTAAATGGTGGGTGGAGATGAGGGTAGGAAAGGTAGCCCTTCCCCCACCCCCAGCCCAGTGCGTGGTGCCTGAGCTTTGAGTGGGGGGGACCTTCATCCCCAGGATGCTGCTGGAAAGATAGTCTTGTGGTTTTAAAGGTACATCCTTTTTCCAGTTTTCACTGTCCAGTGGAAAGAGGTCTCTCTCACCCATGTGGCAGGGGAACACAATATATTTTCTTCCAGAAGGAGGTCCCTGCTACCTCCCACATAGGTGCCTCTATCTTACATAATCTAGGCATGCACAATAAAGCCCCATTACAAATATTTTTCTACACAAAGATTCTTTTTCTCTAAGTTCTTTGGGGTATAAGCCCAGTAATGATACAGCTGGGTCAAAGGGCAGGATAGGACCACGTTCTTTCTTCCCACCCACAACAAGGGAGAGGCTTTACCTAAGAGAAGACAGAAGGACTTGATTGGCCTAAGTGATTGGTCCTGGCTTCCCTGATGAATCTTCCTGGTCATCTAAGGACATAAAAAATCCCAGCCACATGTAATCTAGACTCCTTGGACTTGGCAGATTTCTGAAGCCAGCACAAGTTACCCCCTCCCTGCTGACTAGACTCTTTTCCAATATAGGAAGCAAAGGGTTGGGGATGAGAGCCATGTCTGAAGGATCTCAGTGTTGCTTGTATTCACTTTGTTAGGGCAAAGTAAACCTCCTTGTGTTAAATGTTCAATGATGTACAAGGGTCTCACTTCATCCCAGTATTGAACCTGAACTAAGAGGATGTTGGTGTTATGCTGTATCTCCAAAATACAGTTTAGAAACTTTCTGTGTATAGTTCCAAATGGTTTTCCACAATGGCTAGACCACTTCACAGCTCTATCAACAGGGTACAAGTGGGCCTGTTTTCCCACAGCCCCTCTAACATTTGTTATTTCCCTCTTTTGTCATTTTTGCCAATCTGGTAGGTATGAGGTTGGAATCTTAAAGTTGCCTTAATATGCATTTCCTTAATTATGGATGATTTAAAATAGTTTGTCATGTGGACCCCTTCTCAGAATAAAGTTTTTAAATGAACAAAATAAAATGCATAGGATTATAAAGGAAAATGATTATATGAATATACAGTTACCAAAAAATATTTTTAGCCACAAACAAATTCATAGGCTTAAAAATAGGGCTATATGGTTTCTAAGCTGCCTCTCAACTCTGACATTCTTTACCTGTTTTGAAGGATTGAACCTATATACCTCCTACCTATGCTATATAAAGTTTGTGGTAGAGATTCTCCTTTTAACAGGGAAAGGTTTAAGAAACTCTAGTGTCCTATGTTCCCATGATGCCCTTCGCTGGGCCAGTAAACAGCAGGAGCTCAGACTCTAGATTTTTCTTGGCAGAAAATAATGAATCAATAAGCATTTTTAAGTACCTACTATGTAACAGGCACTGTGCTAGGTGTTGAAGATTTAAAGACAAAAGTGAAACAGTTACTGTCCTCAGAGATCTTATATCTACCAGAGCCCTCTCAGTTGAAGTCTCTGTCCTCTCTGGGGAGGTCAGACTCTTGACCTCAGGTTGGGTGTACTTCATGCAATATACAAGGGGGCAGCCTGGGTTAGACTCTAACTCCCAACTAAGCAGCAATGAGAAAGATACTCATGGGGAGCTCTTGTTGGATTCTGGAATTTTGGAAAATGACAAGATATTGTTAGTATTTTATTATTGCTGTTTCCTTCTTTCTTTCCTACTCCTTGGCTTAGTTTTGTTTGGTTGCTTGTAATTGCTTCCTTTGTCCTCAGCAGAAAGACAGCTCTGAAACGAAATTATTGTTTAAGCAAAACTTTCCTGCTGAGTGAAGCCCAGGCATCTGAGCTCAGCTGATAAACACCATCAGATCCCTGGTCCTCATAGCTTCTCTGTCCTCCCCCCATGCTCTTCTGCCGGATCGCACACGGCTGTCAAAGGCTGGAGGAAAGGAGTCTAGACTGAGAAAGGAAGGCTACATGGGAAAATGTTAGATATGGACACTCACTCAAAATGAAACTAAAAGAGGTTTTTTTAGGACATAACATCAAATTATATAACAGAACCCCTCTACTCAGTCTCCTTACTGTTCCCAGTCAATCAACAGTATCTGCCAAATTCTAAGCACTATGGTAAACATTAAGGTTATAAGTACCTGTATTAGCTCTTTTCATGGTGGCAAAGAATTGGAAACCAACAGGGTACTCGTTAATTAGGGCATGACTAAACAAATTATGGTATAACATGTGATGGAATGCTACTGTGTTGTAAGAAATGACAAAGTAGATGATTTTAGAAAAAACCTGGGAAGACTTGTATGAACTGATGCAAAATGAAGTGAGCAGAACCAAGAGGTCAATTTATAGGATAATAACAATTAAAGACAACAGTTTGGAAAGATTCAGGAATTCTGATCAACACAATGGAACTCAGAAATCCAAAGGACTAATGATAATGCTATTCACTACCAGATAGAGAGATGATGGAGTCTAATAGTTGTGAAATTTTTTTAAATTAACTTTTCAATTTTTTTTAAGTCTGTAGACTCTTTGAGTCTGAGTTTCCTCAACAGTAAAATGAGGGGATCAGATGAGGTGGTGTCCAAGCTCCCTTCTAGCTCTAGAAGATGTATGTGCCTACAATTTTACAATCTTAAATATTAGAGGAACCCCCCCACCCTGGCTTCCTCAGCCACTCATCCCACACAGGAAGTCTGTACTTTGGATCCTGAGGGGATGACTACTGCTCCATTAGGTAGAAGGCTTTGTAAACCCTAAAACTCTCTTTATATGTCACTTTTTATTATGATTGTTTAAACTTTATATCTTCCCTCAGTTCCTGACAGAGTGCTTTGCACACTCAGTCAATGTTTGTTGAATGAATTAGGAAAGAATATTATCATCATCACTATCGTTTTAACACCTGTCCAGGATCACATGTGCAAAGTACTCTGAAAACTTTACATGAGTTATTACTATGAATACATCACCTCATTTGAGCTTCACAATAATCCCATGAGATAGTTGATTAGTACAGGTAATTATACTTGGTGGCAGTAGACCTAGCTGTCCCTAATCCAAATCCCCACTTGCTGCTTTCCAGACCACAACTGAATGCCACAGCTTCAGAACCAGGCACCACACTGGGCACCAGGAAGTATGCTGTGGCTGGCACCAATACGTGATGCTTAGAGTCACTCCAAGAGCTAATAGGGCTAATGTTCCTCACACCTTGACAGATGGAGGACCCCATTATCGAAGTCCTTTTCTTAGCTCCATCTTATCTCTTCTCCTTACCCCAAATGTCTTCACCAGCACCACTGACTGAGTGTCCGTCTATAAATAGTTGGCGTTTTGCTGAGGTCAGAGATAGTGATGGAGAAGGAGTTACCCATGAAGGCTTGAGGATCAGGAAAGGCAAGTAGGAAGCAAGGGAATGCTTTTATTAACAAACTTCAGTATAGATTTCAAGTCAGGAAGGGATACAGATGGTCAGACACTCAGGAAAGTCAATATAAGACACCAGAAAACAGAGCTAACTCTGGCAATGAAGCAAAATTCTGGTCCAATCAGAATCATCTTATATATTTCATGTTGATGCAAGAACCAGTCCCAGGATGGAAGTTAGTATGATATACCCTGACCATAGGGGAGAACATATAGAAGAATATGTCCTCAGCTGGGTAGAGAAGTAAGGAAATAGCAAAGATGAAAATAGAACCTGAAAATCCTGGATGAATGCTATACCGAGTAAAAGATCAAATGTAGGCCTGTTCCTCAAGGAACTAACAGATACCCATCCCCAGGTCTCCCTTCCCCCGGCTTGAGCCCTGGAAGAAAAAAGCAAGTAGTTGTTTCTTTCTGAGTCCCATGCAGTCCAGATCTAGGTGTGGCAGTGGTGACCACTGCTGGAGAATCTCTAACCTCCACCACTGTCTGAGACCCTGATTTCACTTAAAACTTAGGCAAGTCGCAGAGCTTTCTTTAAGAGGCAGCCAAGTGATACGTGGGTAGAGTACTGGACCTGAAATCAAGAAGATCTGAATTAAAATCCAGCCCTAGACATTTAGTAGCTATGTGACCCTAGACCAGTCATTAACCTCTCTGTGCCTCAGTTTTCTCATTTGTAAAATGGAGATGGTAATAACAGCACTTATCTCCTAGGGTTGTTGTGAGGCTCTATTGAGATGACATTTGTAAAGCACTTTGCAGACTCTGAAGAGCTACATAAAGGCTCGATATTATATTTTGGGGCAGCTAGGTGGTACAGTAGAGAAGAGGACCAGGCTTGGATCAGGAAGATCTGAATTCAAATCCAGCCTCAAACACTTACTAGCTATGTGACCCTGGGCAAGTTACTTAACCTCTATTTGCCTTCATTCCTCATCTATAAAATGGGGACACACTAGAGAAGGAAATGGCATGCCACTCCATCATCTTTGCCAAGAAATCTTTATGTCCGTGGGTTCACGTAGAGTCGGACACAACTGAACTACTGAGCAAAGGCTTCTGGACATGGTCGCTGTCTTCCAGTACTCAAAGGACTATTGTGTAGAACAGAGATTCTACTGGCTCTGCTTATCCTCAGAAGACAGAATAAGCAGCGATAGGTGGTAACTTCAGAGAGATAGATTAAGGTTCAATGTAAGAAAAGCTTCCCAATGATATGATCTACTGAGACATAGAACAGGCTGCTCTGGGAGATAGAGAGCATCCCCACCCCAGCCCAGTTACTGGAGGTCTTTTAATGAGACCACCCAGAGGGATGGCACAGGGAATGTTGTAGGGAGATTTCTGTTTAGGAATAGGCTACATCAGCAGAGTCAAACTCAGATGGAAAAGAGGGTCACTAAACTGTACATAAGGATCACTGCTGGCCACATGTTAACTTAGAAAACCACAAAATAAGACTATTCTTGTTTTATTGCATTTTGTTTACTAAATATTTCCCAATTACATTTTAAGCTGGTTCTGGCCACATTTGGGAGTGTTGAGGGGCACGGTATGCCACTTTCCACTGACCCCATGCTACACTACCTGACCTCGAAGTTCTCTCTCAAATCTGAGAGTTTGTGAATCTATGGTTCCCAGACTCCCCAGGAGCTATCTGGTGAAACAGACTAAACCAGGACTTTCTTTCTTTCTTTTAAAAAAAATTATATATAATTTCTTTTTAGTTTTCAACATTCACTCCCATAAGATTTTGAGTTTTAAATTTTCTCCCCCTTTCTCTCCTCCTCCTTCTCCAAGACAGTGTGCAATCTGATACAGGCTCTACTTATACATTCATATTAACCATATTTTCACATTCGTCATGATGTAAAGAAGAAGTAGAACTGGTGGAGGAACCACAAGAAAAAAAGAAACAAAACCAAAAAAAAAGGAGAGTAAATAGTCTGCTTCCATCTGCATTCAGACTCCATAGTCCTTCCTCTGGATGTGGATGGCATTTTCCATCATGAGTCCTTTGGAGTTGTCTTAGACCCTCAAATTGCTGAGAAGAGCCAAGTCTATCAGTCATTGCACATTGTTGCTGTTGCTCTGTTCAGTGTTCTGCTCATTTCACTTAACATCAGTTCATATAAGTCTTTCCAGGTTTTTCTGAAGTCTGCTTGCTTATCATTTCTTACAACACAATGATATTCCATCACAATCATATACCACAACCTGTTCAGCCATTCCCCAATTGATGTACATCCCCTCAATTTCCAATTCTTTACAACCACAAAATGAGCTGCTATAAATATTTTTGTACATGTGGGGCCTTTCCCCGTTTTTATGATCTCTTTGGGATATAGACCTAGAAGTGGTATTGCTGGGTCAAAGGGTATGCACAGTTTTATAGCCCTTTGGGCATAATTCTAAATTGCTTTCCAGAATGGTTGGATCAGTTCACAACTCCACCAATAATGCATTAGTGTTCCAATTTTCCCACATTAAACCATGACTTTCTTTTTTTGTACCATACATTCCACCCATCATACAACTGCCAAACTGATGGAGAGGTATTGTGTTAAGTCAGAAGATCAATGACTAAAGTCAGAGGACCTGGGTTCAAATCTTGCCTCTATCCTTACTTCTTATGTAACCTCGGACAAGTCATTTAATAACCTCCTTGAGCCTAAGTTTCTTCATTTGTAAAATGGAAATGTATATGATCACCTCTGAGATCCTTTCTACTTCTATATATATATGACCTTATGCTATTCCTAAAACACAGGACTGACCATGTTACTCTCTTATTCAACAAGTTTCACTGGCTCCCTCTTGCTTCTGGGATCAAATACCTACTGCCCTGTTTAAAGCTGTTTTAAAGCTTTTCACAATCTGCTTTCAGACTAATCTTGTTCACACCTTAGACACCCACGAGCACACACACACACACACACACACACACACACACACACACACACACAGTACCATTACTTAAATGAGTAAAACTTTGGATGAAGTGCTGTGCAAAGAGAATAATACAGAACTCCTTCCTGCCCTCGGAGAGCTTCCAATCACACATAGAAAGGATGCAAAGATTATAGACCTCAGACCTCACAACTCAAACAGAATCCACTGAGAAGAGTATTTTAGAACTTGGCTCTCCTGGCATTCTTTGGGGGCTGCACCATGCTCCAGATGGGACAGCACTGAGACAAGGGGCCTCAGTTACCTCAGAAATGATCTCCCATGGATGGGGTCCAAACTTGACTTGATATCAAGCTGGGTTCAGACCAGCTTCTACCATTCACTGAGTTGGAGTCAAAGGCAGCTGTACACTGAGAAGTGAGGCCAGGGAGGGGGGGGAGGTTGGGAGGGGGAGGTAAATACTCCTCCATAGCTGGGATCTCTTTCTGGAGACTGACCCTGCACCCCCAAGCTCTCTCCTCTGCTGGTTGTTACCCTCATAGATTGGACAAGTTTTCAGTTCATCGAACATTTATTAAGTATCTACTGGATGCCAAGTCCTGTGCTAGGTGCTCACACGTGTGCTCATGTGTGCAAGTTCATATGCATGTACGTGTTGAAGGGAAGGGGAAAGGTAGCATCTATCTGTGGTTCTCCCTTTCCGTCTTTCTCAGCCTCATGTAGTCTTATCACCCCCTAACTTGGTATGCTCTCAAATGCACAAACCCCACATCTGAGAGAAGAAAAACAGGCCAGATCTGCCCCATCTCCATTCTGGGATCAGGTCAGAAGTCTGTTCTCACCTTGGGCAGATTTAGTAGTTAGGGAGCAAAGGAGTTTGTCTGTGTTTTACTTTATTCAAACTCCGCCCCAGCCCTAAGGTTAAAACTTGCCTGTAATTCCCTGCACAATTCCCCAGGTAGCCACTGACTAAGGATGCTCTCAGACGTGAAAGAGTCAGTGCAAATCAGAGAAAACAAAAAGTGGGGGATCTGGGGAGAGTCAGGGAGGTTTTCTTGGAATTTATACAATCCAGGAGCAGGAGGGGGAGTGCAGGGAAGCTGGAAGTTGGTGAGGAGGGGGAGGCTTTGAGGGAGACAGGGACGACTCCATCCTTGTGAGCAATAGAGGTTACAGCTTCAGGAGAAAGGGTCCCAGAGGCAAACCAAGAGCCCCAGCAGCTGAGAGTGAAAGCTGCCTGGCTGAGGATATGGCAAAGAGGAAAGGAGTTGTTAGCAATCTCTTGGTGGCCCCTCAGGAGCCAGGTTTACAGCCAAAGAGCCCATTTTAATAAGGAGCTTAGGGAGATGGCCTGTCTATAGGAATGGGAACATGGAAACAATTCAGGGTAAGACAAGGGTTGGAATGGAGACTGGGGACTCCTGGGGTTTCTCATCTCCTCCCCCCACTTCCTTAGCCCCTCACATACATACACACATATATGCATACACATCTCTGTGGAGGCATTCACATGTACACGTGTGCACACGCGCGCACACACACACACACACACACACACACACACACACACAGCCTCAGGCAGGCTGTGCAGAGACCAGGCAGACAAAGGGTGATGAGGGCGGGAGGGAAGATGCCAAGGCTGGGTGGGTAGAGACCCGAGAGGCCTGGTGCAGTGCTCATGAAAGACCACTGGACAAAGAAGAGAGGGCTGGCAGGTGACTGCGCTCCTCAAGACCACAGGGGCTAGTGTTTGGCTGTGGATCAAACACTACAAACCTGGCAGACTCTTAGTGAAGGAACAGGAGGAGGAGCAAGACAGTGTCTCTGGGCTGGTATGTGACTTTTAAAGTGCTGGAAGGGTTTTCTTTAACTCTGTCATGAAGAAAAGAATATTAAGGAAGCAAACATTATCCCTAGAGGTCCCTCAAAAATGTAAACAAATAGCTCCACAACCTTAAGCAAGTGACCTCATCTCATTAAAACTCATCAGTTTCCTCTTCTGTAAAAATGAAGGATTGGACTAGTTAGTCTCACTGGACCTGGAGTCAAGAAGACTCCTTTTCACAAGTTCAAATCTGGCCCCAGACACTTACTAGCTGTGTGACCCTGAGCAAGTCACTTAACCCTATTTGCCTCGGTTTCCTCATCTGTAAAAATGAGCTGGAGAAAGAAATGGCAAGGGGTAGCTAGGTGGCACAGTGAGTAGAGCGCCAGCTCTGGAGTCAGAAGGACCTGAGTTCAGATCCAGCCTCAGACACTTAATACACACAAACAAAAACCTTGCCGTGTGACCTTGGGCAAGTTACAATTGCCCTCAAAAAAAAAAAAAAAAGAAATGGCAAACCACTCCAGTACCTTTGCTGAGAAAACCCCAAATGGGATCATGAAGAGTCAGACATGACTGAAACAACTCAATAAGAACAACAAATGTCTTTAGCACTGACATTGGGTTTGAATCCCCTCTGTGGGACTATGGGCAGGTCCCTTAACCTCTGAGCCTTAAGTTTCTTATCTACAAAATGAGAGTGTTAATCTATAGCATGCACTACACAGGGTTATTGCAAGGCTCAAACAAGACTGTGTACGTAAAGTGCTTTCAAAAAACCACGAAAATACTCTCGAAATCACTACGTTAAAGTGCTGCACAAAGTTCAGATCTTGTGGTATTTTAAAGACCCATCCATGTCAGTCAGTCAGTCAGTCAACTGACATTTACTAAGTACCCGCTATGCACCCGGAGCTGTAAACCATGCTGATGCCAAGTCTGGAAAAAGAAAGACCCAGCCCTCAATGAGCTCACAGTCTAAGATGGGAGCAACCTGCAAACAGCTACATGCAAACCAGCTTTATATAGCGTAAACTGGAGCTAACCACAGAAGAAAGGCACTAGCATTGAGGGGGACCAAGAAAGGCTTCTTGTAGAAGTGGAAGCAGAAAGAGATGAGGAAGGAGAGAGTTCTGGGAGTGATGGACAACTGGGGAAAATGCTGGGAGTCAGGGGATGGAGTGTCATGTTTGGGGATCAGCAAAGAGGCAGCAAAGAGGCAAAGGTGCAGTGGGTAGAGTACTGGATGTGGAGTCAGGAAGATCTGAGTTCAAATCCAACCTCAGACTACTAGCTGTGTGACCCTAGCCAAGTCACTTAACTCCGCTTCATTTTCCTTATCTGTTAAGTGAACTGGCAAAGGAAATGGCAGACCATTCCAATATCTTTGCCAAACAAAGAAACGAACCCAAAAGGGGTCATGAGGAGAAGAGTCAGATACAGCTGAACAGTATCACTATATCTCAGAGCATTAGTAGGATAGGGTTTAAAGTATAAGAAGCATTCTCTACTCTATATTCCATCCCATTTTGACTTCCTATGATTTTATGATTCAGGCATGAATTGAAGAAAGGTTTTGAAAAATTTCTGGACTCCTGGCTGATCCAATGGAGGTGATTAAGAGAAACTGTGGTATCACATGGGTGTTAACTTTTCAAGGGACATCCTGGAAGCCAACTGTAACCTTTTCCAATCTATCTCTTCCCGTTCCCATTCTTCATCTTCTTGGACTGGAGAAGCCCTACAGATACTACTGAGAACATTGTTGATGTACTTAAGAATGATGGGACTTTCTCTTGGAGAGCTTGGCTCAGAAGGGCTAGGCTTTTAGTAATTATTTGTTATTTGTGTAGCCATACAACACCTGACTGGGCAGAGAAAAATGAAAGAGGACCAGGCAAGCAAAAGATGTTTTGTTGTAGGCGGATAACAAAGCCAAGAACATGGAAAGGACTGAGGGTGAGGAGTGGAGGAAAATGGTCTTCCTTTCTTCACTTGACTTTCCTTCTTGCCCTAACTTTATTTTTATCCCAATCAAACATAATCTAGGGAACAAGACTCACTTGCCCCAGATTCCACCCAGCTCCTGTGGGGTTTTTGAACAATCCCCAAAATAGATTTTGGAGAATCCCAGCTCACAGTGGAACAGGAGTTAAACAGGAGTGACAAAGAGTCAGATAGTGATGTGGAAATCACTAGCAGACACAGGCTGTTAAAAGAATTGACCTGATCTTAGCCTGCCTAGAACATTCTACTACCTTCTGTTGACTGCTTGGTTGGGTGTGATAACATGCCCCTAAGCTACATAATAAAAGAATTAAAATTTTCTCTATCATTAAGATCTGGGGATCTGAGATTAGGTCTGAAATTTACTTACAGTGTTTTGTTTTATGATGCTTACTTTCTAGTCATTGGATTCCCACCAGTAATAATAACAATAATTGTTGTTCTTCAATTGTATCTAACTCTTGGTGACCTATTTGGAGTTTTCTTGGCAAAGGTACTGGAAGTAGTTTGTCATTTCTTTCTCCAGCTTATTTTTACAGATGAGGAAACTGAGGCAAGCATGGTTAAGTGACTTGCTCAGGGTCACATAACTAGTAAGTATCTGGGGTCAGATTTGAACTTCAGGCCTAGTGAGACCATCTAGTCCAATCCTTCATTTTTACAGAAGAAACTGAGGTTTGAACTCAGGTCTGCCTGACTCACTTCCAATAATAATAATATAGCTAGCATTTTTATAGCACTTTCAGGTTGGCAAAGCACTTTATAAGTATTATGTCATTTGATCCTCACAATAATCCTCAGAGGTAGATACTATTATTATCCCCATATTTCAGATAAGGAAACTGAGTCTGAGAGAGGTTAAGTGACTTACGCAAGGTCATACAACTAGTAAGTATCTGAAACCAGATGTGACTTCAGATCATCCTGATCCCAGGGCACCTAGGTGGCACAATAGATAGAGTGCCAGTCCTGGAATCAGGAAGACTCATCTTCCTGAGCTCAAATCTGTCCTCAGATACTTCTTGCTGTGTGACCCTTAGCAAGTCAGTTAATCCTATTTGCCTCAGTTTCCTCATCTGTAAAATGAGCTGGAGAAGGAAATGGTAAACCACTTCAGTGTCTTTGCCAAGAAAACCCCAGATGGGGTCAAGAAGAGTCAAACATACCCCAAATGACTAAATTACAACAAACATAGGTGGAGTCTCATAAGCTGTGCAGTTTGGGGTGACTGCTGACTCAGCAGGTCCCTCAAACAAAGGAATAGCCTTTCAGGGTGAGGGCCATGGGATAGGGGTAGGGCAATGGAGATTTCAAGGCCTTTATCTATCTCTTGCCTCTCTACAATAATTTCTACGTGATTCTGTTTTCTCTTTATAGGCTGATCATAATCTATAGGAGTAAAGGAACTCCCTAAGTGTAAGTCTCCATGTAGCCAAAGGCCAAAGGGTAAGTTCGTCTGGACAAGAACTCAGGATTGCTAATAACCTGGTACCATGGCCAGAATTCCTGAATCTCAAAGCTGTGTGCCAGGGATATGCTAGTAAATGTTTAACAACTGGCTTACCACCACTACCGACACTACTGCCCCCCCCAAAAAAAAAACCAAACATACTTTTGAGTTTTATCTACATTGGTTACATTTCCTCCATTATTTTCTTATGTCTAGGTAATCAACAAAACAATAAAATAAACCTTAATGTGTAGGGCTTCCTGATTCTCAAGGTGTAAAGCTCACACTGAAAATTTAACAATCAGATCTTGTGAGGTGGTTGGAGCTGGCTCCAGCACGTTTCTCACTGCATGCACTAACCAGTTACAGAATCTCATCAGTTGGCTCTTACAACCCACAGCACTGGGCAGATTTCTGCTGAGTGCCTTCTGATCACCCTACCAGGTCTCTGTGCAATTCCCAAGTTTCTCCCAAGCCATGCGCTTCTAGACTTCCTTGGGGGAGCCCCTTTCTACCCCATTAGCCAGGCTCTCATGTAGGCCACAGCAAACAGCTCAGAAAAATCCCTTGGGTCCTCCAGAGTTGTAGTCAGAGCTGAAACTTCTGTGGAGCAAAAGAGACAACTGGGGAGTCCTTGCTCCCAACCTTACTGTTTTTCTTACTCTCTGAGTTCATTCTCATTTTTCTTTAGAAGCTGACCAGCTCAGTGCTGCTGCATCCAACATGCCCTCCTGAGACTGGTGACACATCCCTTGCCCTCCCCCCCTTCCCCTGCCAGGTGGCAAGAATGGAAGGACAGAAACAAACCTTTACTAAGTGCTTACTGTGTTTCAGACACTATATTAAACACTTTACAAACTTCACAGCTTCACAACTTCCCTAGATGTGGGTGCTATTATTATAACCACAGTTAAGGAAACTGAGGCAGGTAGTGGTTAAGTGACCAAGATAACAGAGCTAAGTAAATGTCTGAGGCCAAATTGGAACTTTCTGACTCCAGGCCCAGCACGATATCCACTGAGCAACCTAGCTGTCTTTTAAGACAAGGTGGAAAGGTTGCAGGAGGAAGCCCAGAATCTCAGAGGCCACTTAGTTGAATCTGGATCTCTATGAGATTATTGTTTAGTTGTTTTCAGTCGTGTCTGACTCTTCATGACCTTATTTGGGATTTTCTTGGCAAAGATACTGGAGTGGTTCCCCAGTTGATAAATGGTCAAAGGATATGAACAGGCAATTTTCAGAGGAAGAAATTAAAGCTATTTATAGTCCTATGGAAAAAAAATACTCTAAATCACTGCTGATTAGAGAGATGTAAATCACAACAGCTCTGAGGTACCACTTCACAGCTATCAGATTGCCTAACATGACAAAACAGGAAAATGATAAATGTTGGAGAAGATGTGGGAAAGTTGAAGCACTCATTCATTGTTGGTGGAGTTGTGAACTGACCCAACCATTCTGGAGAGAAATTTGGAGTTATGCCCAAAGAGCTATAAAAATGTGCATACCCTTTGACCCAGCAATACCACTTCTAGGGCTGTATCCCAAAGAGATCATTAAAATGGGAAAAGGACCTACTTGTACAAAAATATTTATAGCAGCTCTTTTTGTGGTGACTAAGAACTGGAAATTGAGGTGATACCCATAAATTGGGAAAAAGACAGAACAAGTTATATGTGAAGGTAATGAAATACTATTGTGCTATAAGAAATGATGAACTGGAGGATTTCAGAAAAACCTGGAAAGACTTATATGAACTGATGTTGAGTGAAATGAGCAGAACACTGCACACAGCAACAATGTGCAATGACTGATAGACTTGGCTCTTCTCAGCAATGCAAGGATCTAAGACAACTCCAAAGGACTAGTGATAGAAAATGCCATCCACATCCAGAGAAAGAACCATGGAGTCTGAAAGCAGAGCGAAGCAGACTATTTTCTTTTTTTTCTTTTCTTTTTTTTTTGTTTGTTTTTTCTTTCTCATGCTTCCTCCTATTTGTTCGGGTTCTTCTATATAACATGACTAATGTGAAAGTATGTTTAATGAGAATATATGTGTAGATCCTGTGTTGGATTATGTGCTGTCTTGAGGAGGGAAGAGGGAGGGAAAGGGGAGAAAATTTAAAACTTATGGAAGTGAATGTTGAAAACTAAAAACAAATAAATTAACTTTAAAAAACGCACAGGAAGGGCAGCTGGGTGGTGCAGTGAATAGAGTACTGGCCCTGTAGTCAGGAGACCTGAATTCAAATCTGGCCTCAGACACTTAACACTTACTAGCTGTGTGACTTTGGGCAAATCACTTAACCCCAATTGCCCCTCCAAAAAGCAAAATAATAATAATAATAATAACGTACTAGAGTAGTTTTCTATTTCCTTCTCCAGCCCATTTTACAGATGAGGAGACTGGGGCAAATGATTAAGTGACTTGGTCAGGGTCACATAGCTAGTAAGTGTCTGAGGCCAGATTTGAACTCATGAAGAGGTCATTCCTGACTCCAGGCCCAGTATTCTACCCACTATGCCACCTAGGTGCCCACGCTCTAATAATATACCTGGTACTATATTGCTTGAACACCTCTAGTAAGGGAGAACTCACTACCTCCAGAGATAGCCCTTTCTCCTGGGGGAAGTGGTAGCTCTAATTGTTAGGAAGTTTTTCCTTACAGCAAACGTAGATATGCTATACCTAGGAAGCTAAGGGGTGTGGTAAATAGAGTGTCATAACTGGAGTCGGAAAGACTTGAGATCAAATCCTGTCTCAGGCATAACTGTGAGACCCTAGGCAGGTCACTTAACCTCTCTCAGATTCAGCTTCCTCATCAGTAAAATGGTGATAATAATAACTTCCCAAAAGGCTATTATTAAAAGCCCTGCCAGGGTCTTTGTAAGGATCAAATGAGGTAACAGACACCAAGATCATGGCAAACTTTAAAGGGCTGTAGAAATGCCTCTTTGTAGCTTCTGCCCTTTGCTCCTAGCTCTCCCCCGGACCAAGCAGAATGAATCTACTCCCTCCCCTTTGGGACAACCTTAAGTACTTGAAATCAGCTGTCACATCTCCTCCACCACATCCCCCAGCCTTCTCTTCTCCAGGCTAAGTGTCCCTAGTTCTTTCAGCTGGTTGTCATTAGGACAGGATCCCAAGGCCTTTCATCAACCTGGTTGCTTTTCTCTGAAAAAGAGAAGGGACCAGCCAACGATGGTGAGCCCCACTTTGGCAGGGGTGTCCAGTGTTCCCTTTGCAAAACCCCAGAAAGCCTCAGATAGTGAGAACAATTCTGTAAGATCACAGATCTTAGAATTGGAATGCTCCTTAAAGGATCATCTGGTCCAGGCTCCAAACAAGTTACCACTATCACTTTTTGCAAATGAGAAAACAAAAGTCTAATAAACAGTTAGGTTTGCATAGAGCCTTGTGATTACAGGGAGCATTGAATCCCTTGTCTGATCTTATCATCACAACGGTCCTAAGAGGCAGGAAGTGCCCTTCTTATCCTCATTTTGAAGATGAGGAAACTGAGGCCCAAAGCATCTTGCCCAAGGTCTCACTACTTGCCCTTGGCAGAGATGAGACTACAACAGTCATCCGCAAAATGCCAGTTCACCATCTATATAACTTACTCCAGGCTGACACTCCAGGAATCTTTGAGCCTCCCTACAAAGACCCAGCCAGGCTTGCTTCTCCTAAGCTCCTTGCTTTCAGCCAGCATTAGTGGAGGAAGGAGAAAGGCCAGAAGGCCTGCGGGGATGTGGGGACAGTGAGGATGATTTTCTGCTCCTGCACCCCTGCTTGGCACTGATGCCTGTATTGTCAAGTTTGATCAACTGGCGTATCAGTGGACCCTGCCCCTTCTCTCTCTCCAGATTTAATTAAAGGGCCTTTCATCTCTGCCCTGAAGCAATCGGCTATCTTCTGTCTTCTTAATTAACGTTCATTAAGCAAATCAGAACAAGGGTTGGTTTTTTTCCCCCCTTCCTCTTCTGTAGAAGGTTTTAACCCTTGGTGGGTGAGTGGAAGCAGTCAGTCTGACTTTGGGGGTGGGCACAAGGGGTGAACCCCCGTTGTTTTGGCTAAGCACATGGATGATGTGTGGAGAGAATAAAGTAACGGTTATGAGAAACTGCTTGGACCTCCTGTCATGCTCAGGTCCGGAACCAGTGGGCAAGAGCAAGGATGTCCACGGGGCAGATGCCTGCTCTGAGCTAGGTCCTGCAACCCAGTGGGGCGGCTTCCTAAGTAACAAAGAGAAGAGAGAGATTCAAAAGACACATGGTCCTGGGGTTGTTCATTATTTTTTCACCTGCTCATAGGAGCTAGCAGGAAGTGTTGAGGAACCTAATCCAACACCTTCACTTTACATGGAAGGAAGCCAAGGCCCAGAAGGATGAGTAGCTTATCCCACAAGTGGCAAATATCAGGGCTGAGGTTCGAAGCCACACCCCTCTGACCCCACATCCAATTCAATACCCATCATGGAACCGTACTGCCTCTAACAGGACTCAAGCCCAAGTTCTTGGGTCAGTTGGTTTTCCCACTGTGCCATTTGGTTTACATAATCATAGAATGACAGAATTTTTAAGCTGAAAGGCCTGGAGGTCGCCTATTCCAGAGTGTAGCCAAAAGGAACTTTCTCTATGATGTCCCCAAGAAGTGAGCTTCCCACCTCAACCTGAAGAATCCCAGGGATGGGGAACTCACAACTTCTTTTTCCAATTCTTCCTTCTGTCGAATTTTAATTGCTAGGAAGTGTGTCCTTAAATCTGACTGATATACCTCTCTGAAACTTCTGCTCAATGCCCCCTAGTCCTTCCCTTTGAGGCTAAGCAGAGCAAGTTGAGGGGCAGCTAGGTGAATAGAGCACCAGCCCCGGAGTCAGGAGGACCTGAGTTCAAATGTGGTCTCAGATACTTGATGCACTTACTAGCCGTGTGACTTTAAGCAAGTCACTTAACCCCAACTGCCCTCCAAAAAGAAAAAAAAAGAGCAAGTTGAATCCTTCTTCCATGTGATAGCCCTTCAGATACTTGAAGATACACATCATGTTTCCCCTTAGCCATCTCTTTTCTAGGCTAAATAGCTCTACTTTCTGTAAAAAAGACAATCCCTGTGTGCTATGGTCTCCTATACTCTCACCACCCCGGTCACTCTTCTCAGGGTGTATTCTAATTTATCAGCCTCATCATTTGACAGGTAAGGAAATGGACCAGTAAACAAGGGCAACCTGTTTATGGTCTTATTAAGAAATGAATGAATATGATGAGAAGCTATGGGAGAAACCCTGAGAGTTCCTTTAGGGCAGGGACCACGTCTTCTACTCCTTTGTATATCCCTTTGGATAGACTGGGACTGGGCACTTGATATTTGTTGGATGGATTGACTGCCAAACCAGTCAATAAATACTGCTCCCTGAGGAAGGGAAAGATCATTGTGGATGATATGGAGAACGTGAGTTTGAGCCGGTCAAGGATTGAGTTAGGCAGAGAGAAGGTGGATGGTCTGGAAAAAACATGGCACCAAGGAAGGAATGGACAATGACAAGGTTAATTTGACTGAAATAGAGGCTAATGTAGTGAGAGATGAGACTAGAGAAGAAAGTAAGGCCAAACTGTGGAAGGCTTTGAATACCAGACCAATGGTTTTAGTCAGTAAGTAAGAAGTTGAAGGACCTGAGCACAAGATGTGATCTGGGGTGGGCTTTAAGAAGGTTAATCTAGGAGCAGCTAGTTGGTGCAGTGAATAGAGCACAGGTCCTGGTATCAGGAGGACTTGAATTTAAATCCGGCCTCAGACACTTACTAGCCGTGTAACCTTGGACAAGTCATTTAACCCCATTTGCTTCACCTTCCCCTCTCCAAAAATATTTTTTAAAAAAGGTTAATTTGGCAGTTTACGTCAGATGGATTGGAGAGGAGAAGCAGAAGAAACAGTAAGACTGGTTGGGACCCTGTGGCAATAGTCCAGGGGCACAATGATGAAGGCCTGGACTACATCAGGGGCCATGGAAGCAAAGAGAAAGGAACAGAAAATTAACAGCTCACATTTAGAGAAGACATTAAGGCTGGAGAGCACCTTCCCCCATCAGTCCTGTGAGGGAGGTCACACAAGCTTGATCTCTGTCTTACAAATGAGGAAATCAAGGTTAATAGAGGTCAGGTGATCTCCGGGGTTACACAGCCAGAAAGGGCCATTGACAGATGCAAGAGACATTGCAGAGGAACAACAGCCCAGGGGAAGCTACTGCTGAAGAGATGTGGGCATGGAGTGTCCGCTGCCCAGCCCACACTGGCTGCTGCCGCTGCTGGCGTGTGCCCTCCCAGGCACTGCATGCTCATGTCGAGGATGCATGGCAAATGCTGATGGCCCTTTGGGAACCTGGGCCTCACTGAATCCTGTGCCAGGGTGCTCATCAACCAACCTCTGCCTGACACGGCCCATTCTAGGGACATGTTCTCTACACAGTGCCAACGTGCTGGCCTCAGGGCGGCTGACAAACCATGAAGCCATTTCCAGGACACATCCAGGGCCCCTTGCCAAGGTGCCAGTCACATTGAACGAGTGGAGGAAGGACTCGGAGTATGAGGGGCTAGCCACTGTGCCCTCCCCAGCTGAGCACAGCTAACATGGTATTGACCTGGGTTCTGAAGCTGGGACAGCTTTATGGCACTGATGCTTGTCAGATTGACCACATGAGGTCAAAGTGTGACCAGGAAGGACCCTTCATGTCACTGGCTCCAAGAGGGCCCTGAAATTTGGTGGCATGAGGTCCCTGAGGGCCATTGATCTTAGTTGAACCTAGTAGAGTTTAGAATAGAGGTCAGGAATCTTAAATTCCAATTCAACTTTACAAATTAACCTGGACATCAGAACCTTCATTTCCTCATCTATGAAATGTGTTAGAACCAGGCAATCCTAATGTTCTTTCCAGTTCTAACATTCTATGTTCTACATCAGACATTGAAAATTCTTATATGATCAAATTCAAAGTTTCTTTCCGGCACTAACATTCTATCATTATTATTTTATTAAGTTATTACATTACATCAAAATATTATTATTGTTATAACATGTAATAAATATAATGGCAGGGGCATTGGGCTGGGTCTGTGATTACATCAGTATTAGAAATTCCCAATGAGGAAACTCCCTTTACCAATGCAGATTGGTTTCTGCTTTGCCATCTAAAGTCTTAGAGGCTTGCTTGGCTTGGGAGGTTATGTAGCTTGCCCAAAGTCACACTGTCAGTACGTTCCAAAGGCAATATGTAGTATTAAAGTGTAATTATTATATTGTTAGTATATTTATTATAAGATTCCATTCAGCTCTGCCATTCTAGAATTCTGTGATTCTCAAATAGGGGTAAAAAAAGGGGGCTCATAGCTATTTAGATATGAGCCTATATAGAATATTCCAATCTCCCCTCTTCTTCCCACATTCTTCTCCTACTCCCACCATTGGTATCTTCAATCAATAATGTCCCTTTGAAAAAGGAACTGGCCCCACTAAGCCTATCAGCTTGACTATGGGGCTGCTGTCTACTGCCCTCAGATAAAAGGATCCCCAATTATAAATGAGAGCAAACTCAGGGGAACCTTTCTAAAGCCATCAGGAGCCCAAGTTGTTGTATGGGGTAGGGAAGAATAAGAGAGAGCAGTAACTGAGGGAGCAGTAACTCTTTTCTTGTCTCCAACTCAGCCTGAAATGGCCCTGGCAAAGCCAGGGAAGGGGCTCCTGGAGTCTCAGTTCTTTCCCACTGTGACATTGCAGCTAAAAAAAAAATTTGAAAGAGTTCAATGGGTAGCCTTTCCTTGGAAGGAAAGCTATGACAAATCTGGACAGCATACTAAAGAGAAGAGACATCACCATGCCAACAAAAGTCCATAGAGTCAAAGCTATGGGGTTTTTTAATAGTAATGTATAGTTGTGAGAATTGGACTATAAGAAAAGCTGAGCACCACAGAATCGAAGCTTCCAAATTATGGTGATGGAGAAGATTTTTGAGAGTCTTTTGGACAGCAAAGAGGTCAAATTAGTCAATACTCAAAGAAATTAACTCAGGCTATTTACTGAAAGGTCAAATACTAAAGCTGAAGCTTAAATACTTTAGTCACATAATGAGAAGACAGGATTCATTGGAAAAGACCCTGATGTTGGGAAAGATCGAAGGCAAAAAGACATGGGGATGGCAGAGCATGAGATAGATAGTGTCATGGAAACTGGATGTGAATTTGCACGCGATTCAAAAGATAGTGGAGGATAGAAAGGCCCAGAGTGCTATGGTCCATGGGGTCACAAAGAGTCGGACATGACTAAACAACAACAAAGGGCAACCAAGTGCCTTTCTTAGGTCTTTCAAAGTGGCTGGTCTTCGGGAGATAGTAGAAAGAGAATGGGGACTGGGAATTTGAAGACATGAGCTAGAATCTGAGAATGCCAAAACTAGAAGAGCCCTCAGACTCCAGTTAGTCTGAACCCCTCATTTTACAAAGAGGGAAACTGAGACCCAAAGAGGAGAAGAAGGGATTTGTGCAAGATCAAATAGTGAGTTAATGGAGGGAGCCAGGTCACCAAGCCAGGACTCATGATCTGCTTCAGGGCTATTGTAATCCCTGAATATGCAACTATTGATTATGTGACCCAGAAAAAGTCACTTGATCTATTTCCTCATTTGTAAAATGGGGATAATAAGCCCTTTCCTTTCTCCTTCACCAGGTTGTTGAGGATCAAATGAGGTTATAGATATTAAAATCCTTCAAAGAACAGAAAGCCCCATAGCAATGTCAAGTATTTTGTTAATGATTAAGAGCTAGGATCGGGCAGCTAGGTGGCGCAGTGAGTAGAGTGTCGGCCCTGGAGTCAGAAGGACCTGAGTTCGGATGTGGCCTCAGGACACTTTAACACACAAACAAAAAAAACCTAGCTGTGTAACCTTGGGCAAGTTACTTAACCCCAATTGCCCTCCAAAAAAGGCAAAAAACAAACAAACAAACAAAAAAACCCAAATATGGGGCGGCTAGGTGGCGCAGTGAATAGAGCGCCGGCCCTGGAATCAGAAGGACCTGAGTTCGGAGCCGGCCTCTGACACTTAATCCACACAAACAAAAACCTAGCCGTGTAACCTTGGGCAAGTTACTTAACCCCAATTGCCTAAAGGGGCGGCTAGGTGGCGCAGTGAGTAAGAGCGCCGGCCTCGGAGTTTGGATGACCCGAGATCAGATCCGGCCTCAGAAAATGAGCACCCACGCATAAATCAAATGACTAGCCGTGTAACCTTGAGCAAGTTACTTAACCCCAATTGCTTTAAAAAAAATAAATAAATAAATAAAAAAAAAGAGCTAGGGCACATGTCTCCAGAGGGCCCTCCCCAAAGGGAAGAAGACATCTTAAGCAATTGGAGGAGAATATCTCTTTCCAGATCCTTTTTATCTACCGGGTCATGGTAGAGACTGCAATGATGGAATTTTCTTAGGAGAGACACTACCTCTCCCTTGAGTCAACAGAAAAGCTCTTTATAGATTCAACCTTTCCTTCCTTCTCAGTACCCTTTCCCAATTTTCAAAACTGGGGGGGTCAAAAGAGGAGCAGTGCAGGGTGGCTAGGTGGCGCAGTAAATAGAGCACTTGTCCTGGAGTCAGGAGGACCTAAGTTCAAATCCAGGCCTCAGACACCTAACACTTACTACTAGCTGTGTGACCTTGGGCAAGTCACTTAACCCCAACTGCCCTGCCCTCTCCCCTCCAAAAAAAAAAAGAGGAGCAGAGCCCTGACAGGGAGCCCTTTCACAGGACCCAGAGCTGGCTGCTACCATCTCTCCAGCCATATAGGTGTCAGGGGGTGGAGATTTCATTTCATGGAAGATGGGGCACAGAAGCCAGCCTCTACAAGGGGTGCCTCCTCTGAGTTTAGATAATGTGGGGATTCGCAGATTAAAGCAGTACATTTGATAGAACATTAGAAAGCCCTGAGATTGTTATCAATATCCTTTTATTCGATTGGCTACCAGGTGGAGGGGGCAGGAGCTTTGCACAGCTCCTCACAGCCTGACTTCTTTGACGGTCTCTTGGATCTTTCCATTTCAGTGGTAACTCCTATAGGGTGTCATGAATTAATCCTGGTCTAGGAGTCAGGAGAACTAGATTCTAGCTTCAGCATCAACAAGTGACCTTGAGACAGCCTTTTCCTTTCTCCCTGCCTTGGTTTCCTCATCTTGCTTAGGTTTCTTCTCTTACAGTCAGGATCTCTGGACACTACACCCCTAAAGCTTTGGAGATGACCTGGCCAGACTAAACTTAAGATACCTTCTGCTACCTCCTACCTACCCAGAGCAGCCAGACATGCCTCTTGAAGATGTTCAAAGCCCAAGGAGAGTCCAGGCCTCGTTCTTTAGAGCTGGGTCAGAAAGGTAGTTGTTTCTCAGCATCTTTTTCCTCCTCTCCAGAACCACTTGAGACTAGGTCTGATGCACTCAGATCCCACGCTGGGACTGATGGCTTGGGTCACCCAATAGCAGGGCAGGCTGGCAAGTAACTCCTGCCTGTCTCTACCTCTTCATCCCTGAATTCCCAGAAGGGTCATTGGTCATGGGGACTTTGGTGCTAGTCCTTCCTATGGCAGGGTCCATGAGGAACAGAAGGAGATAGGAAACTCTGTCTCCTGGACAAACGCTACAGATGTTGATTTTTCCCCACCCTCATTCCCATATCCTGCCCAACTCTGCCAATGTATTCAGTTGGAACTTTCTAGAGGCCATAATTCCTGACAGGGGAAGCTCAGGACAAGAGCCAGTCAGCTCAGGGTTTCTCGTCCTTCTGTTCTTGAAATAGGTGGAATCCTCCTTCCTGCATTGTCCATCATGGCCAAATGGTTAGTGCATGAGAGGTAGGGTCAGGACAACCTAAGTTTGAATGCAATTATTCTTGGCTGTGTGATCCTAAGGAAGTCCTTGAACCTCTGTCAGCCTCAGTTTACTCATGTGTGAAATGGGAGTAAATGGGAGCACCTGACTCCTAGGACTGTTGAGAGAATCAAATGAGATCACATGTGTGAAGACCTTTGTAAACTTTAAAGTGCTATAGACATATATATATATATATATATATATATATATATATATATATATATATATATATATATATATAATTTTTTTTTTTTTTGCTTTTTGGAGGGCAATTGGGGTTAAGTAACTTGCCCAAGGTTACACGGCTAGGTTTTTGTTTGTGTGTGTTAAGAGTCTGAGGCCGGATCCAAACTCAGGTCCTTCTGACTCCAGGGCCAGCACTCTACTCACTGCACCACCTAGCCGCCCCTGCTATAGACATATTAACTATTATTGTTCCCTTCCTCCGTTACAGGGCCACCATCTTTCATGGGTTCCCCTCCCTCTGACATGTGAATTAGGCTGGTATTTTTTTCCTGATGGGTGACAAAGCCGTGCCCAGGACTTGATTGGGTCAGAGGGCTTAAGACTCAAGCTTTGCTGTCCTTGAAAACAGCTTCCTGGTGGCCTCTGGCCATACTGATGTGGCTCCCTGGTCAGTTTAGGGAACAAAAAAGTCCATCCATGCAGTCTTGGCCCTTCAGACTGGATTTCCTGATACCACAGGAGCCACCATATCCTTCTCTCCCAGGATATTTTCATGTTGACCCAAGCTAAGTGCTTTAATGTGCTTGTTAAATATCCTTTCTATGCTATGGCTAAGTAAACTTCCTCTTGTTAATGGTTGTCTGGGGTGACCTACTTGTGTCTCATTGGGTTCTAACACCAAACCTAAACTAACAAGGTACTGTCCAGACTCAGGCCCACCCATCACACCCATACTTATTCACAGGCTATCCAGAGTAGAACTCTTCATAAAATGTCAGAGCTGGCAAGGATCTTAGCATCTAAATTTTACAGATGGAGAAACTGAGGCCCAGAGGGGGCAAATAGACTTACTCAAGGTCTCCCAAGGAGTTAGTGGTAGAGCTGAGGCTAGAATTCTAAAGTCTAGTTCTCCTGACTCCCAGGCCAGGTTTCTTTCCATGACACCCTATAGTAACTACTACTAAAACTGAAGGAGATCCAAGAGACCAACCAGGAAGCCACACTGTGAGTAGCTGTGTGACAATTCCTACTGCTATTGGTCTAACAGAGGATATTGATAGTGACCCCAGAACCCTCTAATGCTCCACCCAACATGCCCCAATGATCTATGAACCACTGCATCACCTATGAACCTGCATCATCTAACCTCCGAGAGGTGCCCATTTGCAGAGCATGGCTCCTGTGTCTGATCCTCCTTAAAATAAAACCTCCCTTGATACCTATCCTCTGACATTTAAACAAGGGAGAAAATGTGGTAGCAGTTTTCTGGAACCAATAGAGTAAAGGGAAAACTGGGCAGCATCTTCTAGGTCTAAGGACAGCTTCTAGGGAACACCTCCTAGAGAAAAGGGAAACAGTTAACTATGTGGTCACAAAACTGGAGAAATGGCAACCAAAAAAGCCATTATGTGGAGGAGCAAACCTTGGTCTCCTGTTAGTTATTCGGAAAGGAAAGGGGTCATCTCTCTGCCAGGCCCAAGTACCTGCCTCTTTCTGGGCACTCTCTAATACAAGGTGACTCTGTGGCCCCTGGGGGAAGGAGGGATGCTTTGCATACTCATAGGCTCTTCTGAGGTGTCTTTTTTAACGTGTTCTGCATTCTTTCTATTAACTGAAAAAAAAAGACTGTTCCATCTCCAAAACAGAGACTTAGCTCAGGCACCTGCTTGGGAACCTGGAGTCCTTTTGCTTTCATCTGTGGACACCTAGACATCATCTTTACACAGATATTCCCAGGAGAGAACTAAATGGAGGCCGAATCAGCCAAATCCTGAGGTTCCCAAGGGGAAACATTCCTGAGTGGGGCCACAGGCATGCTTAGAGTGTGGGCTGGAGGTCCTGGTATGCTCTGCCCATGCTCTATGCTTGCCTATGCTAGGGACACCAGGAAAGAAAAGTTTAAGAAGCAGGCTTGGGATGCAAGAAATAGGTCACACGTGCTAGTGTTCTCCCCACCTCTCCTAACATCCACCCCAGCTGGACCTCACACAGCACTAAGGGTAAAGAAGCCTTTTCTTTGGGCTTTGGAAGTGAAACTCAGGGCCCAGCAGATGATGAAGGAACAGCCTTGGCTAAGACCTGCAGTACCCCCTCCCCCATCTCAGCTTTAGGCCAAGCTGCCTCCCCACTATGAGGGCTTAGGGCTGGGTAAGTGCCAGAAATATGCTCCTGTGCTCATTCAGCTATGAATTAGGGAAAGAGAAGCAAAGCAAGGGCATCCTGTGCAAAACTGCCATCTGGGGGTCTTGGTCTTGGAATGCCCTTTCCCAGTTATTGGAAGGAGGAGTGGGGGAGGGAACTGCCAGCTTGGTTGGGTTTGGGGCTGTGCCGATTACAGGTTATAGAAGACTCAGGCCTTTTACCTCCAGGCATGGAGACCTTGCAGGGGTGGGGGGGTGGGGGGGTGCGCTAAAATGAGAAGAAGGCCATGCCTCCAGCCAGCTTACCTCCCTGCGGATCGGAAGAGCCTCCAGGCTAGAAGAGACTGGCATAGTGCTCTGCTTTTAGAAGATCAAGCCCCCTTTGTTCTTAGAGCCCTCCAAGTTTCAGCCAGCCCACTGCACTGACCTCTGGTCCCGACATCAATTGCACCCTCCCCTGACTGCTTGTTAAGGGCAAAATGACTCCTGGGGATAAGGTCTGTCCTAAGAAAGGACAAAGTACCTTGAGGAACAAGTGAGGACCATGGACTTTGGCAGCTTTCTCTCACTCTGAGCTCTCAAAGCACTTTGCATTTGTCTCGTCTCTCTTCTTCTTCTTCTTCTTCTTCTTCTTCTTCTTCTTCTTCTTCTTCTTCTTCTTCTTCTTCTTCTTCTTCTTCTTCTTCTTCTCCTTCTCCTCTTCCTCCTCCTCCTCCTCCTCCTCCTCCTTTCCCTCCTTCTCTCTCTCTCTCCCTCCCTTCCTCTCTCTTTCTCCCTGTCTCTCCCATTCCTCCCTCTCCCCTTCCTTCCTCCTTCTCTTTTTCCCTTTCTCTCTTTCTCCGTGTTTTTCTCTGTGTGTTTCTGTCATTCTGTTTCTCTCTGTCTCTCTCCTCCTGCCTCCCTTCCCTCACCTCTTACTTTTCAATATGGTTTGACATTTTTTTCTTACCTCTCACCTTAGCTCCATTTTTTTGGTAAGATGTCTTTTGTTTTCCCATCTCACTCATTTCCAGATGCACCCATCCAGTGAACTTTTCCTCGAAAAAAAGCAAGACAGTTAAACAAAATCAACCTACACAGAAACCATGTCCAACCTTCTGCCACCATTGTCTTCCCACAGAAGGGAGGGAACTTGCATTCCCTAATCTCTTCTCAGTACCCAAATCGTACTATTACAATTACAAATACTATTACAGTTGCCTTCATTTCAGTGTGCTTTTCATATTTATTATGGTAGCCAGTGCACTTGTTATTTTCCTGGTTCTTCTTACTCCATTGCATCAATTTATCAGTTCAGAGTTTATGACTTAGGGTTCTCCAAATTTCCCGTATTTGCCATTTCTAAGGGTGCAATACTATTCCGTTGCATTCATATATCAGAATTTGTCAACCACTCCCAATTTTGTTTCCAGTTTTCTGCTGCCACAGAAAAGTACTGCTACAAAAATTTTGTGTATGTGATGAGACCTTTCTGTCTTTCACTTCCTTGAGGTATATGTAAGGTGAATGGGTATGACCAATTTATTGCCTTTTCTTTACAAGTTCCAAATTGTTTTCCGGAAAAGTGGGACTCATTCTCAGCTTCACCAGCAGTGTATTAGTGTGCCTGTTTTTCCATAACCCTTCAAACCTCAACTACTCCCATCTTTTGTCATCTTTGCCAGTTTGGGGATTGCCAGGGAAAACTTGAGTTGTTTCAATTTGTGTTTCTCTTGTTAATGATTTGAAGCAATCATTTATATGGTTGTTGATAATTTGTAATTTTTCTTTTAAGAACTGTTTGCTTATATCTTTTTACTACTTACCTATGGGGAATGGCTTTTGGACTATTTCATGGTGTCCCAAAAATCTTAGTGTGGTTTTAAGCTTTAATAATTTCAGAAGTATAAACACTACAAAACTTATAGAAAATCCTTGGAAAGTGTATTTTCAAAATTTCTTTTATATTTATTTAGTTTTCTAAATTTTGAATAATTTGTTGTTGTTCAGTCATGTCTGACTCTTTGTGACCCTGTAATGCATTTTTAATTTTAATACAACAGGGCACCCTGTCATTATGCATTGTGTATTCAACAATTTCTGGATGACACTTTCCCAGACTGGTGGATTAGTACCGGAGGTCCTCTTGGTTGGCTACCTTATTCACCTGATCCATTTCCATTAGACTTTTTCTTGTAGGGTCATATCAAAACTGTCATGAATGCATTAAAACCTTGTTCTTTGGATAATCTTAATGTTAGGGTTACAAATGCAGTCCTTTCAATTACCAAGCAGCAGCTGGATTGTTTACCTCGTTTAAAGAAAGCCTAGGGTTATATTATGCATACCATAAGACTGTGGTTATGTTGAATTTTAGTAAGAAAAATATTAATAGTTTTAAATGTTTAAATAATTAACCTTTTGTATTTTTTTTGTAAATTTGTAGCATTTATATTCCTGAAGCTATCAAAGGTTAAAACTGCACTGAGACTTTTGGGACATCCCATACTTCCTTCTTTTTTTATTACATATTCACTATTCTGACCAGAAAATCTGAGGGTCTTACCCTCCCTGACTGATTCTTTTGTGAAAACAAAGTAGGCCATCTTTTACCTCAAATTTTACCTAGCCTTTAACAATTGAATGGGTGTTGCCTCAGACAAATTGAGACCTGGGAAAGACCTTAGCTTAAAAGGGCATGGTCTCCCACTGCATTCTGGACTATTGCTAGGCATCCTGACCTATGTCTTGCCACTAGTCTCAGAAGACCCTGGAGGAGAGTAGTGAGGCTGGTGACTTTGCACAGCTCTGCCTCACTTAAATGCAATCCATTTGCAAGTCACCCTCCTGATGTCATTGGTCCTATTAGAGAACCAAGGACAAATAACAACAATAATTACACCTTCACCTTGACTCATGTGTCTTTTGGCTTTCCTTTTGTGTGAATCAATAAGTTACTTGAAAGCAGAACACTTACAATGCTAAGAGCAGTTGATCTAGAGTTGTAGGGTCTGAGTTTGAATCCTGACTGTAAATGTCAGGTCTAAGCACACTCTTAGCTCAAGTTCAACTTGAGGATGAAATGAGGCACTTGAAAGACATTAAACAAGTAAAAGTGGTTTACTTTACCCTAACACAGCAAGGACTTGGTAACAAGGACACATGGGCACTTAACTTTAGCTTCAGTAGACATAACCTCCCTCTCATCCTTAGGGACATTGGTCTGGTCAGAAGAGTCAGGTGTGGTGACTCTCATGGTATCAGGCACCCTCCAAGTCTAAGGGGTCTGGACTGTAGCTGGAACTTTTTAATGGGTGTGAGGTGACCAGGAAGCTCTGTCAAAGAAAGAAGGGTAAACAAAGTCCAACAGCAAGAGATAGAAAGAGAAAATCCATTTAAAGTTACTGTAGACATTATAAAATGTCTAACTGCCAAAACAAATTCAGGAACTATATGAATACAATTACAAAGCACTTTTCACACAAATAAAGCCAGACCTAAATAATTGGAAAAATATCAGTTGCTCATGGGTAGGTTGAGATAATCTAATAAAAATGACAATTCTACTGAAATTAATTTACTTGTTCAGTGCCATATCAATCAAACTACCAAACTACTAAAAACTGTTTTACAGAGCTAGAAAAAAACAATAAAAAATTTATCTGGAAGAACAAAAAGGTTCAGAATATCAAGGGAATTAATGAAAAGAAATGCAAGGGAAGGTGGTCTAGCTGTACCAGATCTTAAATTGTATTATAAAGCAGCAATCATCAAAACTACTTGGTACTGGCTAAGAAACAGAGTGGTGGATCAGTGGAATAGGTTAGGTACACAAGACACAATAGTCAATAACAATAGAAATCTACTGTTTGATAAATCCAAAGACTCCAGCTTCTGGGATAAGAACTCACAATTTAACAAAAACTGCTGGGAAAACTGGAAAATAGCATGGCAGAAACTAGGTATAGACCAACATCTTACACCCCATTCTAAGATAACGTTAAAATGGCTTAGATTTAGATTATTTAGATATAAAGACTGATTCCATAAGAAAACTAGGAGAGCAAGGAACAGTTTACCTGTCAGATTTAAAATTTATTACCAAACAAGAGATAGAGAACATTATAAAATGCAAAATGGATGATTTTGATTACATTAAATTGAAAAGTTTTTGCACAAAGTCAATGCAACCAATGCAACCAAGACTAGAAGGGAAACAGAAAACTGGGGGAAAAATTTTTATAGCCAGTGTCTCTGATAAAGGTCTCATTTCTAAAATATATAGAGAACTCATTTGAATTTATAAAACTACAAGTCATTCCCCAATTGGTAAATGGTCAAAGGATATGAACAAGCAGTTTTCAGATAAAAAAAATTAAAGCTATCTATAGTTGTATGAAAAAATGCTCTAAATCATTATTGATTAGAGAAATGCAAATCAAAATAACTCTGAGGTGGCACATCATACCTATCAGATTGGCTAACATGACAAAACAGGAAAATGATAAATGTTGGAGAAGGTGTGGGAAAATTGGAATGCTAATGCATTGTTGGTAGAGGTGTGAACTGATCCAACCATTCAGAAGAGGAATTTGGAACTATGCCCCAAGGGCTATAAAAATACCCTCTGACCCAGCAATATCACTTCTAGGGCTGTATCCCAAAGAGATCATAAAAATGGGAAAATGACCCACTTGTACAAAAATATTTATAGCAGTTCTTTTTGTGGTGACAAAGAATTGGAAGTCATGGGGATGTCCATCAGTTGGGGAATGGCTGAACAAGTTGTGGTATATGAATGTAATGGAATGCCGTTCTACTATAAGAAATGATGAGCAGGCAGATTTCAGAAATACCTGGAAAGACTTGTATGAACTGATGCTGAGTGAAGTGAGCAGAACCAAGAGAATATTGTATACAGTTAATAGTCACCTTGTGTGATGACTGATTTTGATAGACTTACTCTTCTCAGAATGCAAGATCTAAGACAACTCTAAAAGACTCATGATGGAAAAGGCTCTCCACATCCAGAGAAACAACTCTGGAGTCTGACTGCAGATGGAACTATATTATTTGCTCTCCTTTTCTTTTGTTATTTTGTTTCTTCTTTCTCATGGTTCCTCCCGTTAGTTCTACTTCTTTACATCATGACTAATGTGAAAATATGTTTAATATGAATGTATAAGTAGAGCCTATATCAGATTGTATACTGTCTTGGGAGGAGGAGGGAGAAAGGGAGGGGGGAATTTAAAACTCAAAATCTTATGGAAATGAATGTTGAAAATTAAAAATTAATTAATTAATTGGGTTGTTTTTTTTGTTGTTAAAAAAAAAAAAAGGAAGAAGGGCCAAGCAAGTCACCTTTTAAAGAAAACTAATCTGTAAAGAGGGGAGGAGTTGGGGAAGATGAAGGGGAGGCATGGGTCTAATCAATGTTGTGGAAAAACACTGGTACATATTAGTACTATAACCCTGGCTTTATTACTTCCTAGCTGTGTGACTTTAGGCAAGTAACTTAAACTTTCTGGGCCTCAGTCTCTTCATATATAAAAACAAAGCATTGTTCTCAATGACCTATAAGGTCATAGCCTTAAATGTATGAGCCTATGAAAGGACCTTATTTTTCTTGGCATTACTTCCAACCCCTATTCCTCCTCCAAGTACTTAGTACTAGAGGGTGATCAGTAAGCCAGAGAACATGGTGTGGTGGATTGAGGACTACACTAAAAGCCCTGAAGATGTAGATATGAATCCTGCTTCAGATGCTGGCTAAGTGATCAGGCTCTGAGATTTACTAGCTATGTTATTCTGGACAATTCATTTCACTTTCAGAGCCTAAATTTCTCTGTCTGTAAAATTAGGGTGAATTATAATACTGGCACTACCTACCTTACAAGGTTAATAAAGGAGGTATTTTGTAAACCTTAAAACATTATGGAAATGAGAGCTGTTGTTAATATTTATTGTTGAATGAATAAATGTATATTCCCCAAGTACTTGCTGTATTTCGAGGAGCCCAGAAAACTAATGATCTCTGCAACTAAATAGGAAATATGGAGACTCTTCCTAGATTGTTTCCCTTGAGTCCCCAAATTTAAAGTTTCATGCCTTTATCAGACATAGTGAGGCTGTGAGAGCTGGGGAAGTGCCATGAGCACATTGGGCCAGGAGGTGGCAAGATGGAGGCCAACCAAAGTGTGCTGGCAAAGAGGGCCATCTGGTGGTCTGAGACCTACATGAAAGGGTCTTGGATTTGGGATGAAAGGACCAGGGTTAGAATCCCAGGCTCCCAGATTTAGAGCTGAATGGGAATTGAGAGAACGTCTTCTACAGCCCCTTTATTTTACAGATGGGGAAACTGATACCCAGATTAAAATCCAGAATTCAAACCCAGGTTCTCTGACTGCAAATCCATCACTGCCTCCACTATCCCATACTGAACCTTGGTTCTGTTCCTTACAATCTGTGTGACCTTAACCAAGTCACTCAAATTCTCTGGGCCTCAGTTTCCTCATTTGTAAAATGAGGGCCCTTAAATTTCATAAATTCTAGATATTCCGTTTATAAATCTATAAAGTGAGAGATGGGTAAATGGAGACCTAGAGAGAGAAGGGAAACTGAGGCAGAGGGGATAGAAGGACAAGGATCATGCCTGTAATCTCATGTCAGTCCACAGAGATTGGATATGTAACCTTTGTTGTCAGAGCAATTCAAGTTAAATATACAAAATGAATACAAGGTAATTTGGGGGAAGAAGGGGAATAGTACCTGTGGGCATCAGGAAAGACTTCATGTAGGAGGCAGAGGTGAGAAAGGGTTACATTCCAGGCACGGAGGATGGCAGAGATGGGAGATGGAGTACACACCAGGGGCTGGCCAGTGTGGCTAGATTGCAAAGTGCATGAAGGGGCTAAAGTGTAAGGAGGCTGGAAAAAGAAAGGGCCAAAATAGGGAAGAACCATAGAGGCCAAACAAAGGAAATCTCATTTGATCCTAGAGGTAATAGGGAGCCACTGCAGTTTACTGGATGAATTTTAAAAACTTCCTTGTGACAAGCACCAGGTATCCAAATGTATATCCTGCCCTCAAGAAGCTTACGTCCAATGGGGAAAACAACACACATAGAAGAATGATGGTCAAGATAGTCAGAAAAATTAGAGGATGGTGAGGACAAGAGGGCTCCTAGAAGAGCAGATTGACAGGAGCAATGCCAAAGGTGGTTTAGGATTCCCAGAGGCTGCATGAAGGAGGTTGGAAAAGAGGTAGGGAAGTCAAATGTGGCTGGGA
This sequence comes from Gymnobelideus leadbeateri, assembly GCA_011680675.1. Taxonomy (NCBI): domain Eukaryota; kingdom Metazoa; phylum Chordata; class Mammalia; order Diprotodontia; family Petauridae; genus Gymnobelideus; species Gymnobelideus leadbeateri. The sequence continues at coordinate 264,442 of WOXC01007307.1, read as the reverse complement.
CTTCGCTGAAATAGTCTTCTAGGAGAGGCAGTCACCAGTCAGAAGAACAAGGACCCCAGCACAGAAGTTCCTCCTTCCAGGGCATAGTCTCAGATAGTTAAACTAGAAGGTGACGAGAGCTAAGGGGGTAAAGTGGTCACATTTGGAAAATGAAGAATGGATTGGTGTGGGGAGAGATTTAAGGCAGGGACACCAAACAAGAGTCACTTGTAATAGCTCAGTGAAAGGTGATAAGGACTTGAGCCAGGCTGAGGGCTGTGGGAATGGAGAAGGGACATTAATGGGAGACATCTTTGTGAGATAGAAATGACAAGATTTGTCAGCTGATCGGATATGTGGAGAGAATACGAGTGAGGAGAGAAGGAAAGCTAAAAGGTTTCTAATCTGAGGGACTTGTAGGAGGGTGGTGCCTTCAAGAGAAGTATGGAAGAGGAATAACTTTAACTTTAGGGGAAAATATAACCAGTTGTTTGGGATGTGTTGAGTTTGGGACACCTAGAAGGTCCATCAAAATGTCCAATAGGCAGCTGGTGATCATAACTGGAACTCAAGAGAGAAACTAGAGCTGAATATGTAGATATGTGAGCCATCTGCATCGGGTCAGAGGGTAGAGACTAGACATTGGCATTAGGAAACTCCTTCTACCAGGGCAGGGCAGTGCCTTCTCTGCAACTTAGAGTTTCAGAAAATTGTTTAGAACAATGAGTAGCTAAGTGCTTTGCCCAGAGTCACAGAGCCTGTAGATGTCAGAGGGAGGTCTTTCTAGTTCCAAGGCTAGCTCCTCTGTCCATTATACCACACTGCCTTTCGTGAACCCGAGGGAGTTGAAGCAGTAGAAGGCCTCTAGCCTTTGGGGTAATCATCAGTCAAGGATTAAATTCTTCTCTTGCTGCCACCTTGTGGCCATAACTGGGATTACATGTCCTAGGCTCAGGCTTTCAGAACATTTCAAAAGATGTAGAATTTCAAAGTCATAGGAATCATAAAAGTTAAAATTGGAAAAAAAACATCTTAGAGATATTTTCCTTTTAAATTAAATTTTATTTTTATTTTTAGTTTACATCATTCATTTTGAGTTACAAATTTTCTCCCCATCTTTCCCTACCCATCACCCCAAAACAGCGATCTTACTGTATACCCCCTCCCCCAATCTGCTTTTAGAGGTATTTTCTAAGAGACATCTGGAAAGCCTCATTTTGCAGATGAGGAAACTAAAGTCCAGAGAGGAGCAGTGTAGTACAGTGGAAAGACTGTCAGATTTGGAGTCTCTGGCTCTGGGTTCAAATCCCACCCTTGATGATGACTACCTATGTGATTGGGCAAGTCACAACCTCCCTGGGCCTCAGTTTCTTCATCTGTAGAATGGGGAGATTGGACTCAATGGCCTCTCAGGTCTTTTCCAGCTCTTGATTTAGGATCCTAGATCTTTCCCAAGGTCAAGTCGGTAGAAATAAGAGAATGGGGATTGGTCTACTCAGTTCCTCTGGCTCCAGTCTTGTGGCCAGTGAGGCAACAAGCATTCATTAAGCATTTACAGTTTTTAAAACTGCATTGTTATATCATTGCTTGGAAAATCCTGGAAAATGTAATGTTACTTTTAGCAACAAAACTGAAGTCTTTTGTTGTTTAAACAAATCTAATCACTCAAGACCAAGCCTTTACTATGTGTCAAGGTCTGGGGATACAAAGAAAGGTAAAAACGTGGTCCCTGCCTTCAAGGAGCTCACATTGTAATGGGAGAGGCAGCATGTAAAAAATTGCATATGCAAGATATATACAGTGTAAATAGAAGGTAGTCACAGAGAGAGTGCACTTTGGGGGGGATGGAAACAGAAGGGGAAGGAGAAAACACTAGGGAGATTTGAGTTGAACCTTTTAGGAAACCAGGAAAGTCAGGAGGCAGAGGTAAAGAGGGACAGTATTCCAGGCAAAGGGGGTAGTCAGTGAGAAGGCATAGAATCTTGCACCCACATCAGTTTCTTTGGATGCCAATGAAGACCTCATTCCTCTGTGCATCAGATGGTTTTATAAGTTGCCATAATAAAAAAATGCAATAATAACAACCAAAAGAAAAAATACTCCAAATCACAAATAACAAAATAGGTAAAAACCTAAACAACCCTGAAGTTTTGCCTCACATACAACACAATGGCAAAGATGACAAAAGAGGAGAGTAACCAATGTTAGAGGGGTTATACTAATACATTGTTGGTGGAGTGGTGAATTGTTATAACTATTCTGGAAAATAATTTGGAATTAATCTAAGAAAGTAATTTAAAAATCCATCCCCTTTGACCCAGAGATTCCACTCTTAAGCATATGCCCCAAGGAGGTCAATGACAAAAAGAAAGGTTTCATACACACCAAAATATTTATAGCAGCACTTTTGGTGGGAGCAAAGAACTAGACACAAAGTCGTCTCCTATCTATTGGGGAATAGAGAAGCAAATTGTGATATGTGAATGTAAAGGAATATTACATGAACATGATGAATAAGAATATTTTATTTTTACTATATTTATTATATTTTACTCATTTTATTACATTTTATGACACTATATGAACATAATGAATACAAAGAAACATGAAAAAATTTCTATGAACTGATGCAAAGTAAGCAGAACCAGGAAAACTATATGAACAATGATCATAACAGTATAAATGGAAAGAACATTACCCATAAAATGATAGAATTGAAGGCTGCAAAATTATGAAAACTAAGCTTGGCCCCTAAGAAGAGATATGAGAAGACATCTCCTACCACTCCTCTGTGGAGATGGGGATCTCTGCACAGGTGTGGAACATTGCATATATCAGGTGGTTTTTTTTTTTTTAAAAAGTATTGATTCATTTTTCTGATTTTTTTTCTACTTTAAAAAAAATGCTTTGTTATAAGTGATAACTCTCTGGGCATGAACAGGCAGCCAGGTGGCCCAATGGATAGAGCTTAGAATCAGAAAGATTCATCTTTATGGCTTAGAATCAGAAAGATTCATCTTTATGAGTTCAAATCCAACCTCAGACATTTACTAGTTGTGTGACTCTGAGTAAGTCACTTAACCCTGTTTTCCTCAGTTTTATCATCTATAAAATGAACTGGAGAAGGAAATGGTAAAACACTCCAGCATCTTTGCCAAGAAAACCTCAAACAGGGTCATGAGGAGTTGACAACAATAAGGACAAATCACAAACTATCTTATATATAACTACTTTATATATGTTTGCATTTATTTACTTCATATTAATGCTACATATATATATGGACTTTTCACAAAGTGGGTGCTCAATAAATAACTTGTTGAGTAATGATCCAGATATGTATAAATAGTACCCTGTGCCAAGAGTTCAGGATAGCCAGGGTCATCTGTTAGGTAGCCAGTGGTATTCTGTATTGGATTTAACCAATGGATACTACCAGATAGATCCTAATGAAAAAGGAAGGCCAAGAGAAAATGCCCTTTATAGCAGAATGATAGCATTACAGAACCATAGATTTAGAACTGAAAGGGATGGCAAAGGCTGAGGCCACAAGTTCCCCACTCCCATTCTAATACAAGCCCTCTTTTTATAGATGAGAAAAGTGAGAAAGCTAGGAAAGCTAAGTGACTTTCCCAAGTACTACACATGGGTAGTAAGTACAGATCAGAGAAAGACTGAAACTAGGGCTTTCTGACTCCAGAGCCAGAATTCTTTTCACTGTACTATGCTGCCTCTCAAATGAGCACCTTGATTCTAACCAGAATGAGCATATGCTCCAGGGCAACTCAGGGGCCCCTGTAACTTTTCAACAGTTTTTGGAGAAGGAAGTTGGAACCAAGAATTACACCGAAATATTGATTAACTTGAATGATCTCATTGCCTTTGAAACGACATTGGAAAACATAAGTAAAGACAGATGAAAGTTTTGGATCAGCTGGAAGAAGCTGGTGTGATTCTATCAGTTAACAAGGGCCAATTCTAAAGAAAATTTGAGTATGTGAGTTATATTGTATCTCAATAAGGAGTGCATATTGACTCAGAGAAAATAGAACTACTCATCAGCTAGCTATGTCCAAAGAACCTCTTAGAATTAAGTACTTTTCTAGGATTTTGTGGCTGTCTTAAATATGTAAAGAACTCTGTTATTGTTAATAAACCACTGAATGTTCTCACATGTGGATATATAACTAGGAAGATCCAAAAGCAGAAGGACAAAGGCCTGACCCCTTTGCCCCAACCTGGAGATTATTGGCATGAGAAATACAAGTGCCTTTTTAAGGATATAGTCAACAGCCTCACCCATGTACCAGCCCTTTGTGCTATACACTAGTATTAGCCTAGAAGGCCTGGGAGCAGTTCTAGACCAAACACCTATTGCATTAGTCATTAGAGGACCTATTGCCAGTGAGACTCAGTATCCCATACAAAAACTAGTTCTTGGCTTTGAAGCCAGCTGTCAGTGGGAAGTCCAAAGAATGTGAATGGAACAATGGAATGCAGGGACAGCAGTCTATCAGCTTGTATTTCTGATCAGTGTCAGGTTTGGACATTACCTGACACACCATCTTCAGATGAGTAGCACTAAGAGTTCAGCAATGGTGAGGGAAGAATAATGTGGATGGAGACGCATGTGGCTCTGAAATGTGCTGCCAAGCAGAGAAGGAGGGAGTGAGGACTATCTGTGATACCCAGTGATACAGTCAAATGCAAACAGAATAGAGGATCTGGGGCTTCTACTAGGAGATGTGGCATCAGCCTATGTGAATTTGGTCACACTGAACCAATCCATTTTCCCTATTGCTCAGTTGTCTGTGAAAGACTGGCGATGAGAGCAGATTCATGATGGAGGATTTTGAGAGGTGATATAAGCCAAGAAGAGAGGAGCAGACCCTTGAGAACTCAGACTCCATTCCCTAGAAGACATCCCACTTTTGAGACAATGGCAGAAACAAGCTATTCAGTGGAGTGCTGTACTTGGCATTAACTGATGCTGCTACCCAAAGCATTTTACCATGAAGGCCTTGCATGATGACTTGGACATTGAGTCAAGATATACCATTTGCTCTAGAACCTAATTTTTCTCATCCCCCAAATCCCACTTGGTGGTTAGGTGAAGACTCATCTGATTGAGTATATCTAGCTGGCCACAGACCATGCTGAATATTATATGTAGACATCTTCCAAAATATCACTACTTGCTCAATGTGGGCATCTTGCTAACTTTGCCCTGTCATCGTGTACTTACCACATATTTCCACCACTTGCTTTTGCTCTGGAAATAGAAATCAAGTCATCGCTACTGGAAAAGGCATAACAACCAACTAACCTGTGGCTTCACTTCAAATACTTGGACCTTCCAAGAGCAAAATCCCTTTTCCTGGCTACCACTCCCCTAGATGTGTTGTCTTCCCCTTTCAAAATATTGACTTCTGGCCAAGTGTGGTATAACATGTCTGTGATCTCTGCTATTGGGAGAGGGGTAGGCTGGTAGATTGCTTGAGTTCAAGGGTTCTAAACTATAATAGCTACGGCTTAGTCTTCATACTAAGTCTGTTACCAATATGGCGAGCCCATGTCAGCTAAGGGCCACCAGGCTACCTGAGGAGCGGGGGGATCCTGCACAAGTTAGAAAAACAGAATAGGTTGAAGCTTCCACACCAATCAACATTGGGATAAGGTCTGTAAGTGGCTACTGCATTTTGGAAGGAGAAAGAGAAAGAATGTAAGTTCCTTGAGGGAAAGGACTATCTCATTTTTCTATTTGTATCTTTAGCACCTAGCACATTGCCTGGCATGTAGAGATCTCCAGAAGAAAGGAACAATGTCATGATATTTATAGCTTTATCCCAGAAAATGAGATTCAAATAACTGTGTGGAGCTCCAGTATTTGAGGAGTTTAATAAGGAAAGAAAGAAAGCAAGAGAAGCAACATGGTATAGTGGAATGGTGTCAAATTCAAATACAAATGGGGGCCACTGATCCGGACATAAGGATCCCTGTGTGCCACATAATGACTTAGAAAACTATATATTAACATCATCTATGTTTTAATGTATTTTTATTTATTTTGTTAAATATTTTCCAATTCTATTTTAATGGGGTTCAAGCAGCACTTTGGGAATGTTGAGGGCAGAAGACTGTGTTTGACTCTTCTGATATAATGGTACACATTCTGACTTGGGAGTCAGAGGATCTAGACTCAAATTCCTCCTCTGATACCTACTAGCTGTGCAACCTTGGGCAAGACACTGAGTCTTCTGGACCTTGATTTCCTAATTTGTTAAATATTGGGGTTGTCCTAGATGGCCTCCAAAATCCCTTCCACCTCTAACTCTATGATACTAGGAAATTAAAGGTCTTTAAGATTTTTGAAAAGAACACAAATGGTTTAGAAGAAAAGGAAGAGAACTTTAATAAAGTAGGTGGCCATCATGGAAAAGAGACTGGCTGAGACAGACAAGAATTAGAGCTGCCTTCCCTGATGGGCAGGGCTGTACCCAAGGACAAATTCCAAAAATTGAACAAGTATTTCTAAGTCACAGCCATTTTTTTCCTCACTAGCTATCATAGGGCCCCTTAAACTAGGACCATTACAATTCATAGTGTGTGATTTGTGGGGTCTATTACCTTTCTTTTGATGTATATAAAGATATGCTCGCTTCTTAGAATTTTGGAATTTCAAGATCCAGCAACAAAAGTAAATATAAAATGAAAAGAAATGTGCATGTGCCGATATTGCATATGCACATTTTATAGTTATATTCAAAATGCGGCCTTTTCTCATCATTTTAGGATCTTTGGTTACTGGAGGTTTATGTAATCCCTCCTCTATAGAATCTGAGATAGCATTCATACATAGAATCCCCTGGGTTGGGGGATCCCATAAACATCTCCATCAGAGGACCTTTGACACTCACTTGAGAGAGTGACCAAAGGCCAGCTTCCTGGCACTGATGGTCAATTTAGAGGCAATACTTCCTGGGAACACTTGTACTCAAAATAATTGACTCCTACTTTATAAGTGTATGTAGTTATAATCGCTTCTTTATTTCTTTTGCTTTAACCCTTCAAACAGTCCAAGGTCTTCCGCTTCATCCAGATTACACCTGCTCATCATGGCCATCCCACAGGGATGGAGCCTTCTCTTCTCCTCTATACTACTTCATTTGGTGCTCTCGTGGATGAAATGATCATCTCTATACTGATGATCCTCAAATCTACTTATCTAGGCCTCACCTTTCTGCCGGCCTTCAGTCACTCATCTTTAACTACCTATTACATGTCTTAAACTGGATGTCCTGTAGATATATTAAACCCAACACATCCAAAACTCAGTTTATTCTCTTTCCCTCCAAACCTTTGTCCCTTCCAACCTTCCCTATTACTGTCAAAGTTACAACCATCCTCTCAGTCTCTCAGGCTTGTGACCTAGGCATCATCCTGGACTCCTTACTTTCCTCATATGCAATCTGTTGCCAAGGCCTGTCAATTTCCCCTTCATAATATCTCTTGAATGTGCCCCCTTCTTTCCTCTGACTCTGCCACCACCCTGTGTAGACCTTCATCACCTCACACCTAGACTATTGCAATAATAGCCTGATGGTCAGTCTTCCTGCTACTGGACTCCCTGTTCCAGTTCATCCTTCACTTATCTGTCAAATTAATTCTCCTAAAGTACAGATCTGACCATATCACCTCTCCAACTCAATAAACTCCAGTGGCTTCCTATAACCTTCAGGATCAAACAGAAAAGCCTTCATTTAGTATTCAAAGCCCTTCATGACCTGAAGTCCCCACCACCACCTTCCCAATCTACACCTTCCGCCCTGCTCTGCTTAAGCGCTTTGTGATCCAGTGACCCTGACCTCCTTGCTGCTTCTCAAAAAGACCTGTCCTTTCTCATCTCCAGGCATTGTCACTGACTGTCCCCATGCCTAGAATGTTTTCCCTCCTCATCTCCACTTCATGGTCCTCCTGGCTTCTTTTAAGTCTCAGCTAAAATCCTACCTTCCACAAAAGCATTTCCCTATTCCCCTTAATTCTAACGCCTTCCTTCTGTTGATTATTTCAATTTATCCTGTATTTAGCTAGATTGTATATAGTCATTTATATATTGTTTGCCCTATTAAATTGTAAGCACACTGAGAGTAGTGCCCCCAGGGCTTGGCATAGTGCCTGGCATAGAGCAGTTGCTTAATAAATGTTGACTGACTGACTCCTCCAATTATAACTTCATAGGTGAGTGTCTGCCTTAATGCAGATGGCCCCCAGCACCTGTGGTCATACATAAGAACCTCTCTCTACATCTCCACTGATAGCCAACCTCAAGTAGAATATCAAACATGCCAATACCATATTATCATCCCCCTCAACCAGCTACTAGGCTCAAATAACCTAAAATATAGAACCAGAAGCAGATATAATTGTTCCCTATTGTTTGTTATCCTGAAAACCCCGCCAGCCCCATACACAAGCGAAGGAGCACCCCTACCACACACCAGAGATGGAACTTATCTTGTACAAAAGGGGGGAGCTGAAAAGTCACCTTGGGAGCTGCCACACCATCACTCCAATCTAGGCATAGATTTAGAGGGCCACAGCATCCTGCTGCCTCTCCTGTCTCCAGCTGGCTATAAAGATTTTCCTCTCATAAATCTCATTTGGATATGTAAATCTTGTGTGTGGGTTTTTCACTTTTCCATTTCTTATTGCACATACTGAGTTACCACATAATGACTCATTTGGAGAGGCCCTTGTTGGCATTAAAATGGGGAGGAGAAACTGATCATTTTGAAATTCCTCAAAGTTCACAGAGCCCTTATTCAAATTTCTGCAATGATGCCCCACATAAATGGCCTATGTAATGTTTGTGTTATTCAGTCATTTCAGTCATATCCCACTCTCCATGACCCTATTTGAGGTTTTTTTTTGGCAAAAGTACTGGTATGGTTTGTCATTTCCTTCTCCAGATCATTTTACAGATGAGACACTGAGGCAAACAGGTTAAATGACTTTATTGGGGTCATATAGCTAGTGAAGTCAGATTTAAACTCAGAAAGTCTCCTGACTCCTTGTCCAGAGCTCTATCCACTGTGCCACCTAGCTGCCCTGTAAATATAGAACATTTATATTCTATAATACATCAATACATATCTACTAATCAATCAATAATCATTTATTAAGCCCTTGCTATGTGCTAGGCTTTAGAGAGGCAAGTTGGTTGGTTGGTTTCCTTTGTTCTGGAAGAGGACCAGAATGACATCACTATGCTAGAGTCAAGTTACAAGGTGTCTGACTGTGACTGATCAGACCAATGGGAGTAGTGGCTTCATCTTCCCCTGTGCACTCGGTCAGCTTTGATGTCCAGTTACTGAGGAGATCAGAGATGGGCCGTTTCTATCGTGATTCCAGTGCTAAGACCATGGTGGAGACAATGGGTCCGGTGGCTTAAACACCTGGTCCGGTGTCAAGTAGCGAATGGCATCAGGATGGATGGTCCAAAAGGAGCCCTTGTCATTGGCAGATGTCTCCCCAACAAACATGTCATGTAGATAAAGACTGGGGTGGATGGAATTCTTTCAGCCCGGCTTGGCAATGTACTTCAAGTAGGGAAAGCGATCCTCAGTGCAGGTATAGATGTCTTTCAAGGTCATGTGTTTCCACTCAGTGCTGTTGACGGCAAGCTGGATCATGGCCACTTAGGAATAAGGTGGTCTTTCCAATACAGAATCCTGCCAGGAGTTTGATGCAGCCGGGGGCTCTTCCACCTTGACTTTGCTCCAGATGTTGATTCTCCTTCTCCTCTACCTCTTACTTAATGCTGCAGGAGCCCAGTGCATCGGATCTCATCTTTCCTAACCACTGAATACTGGTTAGGCTATCATCCAGAAGGCAGCCTGCTGCCTCACTTCTAGCACAACCCCCAGCTCCCATTGCACACTGGAATAGGCTTCTAGGGGTCTGGGGAGGGTCACGTCTCTAGTTGCAGCGTTTGGTCCCACCATCTCAGTTATCACTTCTGCCCTCTTGGCCACTTCATCTTCTTGGTTTGGGGTCTGGGATCCGGGAGGATGAGCAGGGGCCCGTCCACTGCTGATAAGGATGAATTTGTTGAGTCCACTGCTACCGCTTTCTTTCCCTTTGGCAGTCAGGGCTACAGTGATGCTCTGGATATCTGTGTTGGTGAGAACTGTCACCACTTGGGTGGCAGCATGGTGGGAGGGTTGATGATCTCGATGTCTGCTGGAAACTTCTGAAGATCAGGTTCTGCCTCCTCCCTGGACGACTGCATTTGGCCAGACTCCCGTTGAGCAAACCAACACGAGCTTGGAATGCTCTACCACAGGTCAGACACGAGTAGTTAATGTGAACATTTGGGGCAGATTCTCTAAGTCTGGGCATCTCCCATCTCTTTTGAGCTGTTTCAATTCTGCTTTACTCATAGAGCACAGCACCTTCTTTGATGAGGGCACAGCATGCTGAGCGGTCCTGTGCCAGTGTCTCCCATGTTGTGTATCAGAGATACAAGTACAATAACAATGAAGCAATCTTTACTCTCGAAGAACTTATCACCTCCAACTTTACTGTACCCATATCCCCTGCATAAATCTCATAATGCACATACTTGACATTACATACATGATCTGACTAAATCATCTCACCTTTCTTAGCCTCAGTTTCTTCCTCTGTAAAATAGGGATGCTACTTAATGTGGAAATTTGTTTTTCGTGACATGATGTTTGTAACTTTTTTTTTCTTGCCTTCCCAATGGGTAGGGCTGGGGAGGGGAGAGGGAATAGAAGATAATCTGGAAATGAAAGTAAAATAAAATGGCTGGGGGGAAGAAAGTAGAGGTGCAACAGACCAGTTCAATTTTTATTTTTTTTAATAAAATTTTATTTTTGAAATATTTTCCCATTATATTCCTCCTTCCATTTCCTCCAAGAGCCATTCCTTATAATAAAGAAGAAAAAAAGAAAAAAGTTAAGTGAAATTAAATCAACAGATTAAACCAATCAACATATCAAAAAAGCCTGATGTTATGTGGTGTTTTTCATAGGTCACCCACCTCAGCAAATAAAGAGAGGGAAAGGCCTCTTCTCCTTTCTGCTTTGAAGCCAAGTTTTCTCATTATAATTTAGCAGCATTCTAAGTGTTTTGTTTCCTTGCAGTGGTGGCTGTTTGTGTGTGTTGTTTCCCAGCTTCTGCCTCCTTTGTTTTGCATCAAGGTTTCTCAATAATAACTAGGGCATGTGTCCTTGGGCCCTCTCCTGGCTAGTATGACCAGGTGGGAAAATAGAAGCTGCCTTCTTTTTCAGAGCTCCTCAGATTCTCTCAGCAAGAAGTCTTTTAGTGTTAGAGGAGGTTGAACTAGTGCAGCCATTTTATAACTATGAACCACTGAATTACTCAACTAGATATACCCTTTGACCCAGCTATGCTACTCCTAGGCCTAAATCTCTAAAGAGATTAAAAAAAAAAAAGGAGGAAACAAACTCAAATGTACAAAATATTTAGAGTAGCTCTCTTTGTGGTATCAAAGGACTGAAAACTGTGTTGGGATGCCCATTAGTTAAGAAATAGCTGAACTAATTATGGTATATGAATGTAATAGAATATAATTATATTGTAAGAAATCATGAAAGGGATAATTTCAGAGGAACCTGGGAAGATTTGTATAAACTGAGGCAGAGTGAAGTGAGCAAAAACCAGGAAAACAATTTATATAGTAACAACATTGTAAAAATAAACAACTTAAAATAACTTAAGAATCCTAATCAATGATGACCAACATGATTCCAGAGGACGAATGGTAGACTATACTACCCATCCTGACATAGAGGTGATAGACTCAAGATTAAAATTGCACGTGTTTTTGAACATTGACAACATGGAAATTTGTTTTGCTTGATTATGCATATTTTTCATAATCTTTTTCTTCTTTTTAAAAAAATTCAATGAGACAAGCAGGAAGAGAGAAGAAGATAAAATAAATGCTTGTAAAAATAAAAATAAGATAGTTGGATGCGGCAGTGCATGTATGTAATCCTTACTACTGGGAAGACTGAGTTTGGTAGATCACTTGAGCTCAGGAGCTCTGAATTGCAGTAACCTGCACTGTTTGGCACCGACACGGGGAATCCAACAAGTGAACCATCAAGATACCTAAAGAGGTATCCTGACCTCTCACTAGCTGCAGACCTTGGACTGGACTCCACCATCATCATGGTCCCAGAAAATTTCTTCACCAGAAAACTCATCATTCTTTGAGAGTGCATCAACTTTGGTACTCATGCCACTTCAGTATCCATAGTGCCCTCTGCCCTCTGTTACCCTGATTGGACATCTGGAGGGCAGAGCAAAGAACTCCTCCCAAAGCCTCTATTTAAAGATGGCTTATAAACCAGCCAATTCTTCATCTTCCCTTAGCTATAGTTCTTGGACTAGATTCCACCATGTCCATTCCCCTCACTATCCCCATCCTTTTCAACTTGTTTTTGTGTGTTGTCTTCCCCCATTAGATTAGTTTTTGCTGTTGTTGTTTAGGAGGCATTGGGGTTAAGTGACTTGCCCAGGGTCACACAGCTAGTAATTGTCAAGTGTCTGAGGCCCGATTTTGAACTTAGGTCTTCCTGACTCCAGGGCCAGTAATCTATCCACTGAACCACCCAGCTGCCCCCTACCCCCCATTAGACTGTAAACTCCTTAAGGCAGGGAATTTCTTTCTTTTTCTTATTTGTATCCTTAACACTTAGCATAATGTTTGTCACATAGTAGGTTCCTAGTAAATGCTTATTGACTACCTGACTTAAGGAGGAGGTCAGAAATGTTCTTCAGTATTGCTAAGTCATAGGATCAAGCAAATCAGACCACAAGCAGCCAATGTACTTCCATCCTGAGTGAGATAGGGAGACTCAATCAGAAAAAAATTAAATTAAGTTAGATTAAATTAAGGACAAAAAATTAAATTAAGTTAAATTAAATTGAGGACAAAAAGAGTCTTTCTCAGTACATGCCCACTGTAGGGAAATAATAGTCCTTACAGCACCTCCCTCACATCATTGTTCTGAGCCCTTTGTACACCCAAAAGCATGAAACAAATGTTAACTCTTACTAGGTATTCACACATGTACACGAGTGCATGCACACATACGTCTCACACACTTGGGGCATTTGCACACATGCACTCATACTCCCATCTGATCTCCCTGGGGTCTTGGATCAAACATGGCTCCCACCTGGGCCAGAATGCCTAGGTACCTGCTTCGCCCTCCTGGGAGGATAGGAAGCACAGTGAGCTGCATAGGCCAGAGCCAGGGAGCAAGGGGTCTTCCCACAAAACTCTAGGCTTCCAGACCTTCCTCACCGACACAGATTCCACATTCTTAAGGTCCTTGCACCCAGCTGCACTCCAGTCTTCAGCTCACCTAGTATTCATTCTTGTCATTCACTCTTGTCATTACAGCAAGCATAGGGGATTATAGCAACACAGAGCTGGAAGGGATGTCAGAAGGAGAGGCAGAATGGGGTAAATTATTTCACATGAAGAGGTGTAAAAGACCTATTACAGTGGAGGGGAAAATGGGAGGGTAGGTGATGAGCAGTGCTCAAACCTTACTCTCATCAGTATAGGCTCAAAGAGGGCATAATAAACACAATTAGTTGAATATAGAAATCGATCTTACCTGACAGGGAAGTGGGAGGGGAGGAGATCTAGAATGGATGCCAGAGGATATTGAATCCAGCTGCCTCATTCTACAGATGAGGAAACTGAAGCTCAGGGAATACTGAAAGCCTACTCGGGTCAGATTTTTTTTTAATCAGCAAGACTTGACTTTAGGGAGCATACAACCTTTACTTTGCTGACCAGATTTGAGAACAGCACATGTATAGGGAAGAAGAAGCTTTTGAAAAGGCCACTTCCTGCCCAAAGCTTTGCTGTGATGTCCTTCTCCATTCTCCCTTTCTGCCTTCCCTATCATTGTTTCCTTCTGTCCTCCCAGGATTGCCCCTCTATTCCTAATTCCTCTCCAGGTGGCTTCCTGTGTCTGCCTTGGAACCAACCTTCCTTAGAACCAGGGCATCTTTCATCCATCAACAAGATACTGACTTTGAAAAGCTTTACATTCAGAGGCAGCTAGGTGAATAGAGCACTGGCCCTCGAGTCAGGAGACCCTGAGTTCAAATCTGACCTCAGACACTTACTAGTCATGTGACCTTGGGCAAGTCACTTAATCCCAATTGCCCTGCTTTCTTCACTCCAAAAAGGAAAAAAAAAGCTTCACATTCCCGTCCTGTCCATAATGAATGCTACACTGGCTGTACTGTCTCCCAGCCTATTGCTGCCTAGACTGGAAGGAAGGCATTAAAACTCAGTTAGGGGGGAGAGGGGGAGGGGGAGAAGGGCAGTGTAGACATAGAGTAATAAAGCTGGGGGAACCACTGTACATTCAATCCCTATGTCCACTGCCCAGTCTAAGCATCAGTGTTGATGGTCTGGTGGCCAGGGGCCCTAAGATTTAGAAAAGATGCCTGGGTGAGGAGGGATATGGAAGCCCTATTCTCACCTAGCAAGCAGCTGGTTAGAAATTCTAGAAAGGGTGAAAGAGAGAAGCCTTAGAGCTGGTATTAAAATACCAGCATGGACCTCTTCAAATGTTGTATTTCAGTTCTTCAAGAGATCCATGCAACAGAGCTATCCAATCAATGAAGGAACTGCAAAGTGCAATGCACACATGCCTTCTCAGCCTGTGTGAGTCTCATCTTCGTCTTCCCATAAATCGTCCTTAGAGGACATCCAATGCCCTGGAGACCTTTTACTGGGTCTTTTAACATTCCATGGGCAACATGGAAGCACTAGGGCTGCCTATTTATTATCCCTCACTTTTTAAACCAGCCTAGTCCACCTCCTTTTCTAATCATATGTTTATTATATTATGTACTTTACAGTATTTCTTGCATTCAAGTTGTTGGTACTAATATACTATCATCTACTTATGCCTACTATCCAATTCTCCACTGTTCTTTGAATCACCCAGTAAGTGCATGAAAAAGCATATGTTGTATAAAAAAGCATATATATAATGTATGTACACACATATATGTATGTGTGTATATACAAATATATTACATATATGTGGGAAAAGCCTATATTAAGCTCTTAGTGTGTGCCAAGCACTGTGCTAAACATTGTGGACATATATACAAAAGTTAGACATTCCCTAGCCTCAAGGAGATTGCATTCCAATGGGGGAGATCATGCTGTAGCAGGTGGTGACCAGGGAAGGATGCTTTGATTTGGAAAGTTAGTGGGATGGTGAGTGGAGCCATAGAGGGAGTAGACGCACATATCCTTTCCAACAGCAGTGGCAATATTGATTTGATTATGGTCCCAGATCTGGAAGAAAAAGAGGAGGTTGATACAGACACAGCAGCAGCAGGCAAGATGGCCAAAATGCATATAAAACATGGCTATACCTCGTCTGATCAAATGGACCACGTGAGCCCCTCGACAGTCAGGACTGTGAGAGGCCCAGGCCTGCAGGCAGTCTCTGGTCCGGGTGCTGCAAAACTCCAGTTCTTCCAAGATTCTAGCTGCCTGATTCACAGTCACAAAGAATCACTGGAAGGATGTTGCTATTAAGAGAGGCTGGGGTTTTATATGTATAAGGGAGTGGCTTAGTACCACTGAAAGTTTTCCAAATACAATTCAGCTCACCCTCTTCCTCCTGCTCAATTCTTTTTTTTTTTTTATTTTTGGAGAGGGGAAGGTAGGGCAATTGGGATTAAGTGACTTGCCCATGGTCACATGGATAGTTTTGTGTTGTCTGAGGTTGGATTTGAACTCAGGTCCTCCTGACTCCACCTAGCCGCCCCTCCTGCTCAATTCTTTACTTTCATTATCTTATTTGATTCTCACGATATACTTGGGAAATTAATGAGTCATCAAACATTTACTAAGTACTTACTAAGTACCATGTACTGGGGATACAAAAAAAGTGTAGGGGGGGAATAGTCCCTTCTCTGAATGAGCTCATAGCATAAATGAGGGAGAAAATACGTAAATAGCTAGGTACATACAAGTTATAGACAGGGTAGATGAAGGTAAAACAAAAGGAGAAGCTTGGGGGACTGGGAGATGACCCCTGCAGAAGGTGACATCTGAGCTGATTCTTGAAGAAAGCCGCAGAAACTCTGAGATGGAGGTGAAGGTGGAGAACATTCTAGATGTGGCAGCCAGCCTGGGCAAAGGTAGGAGTCAGTGATCTGTCCAATGAACTGCAAGCAGACTGGTATAGGTAGGCACTACAGAAGCTATTATTCCCATTTAACAGATGAGGAATCTGAGACTCAAAGAGGTTAAGCAACTTATCCTTGGTCATCCACCTAACAGACAGAACTCAAACCAGGTCTCTCCTGATTCAAAGTTTGACAATCGATTTCCCACTGCCTCCACTATTGCTGGTGTGGACCACAGCATAAATGATGGTACAGTGGTAGAAATGAGCCTGGAACACTCATGGGATACTGACTCAAGCAGAGTACATGATGGGAAAAAAAGTGAGCTGGATTATTGGAAGCTTCAAAGGACTTATTGAGGAGTTAAATGCTAGTGGATGAAATAAGGAGTCATCCCAAGCTCTAGGCAGGGGAATGACAAATAAAAATTATATTTTAAAACTCGACCCAGTGTAGAGCAAAGGGGTGGTATGTATCATATGTAGGAGCTGTTTTGAAGGACTAAGAAATTCAATTCTTGGGGAGGGTAGGTGGCACCAGGCCTGGATTTAGGAGGACCTGAGTTCAAATCTAGCCTCAGACACTTAACACAAAAACTAGTTGTGTGACCTTCGGCAAGTCACAACCCCAATTGCCCTCCAAAAAGCAAAAAAAAAAAAGAAAGAAAAAGAAATTCAATTCTTTGCATGCAGAAGTCCCATTTGCAGCTTTTGCCTTTAGGATACAGCTCCCAGGTGGGTCAAGCTTTCATTTCACATCTTCTGCTTGCTCACAGGAAGAAACAGAAGTGAAAGCATTTTGAAAAATGAAGAGCTCTCTCCCTATGAAAAGTAGCAGAATAGGAAGTTGTCCTGATTTCTCTAGGTACCTAGAGGGCACCTCTATGCCACTTCATCCCTCCACCAACCCATGCCTTTTAAAAGAGACATCTTCAAATAGTAAAACAAATCTAGCATAGATACTCAGAAATGTAAATATTTTTAGCCTTACTGCACTCTAGAGATCCTTATCCCATCTCCCACTCTTACTGATCAGTTGGGTCTCTAGAAGGATCACAGCTGGCTACATCTCCCCTTCAGGATTCTAGTAGTACTCCTGAGAAGAGAGATTTCTTTCTAATTCTATTGGTTGAGGACATTCTGGTGTGTTCTCCCCACTATCAATCACTAGTTACACGTAGCACCTCCCTAATATAATTAATTGACCCAGTGATTAGCCCCCATTGTCATTTAACTAATTAATATTAATTACCTTCTGCAAAAGGGATATTTACTGAGAAGATATAGCAACAGACAAATAAACATATCTCTCTAAACCAGAAACACTTTTTCCCTTTAGTGCCTTGGTCCCTGGGGAGAGTGGGCTCAAACTCAAAGTGACCACTACAAAGCATTTGCCCCACCAAGTTATTTTCTAAATGAGGCATGGCAGAAGGATAAAATCATCCTCTTGCTTCCAGAAGCCAGCATTTCAATGTCTATCCAGAACTAAGCTAGGTCCAAAAGGTCCCTGGGGGCTTCTCACCCAGGGGCTTGGCTGCCCACAAACTCTGCATGGGCTCCAGGTCTTGGCCTCTCAGTACTCTCCCAACCTATCTAAGCTCACAGAGGTTCATCCTATACTCCTCTACCTAAGTCTAAAGGACAAGCATAATAGAGACAGGTAACAGCAGGGCTACATACTCACGGTTTTATGTTGACTCTGGTAAGGAGAGCAGGATGCTGGCACTCTCCCCAGTTTTGATCTTAGAGGAGTTCTTGCCTTCTTATTTGAACAAAGAGAGGAAAAGAGACTGAGACTGAGTCAGTAGGGTCTTTTGTAGGCACACCCAGTTCTGACTCAACAGTTACACAAAAAACCTGCCTTTGACACAGAAAATGCAAAGGAAACAAATAATAAAATGTTCCGTCTTTCTTCACTTGTGTCTGACCGGCCCTATTTGGGTTTATTTTTTGGTTTTGGTTTTGGTTTTTTTTGTTTGTTTGTTTGTTTTTTGGCAAAGATATTGGAGTAGTTTACCATTTCTTTCTCTAGCTCATTTTACAGATGAGGAAACTGAGACAAATAGAGTTAAGAGACTTGCCCAGGGTCACACAATTAGTGTTTGAGGTCGGATTTGAACACAGTTCTTCCTGACTGCAGGCCCAGAGCTCTATTCACTATGACACCTAATGCCTATTAAATTAGACTGCAGGATTTCTCAATAGATATTTGTTCATTTGAATTAAATGAAAAGAACATTGCGTTAGCATCTAATTGAGACTTTTCTCCCCAGTGAAATGAGATTAGAAAGAGCAATGAAAAAGGAAGTGCCCCTGAAAGAAAAGCAAGAGGTTGTCTGAATAATGGCATTTAACATGTATTTATTCAAGAAACTTCTGAGAAAGCACTGTGCTAAGGACTGGGGCTACGGGGATGAAAACCATTCCAGTCCTTTCTCTCTTAACAAAAAGGGCATCCCATGTACACAAACAGCTTAATACAGAGTATGATGAGAGGGGAGAAAGGGAAGAGAAGATGCATTTATTAAGTGCCTTGTTGTTCCATCGAGTCAGACTCTTTGTGACCCATATGAGATTTTCTTAGCAAAGATACTGAAGTGATTTGCCATTTCCTTTTCCAGTGGATTAAAGCAAACTGAGATTAAGTGACTTGCCCAGGGTCACACAGCTAGTAAGTCAAATTTGAATTCAGGTCTTCCTGACTCCAGGCCCATTGCTCTATCCACTAAGCCATCTAGCTGCCTCTTTATTAAATGCCTACAATGTGCTAAGTGCTTTATAAACATTATCTCATTTTATCCACACAACAATCCTGGGAGGCAGGTGCTACTATTTTCTCCAATTTGCAGTTGAGGAAACTAAGGCAGAGAGTGTTTGAGATCTTATATGACTTACTAGTGTCATACAGCTAGTAAGTGAACTCAGGTCTTTCTGAATCCAGATCCAGTGCTCTATCCACTGGGCCACCTAGCTGCTTTAATAGTGGGAGCAAAGGAGAGATCCAGCCCCGTATTCTTAGATTGCTGCTGCTTGTCCTTCATTCTCAAAGAGGACCGTGACATCAAAGAAACAATGCCATGACGTGCAAATGAACTGGATTTAAGTGAGGGAGGGCTGTGCAAAGTGACCAGCCTCACTTTCTCCTCTGGAGCCAGATATGTATCGGGACACCTAAAAATGACCCAGGATGCAGTGTGGAAACTTGGCCTTTTCCTATTAGCTTTTTTTTTTTTTTTTGCTTTTTGGAGGGCAATTGGGGTTAAGTGACTTGCCCAAGATCACACAGCTAGTTAAGTGTCTGAGGCTGGATTTGAACTCAGGAACTCCTGACTCCAGGGCCAGTTCTCTATTCACTGTGCCACCTAGCCACCCCCTTGGCCTTTTCGAGCTAAAGTTTTAATAGATATCAGTTTAACTGAGACAAAGTTCATTCAGTGATCAAGAATAGGTAAGAAGGGAAGCAAGGGAATAACCTCTTTTAAAGAAAAATAGATCTGGGAGGGGAACCCATCAGGGCCCAAGCATAGTGGGGGGACGTTCCTGGATGAGAAAGCAGTTGAGTTATGGCAGCCAAGTCCAAGATGGTCAGCAGCTGACCCCACAGAGGAATAAAGATGTGAGAATTAAAAAATTAAATTAAGGTGAGCCGAGGTTTTAGCCCCAGGGCGGCAGGGCCAGCAGCCGGCTGGAGGAACCCCAGAACACCAGCAGCTGTGGCGACTCCAGAATCATCAACTTACACATGCCTAGGACAAAGTAAGAGCTTAGTGTCCTATGGACTTTGGGACCGGTATTTGGGGAATGCATCGGCTCCCTCCCCTGGGGGCTAGAAGCCGCTGAGGAGACACGCCATTTTGTAGTTTTCAGAGGCAGCTCCAGCTCCTGGCCTGCAATTAATTGTAGGGAGATCCAGCGATCAGTCTTGGGGGGTAATCGCTCTTGCTTTAACCTCCCTGGATCTGGATTGTGTTCTAGGGTGGAAGTTGTGGGTGGGTTTACAGCTTGCCAGAAACGGAAGCTGCCCCCCACACGTTCCGGACGAAAATTCCTCTAGCTGGCCTTAAAGCCATAGTGTGGCAACAAGCCCAAAAGTCAAGCAATTAAGTGGCAACATGCCAAGGCAAAGGAAATAGAAAAATGCAACCCTAGACTCCTATTTTGGGGGCATAGAGCAGGAAAAGGACTGTGAGGTCAGAAGTTCTGCTCCAAAAGCCCCAGGGGAAAACATGAGTGGGTTGCAGGCCATAGAGGACCTTAAGAAGGACTTTAAAAATCAAATAAGAGAAGTGGAGGAAAATTGGAAAGAGAAATGAGAAGGATGCAGGAAAAGTATGAAATGAGGGTCAACAGCCTGACTCAGGAAAACAACACCTTAAAAAATAGACTAACTCAAATGGCAAAGGAGGCCCAAAAAGGCAATGAGGAGAAGAATGCCTTAAAAAGTCGAATTTGCCAGATGGAAAAAGAATCTCAAAAGTTCACTGAGGAGATTCATTCCTTCAGAGTTAGACTGGAGCAAATGGAAGCTAATGACTTTATGAGAAATCAAGATGCTGTTAAGCAGATCCAAACAAATGAAAGATTAGAAGGCAATGTGAAATATCTCATGGGAAAAACCACTGACCTGGAAAATAGATCCAGGAGAGACAATTTAAAAATTATTGGACTACCTGAAAGCCATGATCAAAGAAAGAACCTAGAAATCACCCTTCAAGAAATTCTCAAGGAAAACTGCCCTGATGTTTTAGATCCAGAGGGCAAAATAGAGGTTGAAAGAATCCACCGATCACCTCCTGAAAAAGATCCCAAAAGAAAACTCCCAGGAATATTATAGCCAGGTTCCAGAATCCCCAGATCAAGGAGAAAATACTACAAGCAGCCAGGAAGAAACAATTTCAATATTGTGGAAACACAATCAGAATAGCCCAGGACCTGGCAGCTTCTACACTGAGGGATCAAAGGGCATGGAATATGATATTCCAGAGGGCAAAAGAACTGGGAATGAACCCAAGGGTCACCTACCCAGCAAAACTGAGTATTTTGTTTCAGGGGAAAATATGGTCATTCAGTGGAATAGAGGACTTTCAAGCATTCTTGAGGAAAAAACCAGAATTGAATAGAAAATTTGACATCCAGACACAAGAAGGAAGAGATGCCTGAGAAGGTAATCAGGGAAAAGAAATCAAAAGGAACTTATCAAAGTTGAACTATTTACATTCCTATATGGAAAAGCAATAACTGTGACTGATGATATCTTTCTCACTATGAAAATAATGGAAGAAGGGGGTGTGGTCATATGAATACATATGTGAATGTGTGTGTATATGGTTACAGTTATATATGGATAGAGGGCATAGGTTGAATTTGTTGGGAAGGGAGAATACTCAAGGGATGAAATTATGAGGTGAGAGAGGAAAGTGGCAAGAGGAGATGGGGAAAGACAGGGTAGGGTAAACTATCTCATGTACAAGAAGCAAGGGGAAGTGGTTGCAAGGGAGGGGGAGAATAGGAAGGAAAAAAGGCAAAACCACATTCTCATTGAATTTGGTTCAGGGAGAGAATGACATACATACTAAATGGGATATCTCAACCTGCAGCAGAATAGGGGGAAGGGGGATGAGAGGAGGGATGATTGATGGGGGGGGGCATCCTTGGGGGGAGGGGAGGTTGGAAGTACCCACTATAGAAGAGGGACAGGATCATGTAGGGAATGGACCAGGTGGGGGGTGGGATGAGTGGGAGGGAATTATAAGCAGCCTTGTACAATATATCTACTATGATAATGTTTTGCATAGCTAGACATGTACAACATATACTGAATTACTTATCTCCCCAGAGGGAATGGGTGACAAGGGAGGAAGGAAATGGATCTGAAATTCGAGGTCTTAACATTAAATGTTTCAAATATATATAAATACTATTATTAATACTCTTTTGCTTATAATTGGGAGATAAGATGTGCAGACATTGGGACACAAAGATTCACCTTCCTCTAATGGAAAAGTCGAAGGGGGTATGGGAGAAGGTATGGGAGACAGCAGATTGGAGGAAGCGATATCTTGTGGGACTGCTATTCTGGGAGGTTGGGTAGGGGAATAACGGGGGGAAAATGATTGTAACTCAAAATCTGATGGAAATGAATGATGTAAAACAGAAGTTAATAAAGCATGTGTTTAAAAAAAATATTAAATTAAATTAAATTAAAAAGGGGTGGATAGGTGGTGCAGTGAATAGAGCACTAGCTCTGGAGTCAGGAGGACCTGAATTCAAATCCAGCCTCAGACATTTAACATTTACTAGCTGTGTGACCTTGGGCAAGTCACTTAACCCCAATTGCCCTGCCTTTCCCCCCTCCAAAAGACAAACAAACAAACAAACAAAAAAGATGTGAGAAATATGTGAAGGTAGAACTGCTCGAACTAGTTAATTGATTGGAGATGAGAGAGAGGAAGGAGCTAAAGATGACTTGAAGGTTTTGTTTGAGTTAGTTGGGTAACTGGGAGAATGAGGACAACATTGACAGTTGAGAGAAGTCAACAGTTTTGAGGAGACAGCAGGAGGAGGAGACACCCCTGTTCATTCAACTCCAGTGGCTTCCCATTGTCTCTAGGAAAAAACATGAATTCTTCTGCTTAGTTTTTAGAGCCCTACATGACCTGGCCTCATCCTATCTCTCCAGTCTCATTTCATATTATTCCTATTCCTCATTGGAAGGCCAAACTGGCCTTCCTTCTGTTCATCCCTCATGACTCTCCATCTCCCATCTCCATGCTTTGGCATTGGCCCTTTTAGATGCCTGCAGTACACTCCCTAATTGCTCACCCCTAAACCACCTGCACTCAGAATTTATGATGGTGCATGGGATAGATATGATGGGATATATACATACATCTATATACATTTGAGGTGGGGTGAGGGAACTCTGTGCAGGGGCTCTTAATCTTAATGCCTCCAACAGCTAATGCCCTCCTGTCCAAACAACTTTCATTTTAATTCCATTTAATTCCATTTAATTTCATTTTAATTTAATATAGATACACATGTATCTATATATTTATTAATTTTATTTTTGTGCCATAGATTTATGCTCATACTTATTGTTTCCCTCATTAGAAAATAAGTTCCTGGGGCGGCAAGGTGGTGCAGTGAATAGAGCACCAGCCCTGAAATCAGGAGAACCTGAGTTCAAATATGGCCTCAGACACTTAATACTTACTAGCCGTGTGACCTTGGGCAAGTCACTTAACCCCAACTGGCCCTATGAAAAGCAGAAAAAGAAAAGGAAAGAAGTTCCTTCCATGTATATTGTTCCATTCCTTACACTCGTATCTCCTAAACCCAGTATAGTGCCTGGTCCACAGTACATGCCTGATAAATATTTGCTGATTAACTTATTCAGAGACTTCTAGATTTGTCTGTTGGACGGTTTCTAGACCATATTTGTCTGTGAATAGGAAGAGTTTCTGTATCATTAATTTTATTATTATCATTTTAATTTCACTGTCTTTTTCATCCCGGGCAATTAACATGCCAACCATGCCATCCAACAGAAGAGGACACTGAGGGTCAGGTGGGGGAGATGCTGTGTCTGAACATTCCACAGCAGGCAGAGGACAGAGGGGGATCTGAATTCTGAGCCCTGGAAAGCTGGCCAGCAACATCCTCCTTGGTTCAAGGTCAAGGAGCCAAGGGAAAATTCCACGCAGTGTCTGAGCTAAGATCAGGGCTTTGGGCATTCCCAGGCACGTCCACAAGATGGAACTGAGCGCGAGGGAAAAGTCCCCTCTTGTGGGAGAAAAGGGGCCTGTTCTTTAAGAGTGTCTGTCTTTTCTGGAGGAGGGACCTGGAACCCAATCCCAAGTGAGTAAAGAGAACACAAGGAGAGGGCATTCTGAGGCTTCACCATGGAAGAGTTTCTCAGTCTATGTCTGGGGATCCTGCTCTGCCTGGGCCTCCAACTGGCCCGTGGGGGCATGGATGCTTGCTATGATGGGCAAGGGCACCCGCAGCGCTGTCTGCCTACATTTGAGAATGCAGCATTCGGCCGCCAGGTCCAGGTCACCAACACATGTGGCACTCCACCCGAAGAGTACTGCCTCCAGATGGGAGCCCCTGGAGACACTCAGCTGTGCCACCGCTGTGATGCCAGGGATCCAGACCACAACCACAATGCCTCCTACCTGACCGACTTTCACAGCCAGGAAGAGAGTACCTGGTGGCAGAGCCAATCCATGGCCTTTGGGGTCCAGTACCCCAACTCAGTCAACATCACCCTACAGCTGGGTAAGTCAATCACAGGCTCACTCCAGTGCCTTGCCTTCAGCCCCCTGGCACTCCCTTATCACTACTTGCCTTTCTTCCCTATCCAGTCCTGAGCACCACCAGACTCTGGGTCCAGAGAAAGTGATAGCCAAAGTTTTTCAGACAACAGTTGCTAGGACAAGATTTGGAGAACTGGGTGGGGGTGAGGAATAGGGGAAAGGGTTGGAACCCGGAGGGAAGTTTCTGTTACATTGAAATTGGGGGAGCTTTCCCTCTCTGGCTCCCCCCTCCATCTCCTTCCATCCCTTCCATGGAAGCCAAAGGTGGGCATTTGGCTGGTGAGCATGAAGAACAGTGCTCTTACACTCTGTGCCCACACAGGACAGAAGCCAAAATGGATTTTTTTTTTACACTGGAGCATAAAGGTGAGTGAAGTCTCCTACTTCACGGTAGGAATGGGAGTTATTGCAGACCATTGGTATAGATGAAATTAAATTTTCTCTGTAATGAGTGTCTCTGCCCCAAACTGCTGGCACTCAAAATCTATGATGGTGCATGGGATATTTACAATAGGATATATACATACATTTATATACATTTGCGTGTGTGTGTGTGTGTGTGTGTGTGTGTGTGTGTGTGTGTGTGTAGAGGTGGGGTAGGAAATTCTGTGCAGGCGGTTTTAATCTTTTTTGCATCATGGATCCCTTTGGCAATCTGGTGAAGCCTATGTACCTTTTCTCAGAATAATGTTTTTAAATGCATAAAATAAAATACGTAGGATTAAATAACAAACCAATTATAATGAGAGACAGTTATAAGAGTATTTCTTTTAAAAATTAATAGATCCTGGGTTAAGAACCTCTGTGTTAAGGAAAGGACTTGATCTTCTGGGAACCAAGTAATTAAAATAATAGCTCATCTGGGTGCTAACTCCCCTGTGCCCCAGTCCTCACCCACATTCACACAACAATACATCAGGAATCTGTCATTATTTATTTGGGTCAAGAACAGCTTAATCCATTATGTTTCCAGATCTGGTAATTATCTCAAAGAAAGCTAAAGAGGGCTCCCCAGATGGGCCTTTGGTCGCTATGGGACCAAGGCTGCCTGGAAGCAGGGGAGATGTAAGTCCTGGGCCTATGGAGGTGTGAAGCTGGGGAGAGAGCTGGCTACCCAGGGATAGGACTGGCCAGGGCCCAGAGCGAAGCAGGAAGGAATTTGGAATCTGGGGCAGGGAATAGGGATGGGGATAGGGAGGGAAGCGGGGGAAGATGTATTGTTTGCGAGTCAGAGATGGTTTGATTAAATGGGTTACATGTGTCTATGACCCTGGGGACTTTTTATGAATGAAGCATGGAGCAAAGGGAATAGTGTTCAAATTCCTGGATTATGCTGCACCACACATTTAGCCATGCCCCCCCGCCCCTTGCCATATTATTCATTCTACAACATCCTATATTTGACTATGTCATATTCTACCATGTTGTGGAATATTTTGCCCCATTATAAAAGCTTGAAATCTTTGTTTTCCAATGAGTGAGGAAAATTAATACTGCAAAGTGGTTAAAAATCCTTAAAACTATACTAAAGCAGGATTACAAAGCACAGGGATGGGTATTCTCTACAGTCTGGACATGCTATTGTAATTCACCACAAGACAGAGCTAACCCCACTCCCTGCTATTACAGAGAAATAGAACGTGAGGCTTTGTTGGCCTTGAGTGGGTGCCAATAGATTTCAACTTCAGCTAGGAAGAGGTGGGATTGTGTAATATTTGGGGAGAAGGGGGCTCCATGGGTCATCATGTTGATGTCAGAACCCCCACCCACTCTTTGGTCTCACTCCAAAGGATGGGGCTGCATGTGCAAGGTTCAAGGCCAAGGCTGAGTTGAACAACATAACTAGCAGAGAGAACTCTTGGCTCATCTTCAGTATAGGAAGCCCATGGCAGGGAGACATGCCCTTGTTCTTTTGCCTTGCTTCCTGCCCCAGGGATATGGGGAATTTGGGGAGGAGGAGTGTAAGAGGTCAGAACTGATTGGGGGTCCCCGGGGAGAATAGGGTCAAGGACAGAAGTGAAGGGGGCAGGACAGCCAGAATGGGATGGAGGTCGCTGCTTTCCCAGCCCCCTGCAAGCTCATGGACATCTGTTCCAAATCCCCAAGTTATTAGGCCTAGCCTTCCTGTCTGGAATAAAAGGCAGTAGTGTCTGGCCAGCTCCCAGCACCTCCAATGAAGAGTGAGAGAAGCCTTTGCTTTGTGGAGGAAGGCTGGATGGAGCAGTTTCATTCATTCATTCATTCATTCATTCATTCATTCAATATTTACTGTCTACAAAGTACTTAACATTGGATGAGATATAAGATTAGATAAAACATGGCCTTGCCCTCAAGAAGCATACAGTCTAGTAGGAAAGATAAAACAAATGTACAAATAATCATCCTATTAGGTATGTGATTAATGACATGAGAGGTGGGGAAAAAAGTGCCATTAAGAGCTGGGGGAGAGAGATGTTTCCATTGTGGAGAGCAGGAGGAAAGGCTTCATGGAGGGGATGACATTTCAACTAGGCCTTGAAGAGCGGTTGAATTGGTTGAATCGGTTCAGAGGAGTGTGATAAGAGAATATTCAGGGGATTCGTGGGGGAACCAGGGTGAGCTAAGACACAGAGATGGAAAAGCAGGCGGCATTGTCGGGCAACAGGACGCAAGTCCATGTGGCCTTTATGTATAGGGCAGTCGATTCAGGGAGTCAGAACCAGAAGGGACCTTGGGTCATCTAATCCAAGCCCCTCATTTCATAGATAAGGAGACTGAGGCCCCAGAGAGATTAGATAACATGCCTAAAGTCATACAGACTTGACGTTTGAACCCACCTCCTTCCATGCCCCAGACAGTGCTGTCGTCCACTTGCTCCACAGGAAATAAGACTAGAAAGTCTTGGGCCAGATTGTGGGAGGCCTTGAATGCCAGACTGAAGAGTTAGAGCTTTATGAGATAGGCAATGATACACTTCTGTGCTATAGAGTTGGGGGGAGGGGGGCATATGAGTGTGTGTGAGTGTGTGTGTGTGTATAGATCCTAAGCAAAGTTATGCTTTAGGACTATTAATTTGGCAGCCAATACCAGATGACTTGCAGAGAGAAAGGCCAGAGATAGGAAGGTGAATTAGGAGGTTATTGTAATAGTCCTGGCGAGAGGTAATGAGGGCCTGGATTTATAGTGGCCATGGAAATAGAAAGGAAGAAAGAGAAATATTGCAAAGCCAAATTGACAGGATGAAACAATTGACAGCATGTGGAGAGGAAAGGGAAAGAGAAGTGTGGGTGAATGGGGGTGTCACTGAGAAAAATAGGTTGGTCCATTGTGGGGTTCTCAGAGGACTGTATCTTGGGTGTTTTGTTTTTGAAGAAAAGTGATCTCAGGTCTAGTCACTAATTCATTAGGTAAATAATTTAACATCTCAGGGCCTCAGTTTCCTCATCTACAAAATGGGGACAATAATAGAATCACAAAATCTCAGAGAACCTCAGGGGCCATCTGGGCCAACCCACATCTGAACACCAATCTCCTCAACACCAACCCTCAGAGGTGGTTGAAAACTTGTCATTAGAGGAAACCCACCTCCCAGGTCAATCCATTCCCCTTTGGAAGAACTGTCATTAATTGGTGTCCCTGACTCACACCTCTCTCCACTCCAAGTCATCCCACACATGATTTTTCTAAGTGTAGGTCAGACCATGTTACCACCACTCAAATTCCAGGGTCTCCTATTATGTCTAAGATCAGATATGATCTACTCTGTTTGGTGCTTAAGGCTCTTCACAGCCTGACACTTTCCTCTCTCTCTAGAACGCTCACACCCGGTGTCCCTCCGGGCACTCTATGGTCCAGCCATATACTATTTACCATTTCTCATACATAACACTCTATCTCCTATCTCCATGCATTTGCACTGGCAGTGCCCCATGCCTGGAATACTTTCCTTCTTCATTTCCACCTCTAGAATATCTGATTTCCTTCCAAATTAAGCTCAAATACCACCTTCTAAAGGGAGACCTTTCCCTGCTCCCCACCTGCTAGTGCCTTTCCTTCAGAGGTTACCTTGTATCTATTCTATAAGTTGGGCAGGTAGGTGGCCAGTGGATAGAGCCAGCCTGGAGTCAGGAAGACTCCTGAGTTTAAATCTGGCTTCAGATACTAGCTGTGTGACCCTGGGCAAGTCACTCAGCCCTGTCTGCCTCAGTTCCTCATCTATAAAATGAACTGGAGAAGGAAAT
Source organism: Gymnobelideus leadbeateri (assembly GCA_011680675.1). Classification (NCBI taxonomy): domain Eukaryota; kingdom Metazoa; phylum Chordata; class Mammalia; order Diprotodontia; family Petauridae; genus Gymnobelideus; species Gymnobelideus leadbeateri. Next base: position 235,681 of record WOXC01007307.1, on the reverse strand, counting down.
GGCAAGCCACTCCAATATTTTTGCCAAGAAAAACCAAAATTGGGTCAGGAAGAGTTGGAAATGACTGAGCAATAACAGCCAAATGCCCTAGATTCCAAAGGGACTCCCAAGCCTTTGCTTGGGAGAAGTCAACTGAACCCTACGCATCTCTACCAGATGGCCCCTGCTCCATCTGTTGGCCTTATTGGTTTGGGTGTTACCATCCAAGCTAAATCTGCTAAATCAGTTGTTTTCACTAAATCTGACCTTAGACCGCCCTGGAATCACACAATCGCAGGCTCACAGACCTAGAGTTGGAAGAGATCTTAGGGTCCCCCTAGTCCAACCCCTATGTTTTACAAATGAGGAAAATGAGTCCTAGAAAAGTTAAGTGACTTGCTCAAGGTCTCCCAAAAAATAAGCTGACAAGGCAGGATATAAACTTCAGAACCAGGCTCTTTTCACTGTCCCATGAACCTTTGAAAAGTTCCCGACTCCCAGGCAGAAGTTTGTTCCCCTACCCAACCACCCCCCTCTTTCTCCTCTCCCAGAAGGTCAGGGAGTAAACTAAGACACATTAGAGAAGGCAGTTAGACAGAGGAAAAGCAACAGCCAATGATTGCTTTGCTCCCAGAACAGCCCGTTTCACTCCTCACATTCCTAGGAGAAGGCCTAGGATACCCCTGGACAGGCAGTGAAGGACTGGCACTACCAATTCCCCCACCCTACCCCACCCCACCCTGAAGTAGCTATGTATAGATCTAGGAAATGGAGTCCCAGACATTGGGAGCTGGGTCGCCTTAGAGAGCACTAGCCCTAATGCCTGGTAGAGACCTCTTCCTGCCCTGCCTCCACTCCCCACCCAAACTTTTGTCTAGAGTCTAGCTTTATTTGCTTTGGAAACTTGGTTGGGGTCCAGGGGACAAGCTCCCTGCTCTCCACTCCCTCAAGATTTGGTCTGGAATGCTGGGTCCTGGGCAGGTCTATTGGGTCAGATCAGGGGTTGTTTGTTGACATGACACCCCCAGTGGTTCCAGCCCAGTGGGCGGAAATAGCCCAGCCGGTTGTCCCCTGATTCCTCCTTTGTACTGGCCTCAGCAGAGGCCCTTCCTGGGTTGGCTGCCTCTGCTCTTCCCTTCCTCCCCAGGCAGGACAGGGGGCTCCAAGCAGCTTTGGGAATCACCTAGGACAAACCCATTCACTCTTCCTCCTTCTAGACCTTCTGTGCTGAAAGACCCAGCTGGACTGGGGGCCTATGGAGTAGGGGAATATGATCCTATAGGAAAACCACAAGCAGCACTTACTCCTAGAAAGAAATGAGAAAGCCTGGGAAGGGAATCAGCCAAGCACAGTAAAGGTATGAAGGGCTCTTAAAAGCCCTGAGGGGAAGCAGAGCTCAGAGCTCAGAGCTCAAGGCACAAGCAAGATAGAGGAGAAGGAGAATCTAGGTTCTGACATTTGTTAGTTGTTTGACTTGAGGCAATAATGAGGATAGCTCACATTCCTTTGTTACTTCAAGGTTTATTATTATTACTAATTATTTTTGATTGTTATATCATTACCGTATTATCATATGAGGCTTATTTTTACAATTTGCACATTACACTCTGTCTCTGGTCTCTGTGTCTTTGTTACAGACCAGATCTCTTTCAGGGCCTTGGCTGAAGCTATTCCACCAGTATCTTTCTGTTTTTATCCAAGCCCACGGAATATGGGGGATTCATCCAATCTTAATACACTTCCTTTGCCAACACCTGGCTTACTTTAGATTGATTCAGTCAATAAAGTCTAAGGCTCATTTACACTCAAATCACACAATTGATTTTTCCAGTCTGACACTCGATCAAAGAGATGTTGTAACATGGCAAGGATATGGGGTGTATAACATCTTGTCATATGTGTAACCGTAGTCAAATGCTCTTCTCCTGTAATGTGGTATATTAGTTTTTTGTTCAGTCATTCGTGAATCTGACTTTTCATGACCCCATTATGGGGCTTACGGTTTGCCATTTCCTTCTCCAATGGGTTAAGACTAACAGAGGTTAAGTGACTTGTCCAGGGTCGTACAGTGAGTAGGTGTGAGGCTGGATTTCAACTCAGGCCTTCCTGACTCCAGATCTGGTTCTCAATCCACTGAACCATCTAGCTGCTTCAATGGTCTCTGTTTATTTCCTCCCCCAGTGGATTACAAACTCCCTGAGGGCAGGGACTTTATCTTATGGAAACTTTGAGTCTCTTCCAGCACCTGGCCTCAAGACACAGCACAAAGCATGAGCTTAATGACTGTTTCTTGAAATGAAATAAAATGCAGAGGGAATAGAGACATGGTCCTTGGTGTCACTGGGGAAACCGTCAGTCAGCTGGTCAAAAAGCATTTAATAAGGGCTATGTGCCAGAACTTGGCTAAATTGGACTGAGGTAACTGTTGAAACAGCAGAAAGAACACTGGACCCCGAGTCAGGAACACCAGCATTCAAATCCAGCCTCAAACACTTTGTGTGACTCTGGACAAGACCCTTAAAAAAAAAATCTCTGCCTCAGTTTCTTCAGATGTAAAACAGGAATAATGCCAGTACCTACCTCACAAGTTTGTTAGAAGAATCAAATGAGATAAATGTTGTAAAGTGTTTGGCACAGTGCCTGGCCCGGAGTAGGTGTAATATAAATGATTATTCCCTTCCCCTTCTCTTGGGGATATGGAGAAAGCAAAACCATGGTTCCAGCTCTCAGATAGCTTATATTCTAACATGCTATAACATGTGGAAAGGCAAGCAAGAAAAAACTCACCTAAACTGAAGATATGAGGACTGAAATACTACAGGGAAGAAATGCTCAGGGTTCACTGGATCTTAGGCCTAGAGCTGGAAGAGACTTAGAGGTCCTCTGGTACAAGCCCCTTGTTTTGTAGATGGGGAAACTGAGGCTCAGTAAGTGACTTACCCTGAGGTCATATCAGTAATAAATGACATGATGCTTGATATTTGCAAAGCATACTTTCTGAGTCTTATAACAATTCTGTGAAGAAAGGGCAGGAATTATTGTACCTAGTTGGTAGATGAAAATAAACGAGCCCCAAACATTTGTCCAACTTCAACAATAACTAAGTCTGAGCTGGAGAAAAGCTAAAGTTGACTAAGGGTGGGGTCCTTGTGGTCTAGCAGGATGCAGGAAGTAGAGAGTGAATGGGTGCTGAAATTAGGAAATAAGAGTGATGGAGTGAAAAGGCAGTGTGGTACTGGAGAAAAGGAAGGCAGGTTTCAGTCCTGGCTCCACCACTAACTGTAATCTGAAAAAGTCACTTCCCCTCTCTGGGCCCCAGTTCCCCCACCTGTAGAATGGGTGTGTAAGACTAGAAGATCTTGCAGGCAGACATCTCTTAGCTCTAAGATTCTGGATTATGCGAACCTATTTCAACCTTTTAGGGTTGAAAGGTATTTCAGAGACCATATAATCCAATCCCATCATAGCATAAATAGAATGAAGCTTCTGAAGAGCAGGACCTGTTTAGTTTTCATGCTTGTATCCCTAGCATCAAGCATGGTGCCTGGTACCTCTTCCTTCCTTCCTTCCTTTCATTCTTTCTTTTTTTAACTGGATCTATTATTTCATTCATAAAAAGACCTCCCTTCTAGAGAACCCCCCCCTACCAATGCAGATTTCCACCCACTTTGCAAGTTAAAATCTGGTGCATTGAAAGGCTGTGTCCAAAGTCACACAACCAGTACGGGTCAGTGGTAGGACTTAAAGCCACAGTCTTCCTGATTCCAAGACCAGCATTTTACTTAACTATGGCAGACTATCATTTACTTGGCATGTAATAGGTGCATAATTAATAATGCTCTTTGATAGGTTGGTGGAAACTGAGGCAGAAAGAGTGTAAGTAATCAGCCTAAGTTGACGCCAGTTATAAGCAGCAGATTCCATCTCAAATCCTCTGACGTCAATTCTGTTATCCCACAGCTGCAAGAAGAACACTGTGCTTGGTGGGGATACAGAGATGAATCAGCCCTCAAGAGGCTGATAAAGATAGTCATACTGGGTTTGGGCTTCTCCTGTAATTCACCATGTTGTCATTTATACCAGAGTCACTTAGAGGGGCTTTGGGGTCCATCCAAGAGCTGACCTTCAAGCCAGGAAAGTCTGGGCCTCCTCTGACATATGTGGGTTAGGTGAGTCTGTAAAAGTCACCTAACCCTTCCAAGTGCCAGAAAATTCTGTAAGGGAAAAAAATCAACCTGGGGTACATGGACCAGTCTGTGGAGAGATTATAGGGGGTCTGGGAGCTAGGATGGGGAAAATCGATCTTCATTCTTACTCATTTCTTTTTTTTTTTTTGGAGGGGGGAAGGCAGGGCTATTGGGGTTAAGTGATTTGCCCAAGGTCACATGGCTAGTAACTATTAAATGTCTGAGACCAGATTTGAACTCAGGTTCTCCTGACTCCAGGGCCAGTGCTCTATTCACTGTGCCACCTAGCTACCCCCATTTTTACTCATTTCTAACTTCAATTATTTAAGAACATTATTTTGAAAAGGAGACTTCATCATACTACCAAAGGGGACCATGACACAAGATAGGTTAAGACCCCTTGCTCTAAGCCTACAAGTTTCAAAGAAGGTTATAGCCTACATTGATAGAAGGAGTTCCCCATATCAGTCACAGCTCTAGTCTCTATGCCCAGAGACAGGGACTATACTTATGGCCATATGTCGTCTTCTCTGTTAGAGCACTGAAGGCAAAGATCACGTCTTACTGATCTTTGTAGGTCCAGTGGATACACTCATACAGAACACAGGAGGCACCCAGTAAGGTGCTAAGTACCAGATGGGCAGCACAGATAGTAAGGGATACAATGACTGTTGACTTGGTCATCTCCTTTTTAGAACTTGTACTCTGTCACCTGACCAGTGACCTATGCTGTGCTCTCAGCTGGCACAGGAAAGACATTAACCAGCCAGCCTGTTAGGATCATGGAATTCCCAGTGAGTTGCAGTCCATCACCTGTGTCCCAATCCAACCAAACAACTCCAAATAAGAGAATCAGATGGGCCAATGGCCATCTCCTTGGACCAGCTGGGAAATGAAACTCATCTAAAATGACACTTGGGGCCATTAATAAAAAACAAAGTCAGCCCCACTTCCTGGCTCTGTCCAAGCAAATAATGAGTTCAAAGTGGGAGAGGCTTATTTTGGGAAAAGGCAAACAAAACAAAGTCTTGTAATTAAAGCCATCTGGGGAGCAGTCGCCTTGGGCCCAGACTCTCTGTGAAGGTGGGTGAGGGGGAGAGGAGTAGACATAGAGGGAAGAGGGAAGTCTAAGCTTGCTTATGTACTCCCTGCCCCAGAACATGATTTTCCTCCTGCTGGGACCACCCAGACAAAGGGGATGTGATGGCTAATGCCTATGGACAGAGATTGGGTGGGGGCAGGTCACCTGGAGCAACTAAGAATTTTGGTACTGACCCTCCCTCTACAATCTCTCAGCTCTACCTCTTTCCACTTTCTCTCCCATCCTACCTCTTTTTTTTATGATTTTCCCTCTCATTCTAAAACCTGTATGATATCTGCCATTGGCAATCTAGACTACGAGAGGCCTTCATGCTATAATTAAAATAACCCTGAATTTGGAGACAAGAGATATGGTTTTGAGTTTCAGTCCACATTCTAACAAGCTGTATGACTTCAGACAAATCACGTCACCTCTGGGCTTCATATTCTTCATCTGATCTTCAGTAGGTCTGGGATCTCATCAATGTATTCACTCCAGCCACTGACACAGATCTGAAACCTATCCACACCTCCTAGTCCTTTTCAACTTCTCCATGTCTTTCCATAAATCCTTCATAGAAGACATACTAATGCACAACAGGTTTTTATTCACTATAGCAGGACATCAAGCTACTCCCCATGTATGTTTTAGCCTTACTGAATGACGAGCCAATGTCCTTTTTCCTAGTCATACATGTCTCTGATCTCATTTCCAACTTCTGGCTTCCCCAGCTTCCTTCAAGTCCCAGATGAAATCCCATCATCTTCAAGAAGCCTTCATTCTAGTCCCTTTTCTTGCTATGGTTATTTCATTAAATGTCTTAGCTTTGAACTAGGTGTGTCCTCTGGCTGATTAGTAAAGGTGAGTACATCAGTGGGGGTTTGTCACCTATAGTTGAGTGGATACACATTCACAGAGTAATCTACTTTAGTAGAATAGGGACCCCCAATAAGATTGGGTGAGATCATCCCATCTGATGATATTTCCAATTTATCCTTTATATAGCTTGCATGTACACAGTAGTTTGCATATTGTCTCCCTATTAGACTGTGAGCTTCTTGATCACTGGGATGGTCTTTTACCTTTATATCACTAGAGCTTAGTACAGTGATTGACACATAGTAGGTACTTAATAAATGTTTATTTCCTGACTGACTAACTGAAAGGGTTACAGAATATCAGGGTTCCATCTAATTCAAACCATCCCTGAACAAGATTCTGCCTCACAAGTTGACATTCAGCCTTTTGCTTAAAGTGCTCCAAGGGAAGAGAACCTGAGGACACACCTTCCACTTTGGAACAACTGATTATTTATAATTTTTCCTCTCTGTGGAGCCTGAATCTGACTGTGTTTTGCCTTTCATTGTATCCCCAACACTTAGCACAATGCCTGACACATAGCAGATGTCTAATAAATGCTGGTTAATTCACTGATTCTGAAACTTTCACTCATTTTTCCTATTTATGTCCTCTGCAGCTAAGCAGAAGAAAATGAATCCCTCTTCTGGGTGATAGTTTCAAAACACTTGAATATTTCACCCCCAAAATCTTCATTTTTCTGGCCTAAATATCACCAGTTTCTTCAACCAGTCTTCATATGGTATCAATCAGTGAACACGAATTTATTAATCACCTATTTGCTATTTGGCAGGCCTTGTGCTAGGGTCTGTGTGTGTGATCGCCAAGTCCTTCAGTATTCTCAAATTAAATAATGCATGGAGAGCATTTTGCAAACCTTAAAGTGCTAGTAGGTATCATTTATTATCAGTATTATCATGATGATTTCCAATTTCCCATCTATATAAAATGTTTATGAGAATAGTCTACATGCTTATCAAGAACATCCTTGATGAGGATATTAGAAGGGAACAGGAAGGTTTTCACAAGTGATGTTCCATAATAGACTTCCTTATTATCATGCAATTGAATTACATGGGGAGAACACAAGATTCCACCATGTTTATTGTTTATGGACTACTCCCCCCAAAAGCATTTAATTTAACACAGCAAAATGCTGCCTGGAAGGCTCTCCTCCATCAAGGTGTCTTCCATGCATCTGTCAAAAACTATAAAATAAAAGGCTTCAATTTTGCAATAAAAAATTTTTTAATTAAAAAATTTTGTTCAACAGCCCTTTGATTGTTAATAAGAGGAAGCAAGTGACACGTATATGAGATTTGGAGTCAGGAAGCTCTGAGTTCAAATCCAGCCTCAGTTACTTACAAGCTAGGTGACCCTGGACAAAGCACTCATCTCTCAGAGCTCTAGTTTCCTTATCTATAAAATGAAGCTAGTAACAATACCTACTTCATAGTTGTTGGAAGGATCAAATGAGATAACATAGGCAAAATGCCTCAAAAACCTTAAAGCACTCTATAAATGTTAGCTACTAGCTAGCATTGTTATTAATAGTAGGTGAGGGGCAGCTAGGTGGAACAATGAATAGACTCCACCAGCTGTGGAGTCAGGAAGACCTGAGTTCAAATCTGGCCTCAGATACATAACACAAAACTAGCCGTGTGACCTTGAGCAAGTCACTTAACCCCAATTCCCCCCCTCCCAAAAAAAAGGCAAAAAAAGTAGGTGAAGCATAAAAAAGGGAGACGTGCTTGCCAAGGGTGTTTGTCACCATTAAGGAAGAAATTCAGCATAAAGTCCAAACTGAAAAGGGGTTCCCTATAGATAATGAGACCCTTCATATGCACCTGCTTACCGATGACATTGTTCTGAGTGCATCAAGTGTTGATATACTGCACAGGGAAGGAGAAGGGAATAAACATTTATTAAAAGCCTACTATGTGCCAGACAGTGCTAAGCACCTTACAAATACCTCATTTGTTCAGCCTCCTGTAGAACCTCCTGGATTGGATCCATAGCTTTTCTTTTTTTGTTGTTGTTTTCTGTTTGTGGCAATCAGGGTTAAGTGACTTCTCCAATGTCACACAGCTAGTAAGTGTCTGAGGCTGGGTTCGAATTCAGGTCCTCCTGACCCCAGGGCTGATACTTAATTCATTGCACCATCTGGCTGCCCTAATCCATAACTTTTCTACACATTGTGAACTAACCATCCATCCAGGAAATAATTCAGAATGCTTACTGTGCAGATCACAGCATGTAGTTGGAAGAATAACTATTAAGCTCATGCAACAGTAGATATATCTTTTATAGACAATGCAAATGGACAATGATTTGGACCCAAAATTGAACAAGAAGAAAATGGCCACTGGATTGCCTTTGGAAACTTGCAAAGGCTTGTGTGTGTGTGTGTGTGTGTGTGTGTGTGTGTGTGTGTGTGTGTCCCCAAACATGTTTTTGAATCAAAGACCACTCTTTGGGAGAACAATATAGAGCCCATAGACTTCATTCTGGGCCCAGTTAGCTAACCCAAATTCCAGGTATTTGGGGCTAAGAAATACTCTCCAAATGGTATTTCATGAATTCACATCAGCTCTTTTTAAAATGTATTATTTTAGTAATTTATTATTATACAATATCATATATAATTATATATTATCTTATAGTATTATAATATATTACCTATTCTTACATATAATTTACTAATGTATTATTAATTTAATTTAGTTGATAACAAGGCGTTTTAAGAAAATATCAATCTAACTAAAGTAAAATGTCTCCAGCTTCTGCATAGGTATTTAAAGATCTAAATGCAGGTTGAATATGAGATAGTCTTTATTTTACTTTCACAAAAAAGTAACATTACTTGCAAAGTACTCCCAGGAGCCCACTACCAGCTGTGGAAAGCTGCAAGAGCGCTCCAATAGCCCACTAGATTGACCTGGGAAGGAAGACCCACTTTGGGGGCTGATGAAAAAGCCCATCAGATCTGCCTGGTTCAAACAACTGAAGACGACAGCAGGGAGGGTCCATTGGTACCCCATGACAAGGCATGCAGCCCTCCAGCAGCAGGGTTACATTGGTGGTCCTACTCCTTCACTGGGGGGGGGGGCGGTACATGCAGCCACAGTTTTAGGAAGGCTCATCTTCCTGAATTCAAATCTGGCCTCAGACATTAGCTGTGTGACCCTAGGCAAGTCACTTAACCCCATATGCTTCAGTTTCCTCATCTGTAAAATGAGCTGGGGAAGGAAATGGCAAGTAACTCTAATAACTTTACCAAGAAAATCCCAAATGGCATCTTGAAGAGTCAGACACGACTAAACAACCACTTCTTCTCCAAGAAGCACATCATTGATGAAAACTCCCTCTTGGAGATTATTCCTCCTTGCCTGGGGAACTTTTAAACCTGTGAACTCACAAACTTGTGATAACTTCCAGATCTGAGAAAGGTCACTCTCAGGCTCCTTCCTATAAGGTCTTGCAAGCCTAGGCCATATGCTCTTGCTGGAACTCTGTCAATGCCATAGTGGCTGCCTTATGTTGAGGCAGAGAAAGTCCATTCTCAGGAAATCTAGACTCAGATCTGTACACTGAAAAGGAAATGCTAAAGTTGAAGGTAGCAGGAACCATTCTGGGGCTTCCAGGCAAGTTCATGCAGCTTGCCATGTAATTCCTGCCAGTAGTTATTAACTGCTCTTAGAGGTGAAGGTAAAAAATCTCCTCCCCAAACCAACCCTTTGCTATAATCCAGAAGAGGAAAAGCAAAAGGAAAATACTGAAAAAATCCAAGAAGACTTTATAAAGAGGAACAGTGCTTCTGACAAAAAAAATCAGTCTACCAACTCTCAACTGCCAATTATCTTGGAGGGACCATCAGTCACTATGGATCTATCAGAGGAGCTCCCTGTCTCCTTTCAGCAAGACTCCAGTGCATCTGCCTACCCTACAGAGGGTCCCTCCCAATGTTACAGGATGGAGGTATATATCCTCTAATCTCATCAAGTTGCTTGGAGATATAGATAGTCAAAGGATATGCGAGGAAATAATTCTCAAAAGAATCAGAAACTATAACAATATAAAAATTGCTCCAAATCTCTAAGAATGAGAAATGCAAATCAGTATAAAATTGAGGTTTCACCTCATACCTGGTAAATTGGCAAAGACAATAAAAGATGGACATAGTCAATGCTGATGGGGTTATGGAAAGCTAAGCACATTAAGGCACTCTTGGTGGAGCTGTGAATTGGTCAGAGATGGGGAACCTGCAGCCTTAAGGCCACATGTGGGCTTTAGGTCCTCAAGTGTGGCCCTTTGACTGAATTCAAATTTCACAGAACAAATCCCCTTAATAAAAGAATTTGTTCGGTAAAACTTGAACTCGGTTGAAAGGTCACACCTAAGGACCTAGAGGGAGACATGTGACCTCAAAGTCCCAAAGTTCCCCACCCCTGGAACCATTCTGGCAATAGTAATAATAACAATCATCATCATTATTAAGTAATAATGATAGTATTTATATAATGCTTTAAAGCTTGCAAAGAGCTTCACAAATTTCTCATTTTATCCTAACAATAACCCTGGGAGGTAGATGTTATCATTAGTATTTCTACGTTACAGATGAAGAAACTGAGGAAAACAAGAGGTCGGCAGAGTGACTGGCCAAGGATGATGAAGCTAATAGATGTCAAGGGACAGTTCCAAACCAGGTCTCAAGGAATTTAGGTCAAGCACTCTGCCTGCTGCACCACTCGGCTGCCTATAGTAGAATTTCCATAGAGTTATGCTAAGAAGGTGACTAAAATGTTCATCCCCGTTGGCCCAGAAACCCCTTCTGCTTGGCACATACACCAGAGAAGTCAAAGATAACAAGAAGGGTCCCATATGCACCCTGGGCAAGTCACTTAACCCTGTTTGCCTCAGTTTCCTCATCTGTAAAATAAACTGGAGAAAGAAATGTCAAACCACTCCAGTATCTTTGCCAAGAAAAGCCCAAATGGAAACACCAAGAGTAGGACATGACTAACTGACTAAACAAGAATAACATACAGAGGATACGGAGAAGCATGGGGAAGACATATCAGCTGAAATAAAATGAAACAAACAGGAAAATATTGAAAGATGTGCAAATGCACCTCCCTCCATCCCTTCTTTGCAAAGGAGGGGACAAGGACTTAGGTGTAGGATACTACATATAGTGACAGACTTGGTTGTTGGGTTAGATTTATTTTACTTATGTGCCTTTTGGGGTACATGGGGAGGTTATTCTTTATTATAGGAGATAGTTCAAGGACAGCACAGTGAATAGAGTCCTGGAGTCAGGAGGACCTGAGTTCAAATCCGGCCTCAGACACTTAACACTTACTAGCCATGTGACATTGGGCAAGTCACTTAACCCCAATTGCCCTGCCTTCCCCCCCTACAAAAAAAAAGTAAATAAATAAACAAAACTAAGTGATAGTTCTCTGAGTAAGGTGAATGGGAGGATAGAACGGTAACTAGAGGTAATATCAGTTGGTCAATGAACATTTATTAAGGGGTTATTCTAGGCCTGGTATACGGTAAGTAACCCCTTAATAAATGCTTGTTGACAGGTATCACTGCCAGTATCGGGTTACAGAGAAAGGGAATAATAACAAGATAGCTAAAATTTTTAAGAGATTGGAGAACTTATCAGTTTGCATATTGTGACACTTACCCTGTATTGTTTTGTACTATATTTATGCATATGGATGAATGATCAGTGAATGAATGAAAAAACTTACTATGTCTCAAGGAATGTGGGCCAATTAAAACCAAACGAGGTACTCAACAATAAGGGAGGAGAGGAGGGGAGGGAGGTTTGAAACTGAAAGAGTGAAGTCCTCCAGGGCACAGTCTCTGGTCCAGGCAGCAAGGTCACATAGCATGCTGAGATCTGTATCCCACTGTCTAGTCTAGTTCTGAACTGTGAGCTCCATAAGGACAGGAATCCCGGTTGTCTAAGCTTTGCATTTTCCCCTGTGCTAAGAAAAGTGCTCTGTACACAGTAGATGCTTGCTTAACAAATGTTTGTGGAGGTGAATTGTAGATAATGTGAGTAGGCTCCAGCCTGCTGGGAGATACCAGCTCATTTCTCTGCCATCTGGATGCAGGATGGACCACCCTTTTGTTAGGTGTCCCCAGAAGCTTAACCCAAAAAAGAACCCGAATGGAGACAGAACTTGAACCAGAATCACATGCAGAAATAGTTAAATTCTCCCCATCACAGCTGCCCAGCCTGCCTTCACAGACAGGAGTGTAAGCCGATGCCAGTGTTCAGGTCCCTAGGACCTGTGTCCTCTCTGAACCAATGGCCCTGTTTGACCCAACTCAGTTGGGCCATAACACTGGAGGACACCGACCCTCAGGGTGGTCCTGTCTCCCTGAAGCTAGGCTTCCCTTCTCAGCCTTGCCTCAGGTCACTGGGCAGCTTCTCGGGTTCTAAAAGCCTGAGTGTCCTGACAAACCAAGGAAATCAGCACACAGCTTTCCAAGCACAATAGGAAAAACACACAGTGAGGGGGGAGGGGTGAGTCAGCTGCTTGGATTTTTGGCAGCTAAATCCCTCCTTGTCTCAGCACAGTCACCTCCATCCCAGCATTGGGACTGACATCTTGGGCTTCGGGATGTTAACAGGCTACTACTGTCCTACAGGGTTTGGGCTTTTGCAATCATGATCCCCAATCCCTTCCAATGGCCCCTGCACCCCTTGAAGGAGAGTTAATCTTAGTGGGGGGGGGGGTGAGAAGGAGGGATAGTCAAAGAGGCCCAGGGGAAACAAGGAAGTGGTTCAAGGTCACCCAGCATGTCCATAGCAAATGTGAAATTAGCGAATGTGGAATTAAAGTTCTGAGCCCTGGAGTCTGCTGCCTGCGGCTCAGGCCAGATCTCCTCTGTCTTGTATTGTTCTCTGATTCATTAAAGCCGACTGGCATTTTTACAGCAAGCCCTGGTATGAACACAGTAAACAGCTATACCAGAATTTAGCTCAGAGTCGTGGGGTTTTAGACGGAACACAGCAAGGTTTTTTTTAAACAAAGGTAGAGAGTTATTTTTCCACTCCACATAATGAAGGGAGACTTTATGGAATAGCAGAAAGAGATCTGACTTCAAATCCCTGCTCAATAATAGTTAGCATTTATTTAAAGTCGATTAAATACTTCCTGTATATTATCTATTATTATAGCTATAAATAATCTATAGATAATCTCATTGGATGCTTATAACAACCTTGTGAGGTAGGTACTGTTATCATATCCATTTCAGAGATGAGGAAACTAAGACTAAGAGGTAAAATAATTTTCTTGGGGTCATATAGCTAGTAAGTGTCTAAGGCAAGATTTGAACTCAGTTTTTCCTGACTGACTCCTACTACCCACTGAATCACCCAACTGCCTCTCTAAATGTTCTACTACTCATATAACTTTGGAAAAGGCACTTGCCTTTTGGGGAACTCAGTTTCCTTACCAGTAAAATAAGGAACTTAACAGTAAACAATCTCTAAGGTCCCTTCCAGTCCTAAATCCTATGACCTTAAGTTTTGGGGTTTTCCTTTTGCTTTTATGATAGTGGTATTGGGAGGTATACTTTGTGTCTTAAAAACCAAAGACCCCACAAACAGGAATAGATCAACTTTCCTTTTGGAGAAGGAAATGTCAAACCACTCCAGAATCTTTGCCAAGAAAACCCCACAGACAGTATTGGTGTGCTATGGTCCATGGGGTCACAGAGAGTCAAACACACACAACCCAACAATAGAACTCTCCCTTCCCTACCTCTTATATAGAAGAGGGAATAGATTTCTTCTGTTTGGCTACAGAGACCATTTCTAGGATCAGTGGGTAGAAGTTATAGGGGCAGTATAGAGTTTTAATAAGGAATTGTTTCACCTGGAGCAAAACCATTCAAGCAAAGCAGTGTTGATGCAGAGGACAGTCTGGCCATGGGCACAATTGTGCAGACCCAAGGGCAGTTGTACTATACCGGGATGTGGGCTGACAGAATATCGAAAGGTGAGGTAAAGATCTGGAGATCTGTCCCCATAGGAAAAGGGGATGCCTTCCTGGAGAGGAAACACAGCTCCCAGGGAGAAAGTGTGCTTCCACTACCCTAGATGTCAGCATCCTTGGGCCAAGCCCTACTTTCCCCATGATAGCTCTGGGGAGGCAACTTTCAGCTCACTGTAAGGACTTTCTGACACTGATAGCCAACAGTGGCATAGACTGCCTTATGTCTCCCCTCCCTAGAAGTGAAGAAGAGGCAGCTAGAACACCAACTGTTGAGGATATAGCAGAGGACAGACTTGTGTGGGGTAGGAAGGCTGGACTAGATGACCTCCCAGGTCCTTCCTACTCTGAGCAAACAGGGCTGATTTCTTCTTGGTTGCAGGAAAAGCTTATGAAATCACCTACGTGAGGCTCAAGTTCCACACCAGTCGTCCAGAGAGTTTTGCCATCTACAAACGCAGCTGGGCTGGGGGTCCCTGGGTGCCGTACCAGTACTACAGTGCTTCCTGTGAGAAGACATATGGCAAACGGGAGGGCCAGTACCTGCGGCCTGGGGAGGACGAGAGAGTGGCCTTCTGCACTGATGAGTTCAGCGACATCTCTCCACTGAGTGGAGGCAACGTAGCCTTTTCCACTCTGGAAGGCCGGCCCAGTGCCTACAGCTTTGATGAGAGCCCCATCCTGCAGGTAAGAGAGGCCCAGCCTGGCTCAGGGGAAAAGGCCTGAGCTGAGATTTGATAGACCAAGGAACTTCAGTATGGACTTTTTGTCTGAGCTCCAGCAAACCCTAATTCTTAAAGTCATGGAACTAGAAATAGAGGAGAAAGAACTGGGCCAAGAATCAAGGGATCCAGCTCTGTTCATGGTATGTTCATATAGCTAATTGTATGAACTTGGGCAAATCACTTAACTTCTGGGGCCTCAGTTTCCTTATTTATACATTTTGAAGCAATTGCATTAGATAATCTCTCTAAAGTTCCTTCCAGCTCTACATTCTGTGGTTCTGGCATCTGGCCAGCTGTTAAACAGGAGGATGGAGCAAATGTTTTGGAATTATATCACCTTGGTCTTAAAATATATCTCTGATATTGTAAACTAACAGGAATCTTGCTTCCATCTCTGCAAAAGAGGGAGAGATTTGTCCAGGGGAGAGGGGGAGGGGAAAGTGGTCCCATTTCACTAGCTGGGAATTGAGTTCAGTTATAACCTCAGAGACCATAAGCAGATTCACTCTTCCAGAAAGCAGAGCACTATGAAATCATCTCAGAGCCAATCAGCATCTCTGGCCATAATTGTTTTGCAGCAGGTATTAGAATTGTTAATCAGTCAACAAGAATTTATTAAGTGCTAATTATGTCTCAGGTATTATGCTAGGTAATAGATATAGAAAGAAAAAAAAGAGGAAGAAAAAGGAAGGGAGGAAGGAAGGAAAGAAAGAAAGAGGAAAGAAAAGAAACAATCCCTGTCCTCAAAGAGCTTGCATTTTATCTGTACTTGCTATCACCTCCCCCTCCCATTAGACTACAAGCTTCTTGAGGCCTGAGGCTATTTCATTTTTCATCTCTATGTCCTCAGTGCCTATGACAGTGTCTTTTTCCATTCATAGTAAGTACTTAATAAATATTTATTAAACTGAATGCTTAGGGGCGACTAGGTGGCACCGTGAATAGAACACTGGCCCTGGAGTCAGGAGGACCTAAGTTCAAATCCGGCTTTTAGTCACTTAACACACACACACACACACACACACACACACACACACACACACAAACCTAGCCCTGTGACCTTGGGCAAGTCACTTAACTCCAATTGCCCTACCTTCCCCTCTCCAAAAAGCAAAAAAAAACCAAAACCAAAAACAAAAAAAATCAAAACTGAATGCTTGGAGAATGGAAGAAGTTCAAATTGGATGATCTTTGTCTCCTCAGTCAAGTCAGGGTCACAGTATTCTGCTAAGGACAGATGGAGAAAGAACTAGAGTTGGTCAATAGAGGGGGAAAAGGCTTTAAAAGAGCCTCAGCAGCTAGCTGAAAGGAGTCAATTAGAGATGAGTAAAAGGCAGAACTAGTCAGAATAATTTCTTAACTACTTCCAGCAATGTTTTGCTTTGTTTAAGTAGGTACAAAGGAGGAGGATTGTGAGTACCAGGGGATCAGCATGATGGGAATGGCAGAATGTCTAGAGGTGGGGGAATAAAGGTGAAGGAAAAGGTCATTGAACATTGGTTCAAGACAAAGTAGTGAAGGAAATGAAGTCAGACTAGCCAGGGGTGGGTAACCTACAGCCTTGAAGCCACATGTGGCCCTCTAGGTCCTCAAGTGAAGTCCTTTGACTGAATACAAACTTCACAGAACAAATTTTGTCACAGGGCCACACTTAAGGACCTAGAGGGCCACATGTGGCCTTGAGGCTGCAGGTTCCCCACCCCTGAGACAGAGCACGAGCGATGGACAAGGAGGATTATGCTGAGTTTAGGTACCATTCATTGGGTGAACAATGGTTTTGGCAGGGAAGAGAAATTTCTAAGGGCAGAACACAAGTCTGCTACCAGACTGGGTGATGGCAGGAAACAAGAGTGTCATGATGGCAGAGACTGTTTTGGTTTTGCCTCTGTATTTCCAGTTCCTAGAGCACTGTTTGACTCATGGCAGGCACTTAATCTATGCTTGCTAATAGGTTGATTGATTGGATACAGATTTAAACAACCTGGGTTTGAATCTTGCTTCTGTTCCTTCTTTGTGACATTGGCCAAGCCAACTTTTATGAAACCTCAATTTACTCATTTGCAAAATGAAGGGGTTCTAACATTCACTCCAATGCTAAATCAATGATTCTATAATGAATCTCAAGTTGAGGAACCTCAGAGAAGTAGATGGGAAAGAGAAAACTTCCCTGTTTAAAAGTAGGGAGATGATGTAGGTAACTTCTCAGGTCACAGGATTCTGTGACTCTGTGTCCTTAGCCTAGCACCTAAGTAATGTAGAATGTCTAGGGGGAGAGAAATGGCCAAGGGATGGGGGTAAATGCCTAAACGACCACTGATGTGTGTGACCCTCCTCCCCTCCCACAGGAATGGGTAACCAGCACAGAGCTACTCATCTCCCTGAACCGACTCAATACATTTGGGGATGACATCTTTAAGGACCCCAAGGTGTTACAGTCCTACTATTATGCCATCACTGACTTCTCTGTGGGGGGCAGGTAAGTGGCTGGTAGGTTCCAGTACCACAGTGAGGGAGGTAAGACATAGGGGCAATCTCAGGCCACAGATGAATGTAAGGGACACCTGAGTCTTGCAATAGCTTCTGAAAGTCAGGCTGAATGGAAAGACTTATATGAACTGATGAAAAGTGAATTGAGCAAAACTAGGAAAACACTGTATACAGTAACAGCAATACTGTAAGATCAGCTGTGAATGACTTAGCTATTCTCAGCAATGCAATGATCCAAGACAAGTCCAAAGGACTCATGATAAAAAATGCCATTCACCTCCAGAGAAAGAACTGATGGAGTCAGAATGCAGTTCAAAGCATTCTATTTTTCACTTTCTGTGTGTGTCTTTTTTTCCCTTTGGGTCTATCTTCTTTCACACTATGACTAATATGCTAATAAAAAAAAAAAAGTCAGGCTGAACTGGCTTAAGGCTTGACTTCAGATTCCAAAATGAAGAGCTAAATTCCATTCCTTTCTCAATGATAATTAAATAGAGTCTCTTTGGTCCAGATCTGAGATTTCATCAGGGGAGGTAACTCCTAGTGTAGAAACTCCTTCCATTCATGCAGCTCAACAGCGGGTCTGTAACTTACAGTCCTAGGGAGTCATCTGGCCTGCTCTCCACAGTCTCACAGGTAGCCTGTGTCAGAGGAAGGATGTGAATAATATCAAAGCTGACCTTATATCCACTATTACCTGGTGTCTCTGCTGGGAAATGCCCTCTAATTAGAAACCCTATTAGAAGGGATTTCTGCTTACTACAGGTAAATCACTTCTCATCTCAGAGCTTTAGCTTGTTCATCTGAAAAGTAGGGATAATCATATTTTCACTAGTTCTCTCACCGGGCGGCTGGGAGAAAAGTATTTTGTGAATCTTAAATAGATCTTAAAATAAAAATGAGTTATTATCATTATTACTTAGAATCATAATATTGGAAGGGGCCTTATCCATCGTGCTGTTGCTTTTGTGTGCTTAGCCAATTCCCCATCCCCAGTTTTGACAACCTGACAAAAGGAAGATAGAAGCCCAGTCATCTTTCTTGCTATTACCATCAGTCATCACTCAGACCAAGAGCCAGAAATCCAGGTCTTTCCAGGCCCAGTTCTGCCAGATCTAGCTATATGACCTTGGTCAAGTCATTTCCCCAAAGACTCAGTTTCCCCATTTATAAAAAGAATTTGGACAAGATGACGCCCAAGGGCCCTACCAGCAGCAACATGCTTAGACGGGAAATGAAAGAGTAACACTTAGTGGGCTGGTAAAAATAATGAGGGGAAACAGTCTGTTCTGATCTCATTGATTTGATCTTCTCAGCAAGTCCCTTTGGCCCATTCCCTTCATCTCCTTCCTCTTCAGTTTCTGCCTGCTCAGCACTTCTCCAAGTGAGGGAGTCTCGTCCCTCCACTAAGCACAACTGACTACTATTGATTGACTAGGGAGGAAGTCAAGGCAGCTGAGGGACAGAATGGAAGGCAACTTGTGGGAGGGAGCAGCTGGTAGAGAGAACTGGGAGCAAAGAGTCTCATTAAAGAAAATTAAGCAATGATTTTTGACCGTCCTATTAGGAATGATCTCAGGATAGAACAGAAAGGCAGGATGCGATGAGGGCTTATTAGATCCCTCTAGAGTAGCAAGTCTGCCCCAAGTAACTCAGGCAGCCCAGTAGGATCAAGCAATCGATCCCCCTTCCATCAAATCACTCCTCCTTCCTGTACAGTCCTCCCCTGAGAACAGAGAAGAAGGGAAAACAACATTTCTGGAACTTAGTCAGACTTCCCTCTTGTCTCTCCTCCCTACTCCCATATTTAACTCCAAATGCCAACTTTTACACGAGTAGGCAGAATAAGAATTATGGAAGCAGATGTTAGAACAGGAAAGAATGTCTGAGCTGGGAAAGGCCTTATGATAGAGAATGTCAGAGCTGGAGGGAACCTGAGAACATAGGCTGTCCAAGCTAGAAAGAGCCTTAAGATATAGACGTTGAGAGCTGGAAGGAACCCGAGAATATAGAACGTGCAGCCTAGAAAGGTCCTTAAGTCACGGAGTGGCAGATCTGGAAGCTACCTAAGAATATGATATATCTGAGCTAAAAGGGGCCTTAAATTATAGGTTATCAGAGCTGGAAAGTACACGAGAACATAGAGCATAGAACATTGGAGAGACACGTTAGACATCATCTAGTCCTACAAATAACCACACACACGCTGCAGATGAGGAAACTGAGTAGTAGACCAATGACAGAGTCTCATTTTCTGATACTATACTCCACATGCCATTATTAAATAGAGATGGTATGAGGCTTGGAAAATAACCAGTGTCCATACAGACCTTGGGGCTGAAATTGGACTCCACAGGAGTCCCTGTAGAATGACTTGCCTTAAATCACTTTTGATTTCCAGTCTGGGTTCTCGTAGGCCTCAGCCAGACCAGCCACTGGCAAGAAGTTGATCCTGCCAATTAGTTGCCCCAGCTTTCTTTCCAATGGGCTATTGTGAAACTCAATCTGTTTCCAATTTGCCTAAATTTGCACACTCCCTAGCCTGGGCTTGGAAGCTGCTGAAAGAACACTTCTCACCCCTGCCCCCACATAGCTGAAAATGAATGGAAAAACTTCCCTGCGTGACACAGAATTATTCTAGAGGATACTATAACATGGAGTGCAGGAAAGAGCACGGGATGGGGAGTCTGGAGAACTAGATTCCGGTCCTGGTTTTACCACTAACACCCTGGGTGACTTTGGGCAAGTTTTTCTCCTCTCTGAGCCTCAGTTTGCTTATCTGTAAAATGAGGAGTTTGGATTAATCTCTAAAGGCCCTTCCACCTCTAACATTCCATAATACAAGGGCCTTTCCAGTTCCAGCCATCTGTGATTCGATGATGCTGATGATGATGCTGGTAGGGACTCATCTAGGGAGAGACAGAGGGAACAATCATTTTGAAGTAGGGAGAGGTCTTTCAACCCCTGAACAACTGGTCCATGAACTGAAGACCATGGAGGAGAAGGGAGGACTGAAGAAGAAAGTTTGGGCTATAGCAGAGTGGTGACACAGTATGATGCCAGCCATTCCTGTCTCTTCCTTGTTCCCTTACCCAAGATCACCTCAGCCCAGAACCCAGGGCCAGGAAAGCTGATCCACAAACTCCACATACCTGGTACTATGCTGGACATGGTATGGGGCACAAAAAATAAAGTAGAACATAAAAGGAGAATTGTTTTTTTTTCTTTAAGTAGTTTACACTTTCGTTGGAGACCCAAGAGGAGCCCACCTCAAACCATTAAAGAGCAATACAAGACAGGGCATTGCCCCCTTCCCCTCCTCCCCAAGAATATATGGACGAAGGTGAGAAAGGAGAGAGGAGAGCACTCTGAAAGTGGGATGGGTGAGACCAGCTGCATTTCTCTGTCTCCTGCTTCATCCCCACCCAGCCTTCACTTTGAAGCCTCCATGGAGAGGGAGAGTAGCCTGGTGGGGTAGGGGAGTTGCTCTTCCTCCCCCCCTTCACTTTAGGGGTTTTGAGGCAGAGAATATCTGGATTCAATTTACATCAGGCCAGACCACCCTCAGATCAGCAGCTGGCTTTAGAGAGAGATGCTTATAGGCCCTAGACAGGTGGTTCCACTAGGAGGTACCCTGTGGCTGCCTGCAGGGAATCCATCCCTTTCACCATGACCAGCCTGACACCCAACCATGAAATAGATAGAGTTGGCTTTTGACTAAGCCATGTTGTTAGATGGAGATCAAAGCAGCATATTGAGAGATTTTATGTCTTGTGTTCATCCAAGGAACAGCCTCAATATATGCCCCTCTACATATTTAAAGAACTAAACCATAGAATAATGGCTCCCCACCACCCATTTCCAACCCCAGCCCCAACCCAGTTCCATTGAAATGAAAATGACCCTACATTTAACTGGTCATTGGCATTTATTGAGCACAAAGTGAGGACAGGATAATTTAATCAGATCTGTGGAAGGGAAGAAGAAGGCAGATAGGGACTTAGGGACCTAAGGGAACTAGGAAAAACACTATCCAGGCCCTGAAGGAGAGTGTGATGGTAATAAGAGTGGAGGAGGAGCTAATTCAAAGGGACAAGGGCCTCCTTATTGGGGACAGGGGTAAGGAGGGCAATATCTGGTATAGCTGCTGTCTTTGGTCCTGCTTAATTATGGCCTGAATTTTTATTTCCATCTAGAAAGAAGTAGAGTTGACTGGGGGTAGCTGCCACCTTTGGGAGCTTGGGGGGAATTCATTAGTATTATGTACACTAGGAATAAAATCCAGGCTATTATCTCTGGTACAAAGGGTTTAGAGCCATAGGCATAGTCCCAGCTTTAGAGAAAGAAGACCTAGGTTTGAGTCCTTCTGACATTTACAATCCTTGTGACCCTAGGTAAGTCACTTCATTATCTAGGAACCTGTTTCCTTCTATGTAAAATGAGAGAATTGCCCAAGATGGTCTAGATCTGTGGCTTTATGATTCCTGGTGGTTTTAACCCTTTGTTTGCCGGGTTCCCAGTTATTCCTAGGGTCATAGATTCAGAACTGGAAGAGACCATAGAGATCAAGTCTATACTCTGATTGTACAAATGAAAAAAATACAGCCCAGAAAAGATAAATATTTTGCCCAGTCAAACAAGAAGTAACTATCTAAGGCAGAATTCAAACTCAGTTCATCCTAACTATTCTATCCATTACATGATGCTGCCTCTACTACTGGCTTAGGGGACTTCCAACCAGTCTCACCTTGTTTTTCCTTCCAGGTGTAAGTGTAATGGACATGCTAGTGAATGTGTCCTTGATGAAGGAGGCCAGCTGGTCTGCAGCTGCCAGCACAACACCACAGGAACTGACTGTGAGAAGTGCCTACCCTTCTACCAAGACCGGCCCTGGGCTCGAGGAACAGCAGAGGCTGCCAATGAATGTCTACGTAGGTATCTTAGGGAGGAATCAGCCTTGGAGTTGGGGGAGTGGGGTAAAAGTGGGGAAGGAAGATGGTGAGACAACAAATGTCTGTTTCTGTTGCTCTGCATGTTGGGAGATGTCATGGAGGCACAGACAGGGTTGGGAAAATTAGCTTGTTGCCTGAGTTCTCAATGAAGCTCCAATTGAGAGAAACAAGACAGAATATCTTTGCTGGCAGGTGGCTCTTGGGTAGGCCTTAATATCATAGGATTTTACTAAAAGAGACCTTGGAAATTAAAGGATTATAAATTTAGAGCTAGGAGGGACCTAAAAAGTCATTGAGTTCAACTCTCTTATTTTATTTGTAAGGAAACTGAGATCCAGAGGAGTCAAACAACTGGCCTGAGGTCACAAAGGTAGAGGCAGAGTTCAAACTTAGTTCCTCTGGCTTGAAACCCAGTGGTTCTTCCTACCATACCATGCCACTTAGTGAAAGGCTCAAAATACCTCCTCTGGGGAGTTAATAGTGGCTTCTGGGCTCCAAAGGCAACTGTCTGACTTGGGCAAGACATGTCAGTCCATGCCTCAGTTTCCTCATTGGCAAAATGATCAGGGTAGACTATTTCCCATATCTGGAGGCTTCCCCTTAAGATCCCTTTCAGCTCTAAAATTCTACCGTTCCTCTGGCTATGGCCTTTAAGAAGCTTCATATCCCCTACCTCAAGTCTAGTCTGAAGTCCTTCATCATGAGTTCCTTTTCTTCTCTCTTTGCCACTATTTCCTCTTTCATCCCTGTCTCATATGATGAAGGACCTTAATCTTTTCCAAGGCCAATTCTTCTACTTGCACAAGCAATCCCATTACATCCTGTCTCTGCCAGCATATTGACCCTTCTGTCATTTCAGCTCTATCAATTATATCCATGTTTCCTACATTCTCAAAAAAACCCTCATTTGATCCTTCCATATAGGACTGTTGTTCTAGATCTCTTCTGCCCTTTGTGACTAAGCTGTTCAAAAAGGCCATCTACTATAGATGTCTCCACTTTTCTCTCCTCACTCTCTCCTTAACCCCTTATGACTTCTGAACTCATTATTCCACCAAAATTGCTCTCTCCACAGTCACCAATGATCTCTTGGCTGCCAAATCCAATGGTCTTTTCTCAATTCTCATTTGCCTTGACCTCTCTGCAGCCTTTGATGATGTTGATCCCTCCTTTCTCCTTCAGTCTCTCTTCTCCCTAGGATTTTCCCCAACACCATTCTCCTGGTCTGAGACTCCTCAGTCTCTTACTGGATTCTCAATCCCGTCACTCCTTCTCCTGTAGGTGTCCCTCAGGATTCTGCCCTGGCTCCTCTTCTCTTTTCCTTCTATCCTACTTCCCTTGGTGGTCCCATCAGTTCCCATGGATTTAATTACTATCTCCATAGTTATGATTCTCAAATCTACCCATCTTGCCTCCAGTTACACATCTCCAACTGCCTTTCAGATATCTTGAAGTAGATTCCAGTAGACATCTTAAACTTGACATGGCTAAAACTGAACTCATTATCCTTCTCTTTAATCCCTCCCTTCTTCCTAACTTCCCTGTTATGTCAAGGACAACACTATCCCCCCAGTCCCCTGGCTCACATCCTTGACTCCTCACTCTCTTTCACCTACCATACAAATCCAATCTGTGGCCAAGGCCTATGGATTTCACCTTTGCAACATCTCTAGAATATGCCCCCTTCTCTTCTGACATTGCTACCACCCTGGTGCAGTCCCTAATTGCCTCACGCTCACAGTAACCGGTCTCTCTCCCACTCTAGCCCATCCCCCATTCAGCCATTAGAATGATTTTCCTAAAGCACAGGTCCAACTATGTCACCTCTCCTCCTAGTCAATAAACTCCAGGGGCTTCCTGTTGTTTCCAGGATCAAATAAAAATCCTGTGTTTGGCATTCAGAGCCCTTCATAACCTAGGCCCTGCCCCCTTTCCAGTCTCCTTACACTTTATATAATCTCCCTCTCTGCCCCATATATCCTCCTCAATACAGTCCCATTGACTTCCTTGCTGTTCCACAAACAAGACTCTCTATCTCTTGGCTCCTGGCATTTTCTCTTGCTATTTCCTATGCCTGGAATGCTCTCCCTCATCTCTGTATCCTGGCTTCCCTAACTTCCTTGAAGCCAAGACTAAAATCCCTATTTTTTAAAAATCCCTATTTTTTAAAATCCCTATTTTTCTACAGGAAACCTTTCACAACCCCTCTCAATTCCAGTGCCTTCTCTTTCTTGTTTTTTATTTGTCCTGCATGTAGCTTGTTTGCAAATATATGTTGACTTGTTGTCTTCCTTATTAGATTGTAAACTCCATAAGGGCAGGAACTGTCTTTTATCTCCTTTTGTATCCCCAGTGCTTAGCAAAATGTCTGGCACATAGTAGGTACTTAATAAATGTTTATTTACCAACTGGTCTGGGAAAGACATTTTAAAAAGAACGTTGATACCCCATCAGTTGGGGAATGACTTAACAGATTGTGACACATGAATGTAATGGAATATTTACTGTGCTGTAAGAAGGGATGAATACAGAGGGCATGACAAGATAAATATACATACGAAAGAAATGGGCAGCTAGGTGGCACACAGCTGGGCCCAGAGTCAGGAAGACTCATCTTCCTGAGTTCAAATCTGGCCTCAGACATTTATTTCCTAGCTGTGTGACCCTGGGCAAATCACTTAACTCTGTTTGCTTCAGTTTCCCCATCTGTAAAAATGAGCTTAAGAAGGAAATGGCAAACCCACTCCAGTATCTTTGCCAAGAAAACCTCAAATAGGGTCACAAAGGGTTGGACAGGACTGAGCAACAATACAATAAACAGAGTCAGAAAACAATATGTACAATGACTCCAACAATTTAAATGAAAAGAGCAACAAAACAATCAAAAATGAATGCAGAAAAATTATAATGACAAGCTTGTTCCCAAAGAAGACACATCAGCCAACGCCTCTCACTCTTCTCTGTAGACTATGGGTATGGAACTCTACATATGATGGTGGATTTTTAAAAATATATATTGCTTAGTTTTGCTGAACTATGAGTGTGAAACTCTGCATATAATGTCGATTTTATATATATATATATATATATATATATATATATATATATATATAGGCTAATTTTGCTGAAATGTTTTTCATTCCCTTTTTTATTCATTGTTATGAGGGATAGTTCTCTGTGGGTGGGGGTGGGTGGGTAAAAATAAAGGATAATCAACTAAAATTATTTTTAAAAAGAAAAAACATTAACAAGCTGGAGAGCATCCAAAATGGAGTTACAAAGACTGAAAGATTTGGAGACCATGCCCATGAGGATCAAATGAAAGGACTTGGGATATTTATACTGCCAAAGAGAAAACTTAGGAAAGAGACAATTGCTGTTTTCAAGCGTTTGAAGGGCAGAGGAAGGATTGGGCTTACTCAGTTTGGCCTCAGAGGGGAAAATTTAGAGCATGGGAAGAAGCTTCCAGGAGAAAGATTTCAGTTTGATATACGGAAAGACTTGCTAACAGCTAGAACTACCCCAGTACAGAATGTGCTGCCTCGCAAGATAGTGGCCAGAGGTTGGGTGACCCTTTACTACTCTGCCATGCCACAGAAGGGATGCCAAGTCCTAGATGGTCCTAGCTGGCCTCTGAGGTCCTGACCAAGTCTGAGAGTCTGTGATGAGTGTCAGTGATTGATTTCACTGAGGGATAGGAGGCAAGTCAGAAGTTAGGGAGAGGCTTTGTAGTTCCTTATTTGGATTTAACCATTCAAGTCCCAGCTGGTAATCAAAGGCAGAAGGCTTAAACCTCCACACTCAATCTTTCCCAATAGGCCTGTGGCCATGCTTTGATGTTCACCCTTCACCCCCTCATTTCTGAGTCTGGGTCCATGCTGTGGTTTTCCCAATGTAACCTCAGAAACACAAAGGAAGCAAGGATGGCTCACTCTCCCAGAGCGACAGGGCAAGCAGGGGAAAATACTGGCCAATCAGCAGCAACTTCATCCCCTGTCTGCCCCAAGCATAGCGTGAGGATCCCCACTGCCACCATCCGCCCACCTCCCCCTTTCCAGCTCTGCCCTTTTCCTCTAGCCAGACAACCATCAGTTTGTGTTTAAGCCTTTCCTGCTTGTTGCCAGCTGTTGTTGGGCTGTGGATGCCGAGCAGAAAAACTCCTCAACAGACAAGACTCCTGAGCCAGGCTGTCTCCCTGGGCTTGGCCTGCAGTGGACTCCAGCTCTGGGAGAAGGATGGCAGAACACTGTGTTCCCCAGCACGGGGTGACAGCCCTGCAGAAGCATGGCCTTGCCCTAACGGGCTCCTGCTGGTCTCCATTGTGGGGCCTCCTTAAGGGAATTCTCCCACCTTCCTCCTATGTAGCTCTGCTCTGAATTTCGTGCCCCAACAGGGTCATTGAACAATTGCCAAGCTTACAGGAGCTGGCTTCATCCCACAACCATCTCTGCAATTCCTGTTGATTCTGTGTACCCAGCATGTCTCATTTCTGTTCTTTTCTCTCCCTTCACAATGTCTCCTCCCTCATCTAGGCCTTCATGACCTCTCATTCAGACTATTGTAATAGTCTCCTAACTGGTCTCCTTGCCTTCATTTGCTTATGTCTCAAGTCTACCTTTCCCACAGCTGCCAAAATCATTTTCCCAATGCAAAAGCCCAACTATGCCCCTCCTCTGCCCAAAGCCCTATAGTAGCTATTGCCTCTAGGATAACATGCATCTTCGGTCATCTCCAGTCATCCTGATCTGTATCTGGCCACTGGACCCAGATGGCTTCAGAGGAGAAAGTGAGGCTGGTGACTTTGTACAGTGCTGCCTCACTTAAATCCAATTCACTTTCATGGTATCTTCCTGAGGTCATGGTACTCTTCAAAAGCAAAAGCCAAACAACAAGCACAACATGAACACCTCAGCCTAGCTTTTAACCTTACCCTTCCTCAGTCAGCAGAATGTAAACTCCCTGAAGGTAGGCCTGTACTCCAAGGATCAGAGGAACATAGATCTAGACCTGGCAGGAGCTTCATAGGACATCTAGCCCAACCACTTCAGTTTACAAGTGAGAAAAATGAGGTGATTTGTCCAAAGTAATATAGGAAGTATTGAAGGTGAATATAATGTTTATAACCCCATTGCCAAGCATGGCACCTGATGGATAGTAGATATTTAATGAATGGCCTCATGCATCATGGCGTCCATCCTGGAACACCACAATCTCCAAAGAACCAGAATTTCAGGTGACCCAGGAAATAAAATTTCCATCAAATAGGCTACAGATTGTTATCCAATGGTGACTTGATCATAAGAAGTCTCATAAAAGATAACACAGGAGATGTATCATGGGAAACAGAGATGGGCTAGTCATGCGTCAGCAGCTCAGGATCTCAGTGAATATAGCACTCATATTTGTGCAATGTTGAGAACTTGGGAGGAAGGCTTCCTTTGGCATTTTGGATGCATCTACATATCCTCATGGAAGGATTCATGGCAAGACATGGACAAAGGTGAAACAGGATGAGATGTGGATGGAATAGAATCCACAGCACAGAGTGCAGTAATCATATCAATGAACTCATAGAGCCATTGAAATCATGTCATTGACAAGTATTGATTAAGTACTGTGCTTTGCACTAGAAATAAAATAGTTCCTGCCCCCAAGGGGCTCATGTTCTAATGGGGGAAGACACCATATTAAAAGAAGCTGAAAAAGGGGAAGAAGGAAAAGAAAATCCCACACAGGGGGCACCATGGAGAAAGAAATATAATAATTTGGAAGTGTAGCCTGGAAAGGAATGAAGGCATGAACATGACTGACCTGGACCTTTCCTTTAAATCAGAGATTCCTGAACTTATTTGGCCTACTATGCCCTTTTCAAAAAATAAAATTACTCAGCACCCCCGTGGAAATCTACTTTCTTTAACATTTTAATGTTTCATTTTTAAATTTGCATAATTTCAAAAATATATAATTTTTAAATGACACATTTTATACTTAATTGATTATGAATTTGTGGGGTTTTTCCTGCATTGAAATTTTGATGATGCAATATTGTGTCATATAACTGTATAGTATCATATTGTAAACAAGTCATTACACAAACATCCTCCTGCTGATGCATACTGGACCTTCCGGCAACACCTGACAACGTCGCCTGCCAACAGTTGCTTGTTAAGACCTGTCTGAGGACTTGACCACTAATCAGTTGTAACTTGCATTCTGTGTCTTTATTTGGAAAATAATGTAATCGCTACAACTTTAACTCTGTTACACAACAGATGAGACAAGTACAAACAATTTTTCAAAATTTTCTTCTTTCCTTCTGCTTCCACAACCCCCTTATTTTTACTCAGCGCCCCCCAGTTGTACCCGAGGTGCTACCACCAGTCCTCCCATTTATCCAGCGCCCCTAGGGGCTGGTATCACCCACTTTGGGAACTGATACAGAAGAGATCAGAGGAAGAAGCTGCCGGGTAAATGATCTCCCAGCCAGAGAAAGCTCCTGGATCCTAGTGTCAAGGCATATTCCAGGAAAAGAAGGTTACAGTGAATTGTGGGGAAAGGGACCTGGAGAGCAGGTCTCAGAGAAAAATGGAAGAGTGAAATATTGTCGTGTGACTAGTGCAAAAGTCAAATCTAGCCTCCAGCACTGACTCCCCATCTGCCTTAGGGCAAGTCTCTTGACTTCTAGGTTAAGTGATCTGTAAAAATGGTCTTAATGATAGCACCTACTTCCCGAGGTTGTTATGAGGATCAAAAGGGATAATGTATGTAAATTGTTCTGCAAACCTTAAGCCTCCATATAAATGTGAGTTATTATTATTATTATCAAAGAAGAAAGAAAGGGAGGAGGCTCATGTGGAACATGATCAGAATTTGGAAGCCCAGCCACCCCCCCAGGCCCTAGCTTCCCTGCTTAAGAGACAAGCTGGCATCAACCTGCCTTTCCAAACTTGTTTCATCCATTTTAAGCATATGAAATCATATTCCTCTTTACACATTTAAATATCCAGCCAAACTGGCCAGATAGCTAAACTGCTCCCAGAGCTCTGCACATCATCTTCTGGCCCTGCACGTTTGTTTAGGCTGTCTGCCGTGCCTGGAATGCGCTCCTTGTTTTCACTGAAAAATCCTCCTCTTCCTTTGAGTCAGTACAGATGCGCCTCCTGAGTCAGTACAGATGCGCCTCCTCCATGAAGCCTTCCATGACTCTGTTCCCCCCACCCCCACCCCAGTTTGGTAGTGTGCTTTCCTCCAATTTTTCTAGAGCACTTTCTAGAGCTCTCTTATTTGTCTGGTCCACCCTACCTTGTCTTATGTCCGTATCATATCTCCCCCACACATCCCTCCAAAGTGCTGGGATCCTCTGTTCCCTAGCCTCCAGCTAGAAGTCATGAAAATAAAAGAGCTTGTGAGCAAAAGCACAGTCAATCAGTCAGTTACCTGGGTCCAAGCAAAGTAAAGAAAATAGGGTGGAACCAACCAGAGATGCCTGGGTTTGTTTTGTGGCATCTCTGCAAAGCACTTTGCTCATAGGACCATGGGATGTTACAGCTAGAATGGATTTGTACAGAGATCGATCTAATGACCTCTTCCCTACCATTTTACAGATGAGAAAACCGAGGTCCAGAGAAATTATATGACTTCCTTACAGCTGTACCCACAGTGAGGCCTTCTGACTCCAATGCCAGGGCCACACATTGATTCATTCATTCAGTAAATAGTTATTGGGCACTTGCCACATGTAAGGTATCATAGGGGACAGAAAGATTAATAAAATCAGATATCTACCTTAAAGGAGATTATGATAATCTGAGCTAGCTGCTTCTCTGTGCCTTGATATTCCCATGTATGAAATGGGTTACAGATATGCAACTTGGGGGAGCTAAGTCTGAGTGAGATAGGGCCTACAAGGCTCTAGGGAGAGAATGTAGTCATAGAAACAGACATTTTAACTCTGCTGGGAACCTTAGAGACCCTTTGGTCCTGTTCCTAGTAGTAGAAGAGGAAATAGTCCTGGAGAGGCCAAGTCCCCTGCCCAAGGTCACCTGGCACAGGACAGGTACCAGAGCCCAGGTGTCTTGATATCCAGTTCATCTTTCTACCATATCATACTGCTCCTCCCCATGAAAGGAAGATGGTTTCAGGCCTTCACTACAAGAGGCCCAGACTTCCTTTCCCCCCATCCCCAACCTTCCAATATCTATCCCCTTTCAAATTCCTGAACAATCTTCTCAAGAGATAGCATTGCCATAGTAGAGAGAGTGCTGCCCCAGGAAGACCTGAGTTCAAATCCCACCTTCAATACTTACTAGCTCTGTGACAATGGCCAAATCCTTTAATATCTCTGGGAATGTTTGGGAATAAAGGTGATGCGAAACCAAAGTATATCAATGAAAATTTTTAGAAAGAGGTTTTCATTCTGTGACAATGGGCAAGTCACTTAAACTCTTCAGGGATATCTGGGAATGAAAGTTATGTAAAAACAAAATTTATCAATGAAAATTTTTAGGAAGAGATTTTTAAAAACAAACTCGCCAAGCTTCCGTTTCCTCATCTGTGAAACGGGAATAACTACTCATAGTACTTGCCTGATGAGGTTGTTGAGGGGCTGGAAAAAAAAGAATAAAGCACTTTACACTCTAAAAGGCCATGTGGAGGTCTATTATAGTATTATATTATTACTCACATAATTGTAAGTAGAGACATCACCTTGCCAACAAAGGTCGAAGCTATAGTTTTTCCAGTGACAATGTATGACTGTGAGAGTCAGAACATGTGGAAAGCCGAGTGCCACAGAATTGAGCTTCCAAATTGTGGGGCCAGAGAAGATTTTTGAGAGTCTCATGGACAGCAGGGAGATCAGATCAGTCAGTACTTAAAGAAATTAATTCAAACTATTCACTGGAAGGTCAAATAGTGAAGCTGAAGCTTAAATACTTTGGTCACATAATGAGAAGATGAGACTCATTGGAAAAGACCCTGATGTTGGGAAAGTTTGAAGGCAAAAGGAGAAGGGGAAGACAGAGGATGAAATGGATAGACAGTATCATGGAAACAATGAACATGAGCTTGGACAGACTTTGAGAAATAATAGAGGATAGAAGGGCCTGGCATGCTATGATCCAGGAGGGCATGAAGAATTGGAAATGACTGAACAACAACAGCAAAATATAATATAATTTTATTTTAGATAATGATAATATTATAGCATTGTTATGTAGCTTATGATAATTTTTGTAACAATATATTAAATGTTATATTTCATTGCAATATAGAATGTTATATACTCTATATATTGTGTCCTCATATTATACATTATGTTTTCTATATATAATATTGATGTTTTCCCCTAGCCTGCAATTGCAGTGGCCTCTCTGAAGAATGTTTCTATGACTGGGAGTTGTACCGGAGCACTGGTCATGGTGGTCACTGTCAGAACTGCCGGGACCACACCGCCGGACCCCACTGCGAGCAATGCCAAGAGAACTTCTACCGTTGGGACCAGCAGGGGTCATGCCAGCCCTGTGATTGCCACCCAGCAGGTATGCAGAAATAGCTGGTGGGGTGGGGGTAAGAGGACAAGCCAGGAGATAATCAGACTTGTGCTATCTACTCCTAGGGTAGCTGGGAAAAAAAGGCTTAGGAAACTCCTGCTCAGTCCAAGAGATGTTGAGTTGTCTGGGAGTGAGGTTCCTCCAGTCCAGCTCAGGCCATGGTAATAGGATCCCAGTTGGAAGCTTAGAGCCAGAAGAGGCCTTTGAGGGCATCTAGTCAAACCCCAGCATTTTCTAAGTAAGGAAACTGAGGCTCAGAAAATGAAGGGACTTGCCTAAGGCCATGTAATCAGCAGTCAGGATTCAAACCTGATTTCCTAACTTCAAATCCCACACTCTTCTCAATATGCCACACTGCCTCCCATCCCCTCTGCTCTCCTACAATGACTCTTCCCTATTCTCCATCATCCCTTACTATCCCTACTCACCCTGTCCCCATCCCTCAAGCCCATCTTCATGCTGCTCTCTCCTCACTCTACCCCCCAGGATCCCTTAGCCTGCAGTGTGACAGCTCAGGCACCTGCGAGTGTAAACCCAGTGTGACTGGCTGGAAGTGTGATCGCTGTCTGACAGGGTTCCATTCTCTTAGTGAAGGTGGATGCAGGTAAGTAGGGGCAGCAGTTTGGGTACTTGTGCTGTTCCGTTGTTTTTAGTCATGTCCGACTCTTGGTGACCCCATTTGTGGATTTCTTGGCAAAGATACTGGAGTACTCTGCCATTTCCTTCTCCAGCTCATTTTACAGATGAAGAAACAGAAATAGGGTTAAGTGACTTGTCCAGGGTAACACTGCTAGTAAGTGCCTGAGGTCAAATTTGAACTCAGATCTTCATAACTCCAGGCCCAGAGCTCTAACCACTACACCACCTAGGTACCCCCAGTACTTGTGTAATTAGTAGATATAGGTATACACACATATGTGCATACACCTTCACCTCTTTATATAATGTGTATATGTGTGTATATATGTATATGTATGTGTGTAAATGGGTGAAAATGGATATGAATGAATGTGTATACCTATGTATAAATAAATATTAGTGGGCAGAGATATACAGTATAGGTGTGAATAAATGTACATACTTTAAAATCTTATATGTGTTTTTATGTGAGCAACATAGTGTTAGTTTGGGTTGGAGGAGTGGGGGATGCTGTCCAGACTTAAGATACCATCAGTATATGAAACACAGAATTACACTTACCCCCATGGAAACTTCCCTCCTTGATGCATTCCACATCTCATTTGCAATTTGGTGTGTTAGAGTGTTGCCAGAAAGACACAGATATATTGATAAAATGTGGCCCCGGATTCCTCAAGCTTACAGACAAGCAATATAAGTTCCTTGAGAGTAAGACTTGTTTCATTTTTTGCACTTTTATCTCCAGGAGCTCAAAAAGTGCCTGGTACACAATAGGTGCTTAATAAATACTTGTTGACTGCCTAATTGACAAATACAAGTAGCTCTAATATACAATATTACATGATACATGCATTGGAGAGTTGAACTAAATACTACAAAGTTAAGGGATGACGGAGAATAAGGAAGAGTCATTGTAGGAGAGCAGGGAATGTTTCATGTAGGAGGTAACATTTGAATTGAGATTTAGAGGATGCATTGGGATTCAACAGGCAAGGATGGGGAAGGGGAAGGACACTGTAGAAAAAGTGAATAGCATAGACAAAGGTGTGTGTTGATGTTTGTGGGTCTGTGTTTATATGGGTAACAATCTCTGCAGTAAAAAAAATACAGATTTAGAGATAAAAGAGACCTCAGAATCCATCTAACCCAGTCCCTTCATTTTACAGATGAGGAAACTGAGTCTCAGAGAGAGTAAGTGATTAGTTCAAGGTCACGCAGATAGTAAACATTAGATGTCATACTTGAACCCACATCCTCTCATTCCAGGATTGTTTTTTTTTAATGAATTTTTCTCAGTTAACTCCATTCCACTAAGCAAAGGTAGAAAGAAAAACAAAATCCTTATGATAAATGTGGATAGTCAAGCCAAATGAAACAAATCCCCTCATTGACCAAGTCCCAAAACAATTATGTCTCATTCTGCACCATATAGCATCACCTCTCTGTTATAGACAGCATGTTTCATCATCTATCCTCAGGAAACATGGACAGCATTGCATTGATAAGGATTCATAAGACTTTCAAAGTTGTTTCTTTTTACAGTATTACCATTACCATATATATTGTTCTCCTGGTTCTGCTCATTTCATTCTTCAGCAGCTTATCTAAATCTTCAAAACTGCTCATTTGTGAACTCCCACACACAAGAAAAGAAAAGAAAAAGGCAGCCCCTAACTAGCCTGAGCAATTCTGTTCACCCCCTTGTTGTGTCTGGCCTTGCCTACATCTACCTACAACTGAGTGGCCAACTAGCCGGGGATGCTTCTATATGGAAGAGATGGGAATGGGAAATACAAGGGAGGGGACATTTGTGAGCTAAGACCCAGATCCCTGGCACAGTCCACCTCCTGGTACCCACAAAGGTGAGAGGGAAAAGCTTGAGAGTTGAGTCTGGCTGCAGAGGAGCTCACAGAAAATCCACTCTCTCTCCCCTCTCTTGGCAGACCCTGTACCTGCAATGCTGCTGGAAGCTTAGGACAATGTGATTCCCGAAATGGACGGTGCCCCTGCAAGGACAAGGTGGAAGGCTATTTATGTGATAGGTGAGGGACCTGCAGCCAACATGTGCCCATCAGCAATACCGAGGGTCAGCTCCTCCTATCTGTCCTTCTAGCCCAAGATCGCCTTGCTTCTAGAGCGGAATAGAAACTCTTCTGTTGGGCATCGAAAGCTCTTTGCAACCTGTCCCCCCGACCTTTATGCTCCTACCTTTATGCACTGCTTGCACATTACTTTCCTCCTCCTCTTCTTCAATCTAGCCACACCTACTACTTGCTCCATAAACATGACCCTCAATCTCTAGCCTCCTCACCTTTGCCCTGGCTGTCCTCCATGCCCGGAATATACTTCTTTTCACCCCAACCTCTCAGCATCCCTACTTTCCTTCAAGTCTCAGCTCAGGAACCACCTTCTACACGAAGCCTTTCCTGATCCCTACCTTGAGACCTGCTCCTAGTGCCCTGCCTCCATAAACACATTGTATATGTCATGTATATTCTTACATGCATACGTGATGGTTCTTCCATCTGAATGTAAACTTCTTGAAGGCAAGGACTGTTTCATTTTTGTGTTTATCTCCCCAAACCTTAGCTCAGTGCCTGGCAGATAGTAAGTACTTTGTAAATGCTTACTGATTGATCAATGGTGCAAGGGAAATAGAAAAGACGAAATGAGGATGAAATGAGAAGGGGTGAGACCTGTAGCTGCTGGCCAGGTCTTCCCTTCCCTTCCCTCTGGTTAATCAGTCCTTGCTTATCTTGTCCTCTCTGTATTCTAGATGCCAGCCTGGG
Organism: Gymnobelideus leadbeateri; assembly: GCA_011680675.1. Classification (NCBI taxonomy): domain Eukaryota; kingdom Metazoa; phylum Chordata; class Mammalia; order Diprotodontia; family Petauridae; genus Gymnobelideus; species Gymnobelideus leadbeateri. The sequence goes on along the minus strand of WOXC01007307.1, from coordinate 200,409 downwards.
ACATTTAACCTGCAGCCCCATAATCCTGCTGGTTGCACCAGCTGCTTCTGTTATGGCCACTCCATGGTGTGCACAGCTTCTGCCCATTACGGCGTACGCCATATCATCTCTGACTTCCACCAAGGTAAGGGCTTCCCTTCCACTTGTGACAGATTTCCCCTAGTCCTCCATGTCTCTCCAAGCTCTACTAATCCTGGGAGGGGGGAAGACACAGGTTTGATTGGGTAAATATAGTTGTATGCCAATATCCAGGTTTATGAGCTAATGTCTTCTCAAGATAACAGTAATAATAGCTCTGGTGTACAAAAATCATTCAAGTTTACAAAGCACTTTCCTTACCATAGCCCTGCAAGCTATGTAGCATAAGCATGATCCTTTCCTATTTACAGATAAGAAAACTGAGTCTAAGTAACTTGTACTCAAATCTGATCCAACTTTAGGGTGCTTTCCCTAGCTGCTTGGGTATAGTAATTCCCAATCTATTCCTTAGAAGATTAACACACTCATCCCCCTGTCTCTGGGTGCTGGGTGGATTCATGTTGATGTTACTCTTAAAAATTTCCAAGCCAAAAGATCATTTGATCACAGACCTATAGCTAGAAAGGGTATAAGAGGCCATTTTGTCCAACTCCCTTAACTTTCAAAAGAGAATACTAGGGTTAAGTGAGGTTAAATGACTTGCCCAAAGCCACAAGGCAGTAAGTATCAGAGACAGTATTTGAATCCAGGTCCTCTAACTTAGGAAAATGGGGAATAATTAGCATGGTACAGGGAAAAGTGTGCTGTATTTGGAGTCAGAGGACCTAGTTCAAATCCTGTCACTGATGTTTACTGTCTGTGTGGCTTTGGGCAAGTCATTTAACTGCCCTCAATCTTAGGGTTTTGGGTTTTTTTTTTCTTTTTCACGTGTAAAACAATAGAATTGAACAATATGACCTCTGAGGGTTGAGAGTTGGGGACAGACATCTGAGAGAAGATCATAATTTTAGATTGTCATCTTAAGATTTCCATAGATTTCAAGCTGCAGCTGCAAGATTCCCTGCAGCTCACTGAGCCTCTTCTGTTAATGTGGTGGGGGGATGTGGGACTCAGCTCCAGAGACACTCGATGTTCTGAGTTGTCCTTTGAAGGCATCTCTCTCTCTCCCTCTGTACAAACTCCACAGTTAACTCTAAAGAGCCCTGAGCTATCCCTTAGCTTGATATTTGCCTGCTGTCTGCTTTCTTACCACCTCACTCCCACCCAAGCATAGATCTTCATGAACCAGAAACTGTCTCCCTCAAGGTAATAGTCCACTCTCAACATCAACTCTGGGGGACGTAACTGGGACCCTGATCGAAATCCAAAGACCCCAGCTGCTCCCTCCCTCTTGACCTTTGTATTCTGTCGAGAAAATTTCCCTTAGTGAAGCCTTGGGCTGACCCTACCACCCACCAAGAGAACATTCAGTCCTGTAAAGCCACTCTGAATTTGGAGCTGAGCTTCCAAATGTGGGGAAATGCTACCCTCTGCTGGACCTTCTGAGTAGCAGGTGTCTATAGAAGTCCATGTCTCCTATCTTAGACTCCCTTAGCTCCCTTCAGAACTCAGCTCTGATGCTGCCTGCCTCTCGGGATGTCCAAGTGGTTATCACCACTCCTACCTCCAGTTATTTTGTCCCGAGTCAAGTCTCCAAGACTAGAAGTTGGGGCAGCTAGGTGGTACAGTGAGTCGAGCACCAGCTCTGGAGTCAGGAGGACCTAAGTTCAAGCCCAGCCTCAGACACTTAACACTTAACTAGCCGTGTGACCTTGGGCAAGTCACTTAACACCAATTGCCCTGTCCTCCCCCCTCCAAAAAAAAGGCAAAAAAAACCCCTAGAAGTTGCAGAAGCAAGTGTTGATCTGCATCAGTAGAGAAAGTTTCCTTAGTGGCCATCCATGCTCTTCACTCTATTTTCAAACTTAATGAAATCACAGGTTGGTATCAGAAAATGTGTTTTATATGGATTTATAATTATACATGTTGTTTCCCCAAATGGAGTGTAAGCTCCTTGAGTTCTGGGATTGCTTCATTTTTATCTTCATGTCCCCAGTGCTTATCACAGTGCATGGAACATAGGCCTTTATGGGCTGATTGACTGGTAAAATGGAAGAAACTTTGGACTGAAAACTAAAACACTCAATTGGATTCTAATCCTGAACCTATTTGTAAAAGATAGAGATAAGTTTTTTATCTCTTACAAAAAGGGTTTTCTTATGGATTTGCACCAAGTCCTTGGGTTCCTAGGGGTTGCCCACAGGTTGGAACCACTGATCTAGAATTCTCCAGCCTGCCTTAAACCTAGACTTCTCAGGGAGCCACAGATTTCAAATTGTTTCCAGCTCGATAATTTAAGTCTCTTTGAGGCATTTCCAGTTCCAGAGCTTCCTGGAGACATTTAACCATAGGCAAGCCACTTTATTGCTTTGAGACTCAGTTTCTGTATCTGCAAACTAGAGATAAAAATATTTATTCTATCTACTTCATGTGGCTTTTGTGATGAAAGCTCTTTGTAAACTGCTGTAGGCAGCTAGATGGTACAGTGCTGGATGTGGAGTCATGAAGACCTGGGTTCATATCCTGTTTCTGACATTTACTGACTGTGTGACCCTAAGCAAATTACTTCACTTCTGCCTGCCTCAGTTTCCTCATCTGTAATATGGGTATAATAATTCCAGGAAGGTTGTGAAGATAAAATGAAATAATGTTTGGAAAGCACTTTGCAAACCTTTAACCACTTATATAAATACTACTGTTGTTATTAAACTAAATACTAAATAAATACTATTGTTGTTACTAAATTAAAGCTATATGTATGAAGGAGCTCAATGAAAGATTATTACACTGATTCAGACACCTGTGCAGTCAGCTCTGCACATAGTAGGTGTTTACTGAAAATGAAGAAACTAATAATAACTATGCATGATTTGTGCATGGAAAAAAACCAGATCCAGGGTATGTACAAGTCCAGAGAGGCTCATGGAACATTCCTGCTCATTCTTCTTCTCTCCCTGCTGGTATTCCAAGAAGTTGTTTTCATTGTTAGGAATAAAACCATTGTCTTCTATTGATTCAATGTGCTCCATTTAACTGCTGTAGGTCTGCCTTGGGTGATATGTATTTAGGCATGGGAAGCCAGGCCCATCTCCCCACGAAGAGACTCTGTCGGTGCTATTCCTGGGACTAAAGAGAGTCGTGGATGCATTCAGACAAGCCAGAATCCATGCCCTTTGATGGATCCCAGGATGAGTGCCCTGCAAATAGTAGGAATTTAGCATGTATTTAATTTACCAAAATATTTAGAGCTAGAAGGGAAGATCATCTAATACAATCTCATCATTTTACAGATAGGGAAACTAAAGCCTAGAGAGGATAAGTGACTTGTCCAATTTCACACAGATAGAAAGATACAGAGCTAGAGCTTAAACCCAATTCTGAATCTTGTGATTTTTCCATCACACCCTACGATCTAGATTTAGGGCTGAAAGGTACCTTAGAGGCCATCAGGCCCGACCCTCTCGTTTTACAGATGAGGAAACTGAGGCACAGAGAGATCGAGTCACACAGCTACTAAGTGTCAAAGTAGGATTTAAGCTCAGGTCTTCCCAACCCACTGCTGTGCTCTCTAGTGTCCTCTAACATCATCCACACTTCCCTGACGGTCCCTACCAGTGACCTTTCTCTGAATTTGTTTGCGTGCTTGGTATAAAGGAGCTGAGGGCTGGCGAGCCAGAGGTCCAGGGGGCAGAGAGGAGCCTGCACAGTGGAGCCAGAGTGGAATCTTCCTGACGCCAGAGAGAGAGGAGCTGTGGGACTTCATTGCCCCAGGTATTCCATAGGCAACCAGTGGAGACAACCCCATGGTCTGCTCTCAAGACTTTCTTAGATATCCTCTTTCCAGGGATTTCCACCAAGCAGGAATCTCAGACAGTATCTCATTTTCATCCTTTCCAACTTCTCAAACACCTCAGAGCAGGAACAACAGGTTGCTGGGCCCTTCATCCATTTATTCGTTCCTACTGGGCTTCCCTTTCTTCTCATTCTTCCTTAGAGAAATTCCTGGGAGATCAACGCTTCAGCTATGGACAGCCCCTCTCTCTGACCTTCTGGGTACCGCCCGGGGGCTCTCTCCTCCCAGTCTGGCTGAAATTGGAAGGGGCAGGACTAGCCCTGTCTCTGAAACCCTCCAGCCCAATAGGCACCCAACAGCCTGGACGGCCTGAGGAATACCTGCTGGTGTTCAGGTAAGGGGGGTGGGGAGTGACAAATGGTGTACCAAACACCTGCTCTGGGAAGGTTGGTCCCAGCAGGCAGAACCAAGAACAATGGCCCAGAATTACAAAGAGGAACATTTAGGTTCCATTTCAGAAAAACCTTCCTAAAACTCTCCAAAAATGGGACCACTAGAATGTTTTTAAAGGTGGTGAGTTCCTCCTCCTTGGAGGTCTTCGAGAAGAGACTGGGTGGCCAATTATTCCATAGTCGACTAATCGACAAGTATTTATTAAGGGCTTACTATGTTCCAAGCACTGGCCAAGTCACCATGATAAACATTTGCTAAGCTGCTCCTAGAAGCCAATGCTCGTGCTAAGCACCAGGTATGCTATAGTAGAGATTCCCAGCAAAGAACTACCAAAGAGAATGTGCTTGGACTTTCTTTCTAGGACTCTGCTGTTTATAAACAAACTCTCCTGCCTTCTTCAAAAAGGTTGCTGTGTTTTCTCATCCCCTATCTGATCAAAGTCAATGTGGGGTAATACTAATAAGAATATATAATAATGCTTTAAATAAGTAAAACATATAATGCTTTAAGGTTTGCAAAATGCTTTACATATTTTATTTTATACCCTAAGAGAGAGAGAGAGAGAGAGAGAGAGAGAGAGAGAGGTGCTATTCTATCCCCATTTTGCAGATGAGAAAACTGAGGCCAATAAAGGTTAAGTTCCTTGCCCAGAGTTACACAGCTAGCCAACAGGGTAATCCTGTGTGAGACAGGATTTGAACTCAGGTCTTCCCGAGTTCTTCAAACCCTATGCTCTAGATTAGAGCACTGAATGGGGAATCAGGAGACTTGGGTTTGAATGTCGTCTTTGCTATAACCTTCTTTGTAACCGTGGGTGAGTCACTTTTTCACTTGTGGCTCACTTTCCTCATCTGTAAAATAAGACAGCTCAGAGTTCCCTTCCAATTCTGTTATCCCAGTGTAGTCTGATCCAGTCTAGTCTGGTCTAATCTGAAAGATGGTGGGATTACAGTACAATATCCCTACATCCTATCAAAAAGCTGTAAACAGTTATTGGTCTTCCCAGTTTTTCATGAAGAAGTTTCCTGGGCTCCCCTTTATCTCAATGGGAACAAGTAAGCAACCCAGCCTGTTCTCTGCTCCGGCCCACCCAGCTAGGGCCAAAGGCCCCAAGCATTTCATAGGCCATGAAATGAGGCAGGGTGCCATCCCTCCCCTTCTTTGTTCCATTCACCCTGACAGCTTGCAGGAGACCTCGGAGGACACAAGACTTCCACTCCCCGCCTTTCACTTCCAGAGGCTCTTGGCCAATCTGACAGCACTCCAGATCCAGGTTGCAGGTCACGGAGGCAGACAGCCTGCAGGTGAAGAGCGGGAGGGAAAATGTGGAGTCTAAGGAAGGGAAGTTGAATGGTACCTAATGAACTGCTCCGTACCCAAAGAAAATACTCTAAAACAGATTTATGGATTAACCCTGGCATCCAGGCCAAGAAAGGTCTTTGGGAATTCCTCTGGCCCATCTCATTGTGTCCAGAATCACCCTTAAACAGATAAATCTTATTTTTAACTTTTCCAAACAAGGAAATTCCACAGAGCTTAAAAAAAATTGTCAGTGGTATTTATATATTTTCCCACCACCAAGCTTAATCATATATCAATTTCTTGTCAACACAGTTAGTTCTTTTTTTCCCTACAATGGGCTTTACCTCCCAGCCTAGTCCTTCCATTATTTTCAGTATCTCTCCCCTTCAACATTCCTGCTACCCCAGAGTCTTTATGCCCAAGATTACAATTCTTTACCCTTTCTTGTTCCTTTTTCCTTCTAATAACTCCTTAGAAGCACTTACTTCATAGTCAGATATTACCTCATTCTCTCTTTCCTAATTTTGCCAACTATCTGTCAAAGTCTTTTGCTCCAGCCAAACAGCCTCTAACCCTTTGTCCATCCATCCATCCATCCATCAACAAGTACTTTTTTAAGTGTCTACTAAATGTGAGCATCTTTGCTAATAGCTACAGACACAAAGAAAGGCAAAGATCGTCCTGTCCTCGAGGAGGTTGCATTCCAATAGGAAGACCACTGGTAAATAAGGAGATACACAGAATTGATGGAAGGTAATCTTTGAGGGAAGGACTTTAGCAGATAAAGGAGGACTGGGAAAGGTCTGTCTGTAGCAGGTGATGTTTGAGCTGAGACTTAAAGAAAGACAAGATTCTAGGAGGCAGAGAAGTGAGAAGGGAGAGAGGCTTCCTATGGAGTGAGATGTCTTCCCTGCCACCCCTTGCCTTTTGAGTTCCTGCAAATATTTTAAACGAGTCAATTACCACCTTCTCCATGAAGCCTTCTCTGATCTCTTCAACACACTCATTATGTAATACAATGTCTAATAGTATGTTATTGTTTCTTATTGCCCTATTCCATGAGGACAGCGTCCATATCTAATCTAAAATTGGGATTTCCTGCTAGGGTCTTTTGTTGGTATTCAGCCTGTTCAACTCTTCATGACCCCGTTTGGGGTTTTCTTGGCAAAGATACTGGAGTGGTTTGTCATTTCCTTCTCCAGATCATTTTACAAGTGAGAAACTGAGGCAGAGAGAGTTAAGTAACTTGCCAAGATCATATAGCTAGTAAGTTTCTGAGGCCAGATTTGAACTCAGGAAGCAATCTTCATGACTCCAAGCCCAGTGCCCTATCCACTGCCCCACTTAGCTACCCCCTGCTAGGGTCTAGCAGGTATCTTATAGATGTGGGAAGAAAGAAGTAAGGGAGAAAGGGAGGAAGGAAGGAAGATAAAGAAGGAAGGGAAAAGAGGAAGGAAAGTGGCAGCATGGAGCAGTGGCTAGAGAGCCAGCTTTGAAACTCCAATAGCTTCTGGTCTTCAGGATTCTAGCCTTGCTTCTGAGCACTAGTTAATTAGCCTCTTACTGTGCTAGGAAGCTCTCTAAGATCATATACTGCAAAGAAGGTGCTGAGCTGCCTTGATAGAAGGAGATTCTCCCCCCAGGAGTTTGCTGATTCAGGTGAACTCCCAGGTCTGGTCTCTATCCAATGAATAAACACTGCCTTTGGAGAAGCCGTGGTTGCCATGTCTCTCTAGCCCACCCTCTACACTCTCTTGGGCAGGTCATCTCTATCCTCATCATGACATTTCTATCTGCTTTTAGCAGCTCCCTCTGCCATCCAGCCCAGGTGCTAAATTCTTCTCTATTAAAGATGGCTCTCATGGTGAAAAACATTCACTGAGCAAGAGCATTCTGCCAGCAGCAGAGGAAAATGGAAATAAGAGCAATGCCCTCTCTATTAGGCTTAAGATTGAAAGCAGCTAGACAGCCAGGACATAAGAGATAAGCTCCTGGAGGAAATGAAGTACTTTTGTGTTGCATGAAGACATAAATGGGAAAGTCTGGCAAATGTCCCCTCTAAACCCAACCACGGTTACAAAGGGAGAGGGAATCTAGATTAGTGGGGGAGTGGTATGTGGAGGGTGGGATGATAGGGGATCCCCAAGACTTCACCAAAAAAGAGGAGACCGCTTTGTGGCCAGGAGAGAAGGCTACAGGCAGTGAACCTCCCCACCCCACCCCACAGAGAGGACAGTGTTCTCAGGTAGGAGATGACTAGATCCAGTGGATATGTTAGGAGTCCGAGAACCTGAGTTCAAATATTGGCTCTTCTACTTACTACCTGTGTGACTTTAGACAAGCCACCTCATCTCTATCAACCTCAGTTTCCTCATTTGCAAAATGAGGGGAGAGGAACTAGGTCAGAGGCACCAAACCCACAGCAGGGCCATGTGCGGCCTACTACACTCCCAAGTGCTGGGCAAACCAGATTAAAATGTAACTGGGAAATATTTAACAAGATAAATAGAAATGCAATGAAACCCAGATAATGCTGACACGTGGTTTTCTAAGTCAGTCCTTATGTCCAGTTTAGTGGCCCCCATTTCTATTTGAGTCTGACACCACTGGACTGGATGACCTCTGAGGCCCCTTCTGGCTCTAAACTATGAGCCTATGATACATTGAGTATTGAGTTCTCTCACCTGGAAGTGTCAAAGACCAAAAGAATGATCTTATGGGGTAAGGGCATGTGTTAACTCATCTTCTGTCTCTGTTTTCTCCCCCTCTACAGGTCAAATGACCCTGACTGAGGTCCAGCTCACTTCAGCAGGCCCTGGTCTGTCCCCTCTTGCCCCTTGGGTAGAGGAATGCACATGTCCCAAGGGGTACATGGGGCAATTCTGTGAATCCTGCTCTCTGGGGTACAAAAGGGAAACACCATTGGGCGGGCCCTACTCCAGTTGTGTCCCCTGCACCTGTAATCAACATGGCACTTGTGACCCTGAAACAGGTCAGAATTTTTCCATAGCCTGTGACTGCTACCATTCTACCTTCATGTGAGCTTGGAGTGGTTAGCTACTAGGAATGTGCTCAGAGTAGGTCCCTCTCTCCACGCCCCCTTCCTTAGTCACCCAAGCCACCCCAGAGTCATAGAGTCTGGACTTCCTATCAGCAGGGCTTACAAGCTGAGTGGCCAGGTAGCCTATAAGTGTTGCATAGATCTGAATGGAAAAATCCTAAAAACATGCCTTCTAGCACCAACCATAGTAGAGAGAGAATGTGGGCTGACATCACCTTTATAGGAATTTTGCCCTTGTGAGAGACACCTGCAGGAAATCCTGGGTTTGTAGGAAATTCAAACATTCACACCTCACATGCCTACTACATTGAGTCCTAATGTGCTTCCCCACTCCCAAGTCTCTGCAGTTCAAAGGAAGCCCCATAGCATGAATAACTCAGAGCTCAACACTGAAGGTCTCCTTCTAAGGCTGTATCTCCCCTTGTTCACCCCCTGGGCTCTTTCTCCATATTACTATCAATCCCAACCCCAGCTGTGTGATGTCTGGGAGTTCTGGGCATTCCTGGGAATGACCTCAGGTTTGGAAATCCATGTTACCCCTTGTTGGCCAGGCTCATCTTGACTATCTCCTTTGGGGACAGGACAAGCTCACTTTGTCAGGTGCAATGCCTTGCTCCTCTAGATTTCTGTGTTATACAGATATAAATTTTTGTGCTGATTCCTGGAGAAGAAAGCTAAAGAATCCCCACTCCCCTCCCCCTCCTGCTTCCATGGGAAACTGAGTATTTGGGAAAGAGCTGATTCTGGATAATCTCTAAATGTTCACTAACTTAGCATTGCCTCCCACTGAGCAGATCCCTGAGTTCTATTCTTCCTTGGGGCAAACCATAAGTTGTTGTACTTTTGTTCCTCAGAATATGAGAGTATGTGACCTGGCTGTAACCACCTGAAAAAAAGAGAGAAAAGGAGTATCATGAGAAAGAATGAAGCCATATACTTGCAAGATAATCCTGTGGTTAAGATTTAGGCCACCATTCTATCATCATCTGACCACAGAAGGCTGTGTGTTTTTTAATCACTTCATGCCCTTCTCTGATCCTCTTTTTCTCTCCTCTAAACTAAGAATATGTCCTGTTTCCATCTTTTCTTACAAGGGAGATAAGGAGACCTCATCACTAACATGCTCTGGACTCCTCAGAGCCCAGGATTCCTGGGCATGACATAACGATTTGTTATCCCCCCTCAGGGATCTGTCAGTGCTTGCACCACACAGAGGGCCCCTACTGTGAGCGATGTGCACCTGGTTTCTACGGCAACCCCTTTTTGGGTCATGAGAATGACTGCAAGCCATGTCCCTGTCCTGGTCAGTCAGCATGTACAACCATCCCAGAGAGTGGGGAGGTGGTGTGCACCCACTGCCCCCAGGGCCAGAGAGGTAAGAGACATCCTGGGCAGGACTCCCACTCCTTGGTTCTGCCTTCATGAGAGGAACATGAAGGTCGACTGGGGTGTAAGAAGGAAAGGGTGGGGCCACTGTGACTCAAAGGGATGGACAGATTCCTAGAATGCCATGCCACTGGGGGAGGAGAGGAATGCCCCTGGAGGAGCATGGTGAGGGAGGGACAAGGGAGTATACTAGCAGCAGATGGTTATCCCCTCTTATATGCCATGGGGGGGCAGGGGAGGGGGAGAGAGAGAGAGAGAGAGAGAGAGAGACTTAGAGCATTTATTAAGTGTTTACTGTATGCCAGGCACTGTGCTAAGGGTCTGGCATACAAATAAAAAAGCAAACAAGGCAGTCCTTACCCTCAAGGAGCTTATATTCTAACTGAGGAAGACAACACATAAAAGGCACTTTAAAAGTTTCAGGGGTACCCACATGGGAAAGGTGGCCCACAAGGAGGTGGTCCAGAGAATTAGAGAGAGGAACTAAGTGAACATAGTTGGGTACCCTCATCAATAAGCATTCTAGGCTAGAAACTTCCCAATCTTGAGAAGGAGCCTGGGGGTGGAGATATCTCCAGGGTGGACAAATGCAAGTTATGCTACAGAAAGGGGAAGCTAGATGGCACTGTGGATAGAATATCCGGGCTGGAGTCAAGAAGACTCCTCTTCCTAGGTTCAGATCTGGCCTCAGACACTTACTGTTTGACCCTAGGCAAGTCACAAGCCTATTTGCCTCAGTTTCCTCATCTGTAAAATGAGCTGGAGAAGGAAATGCCAAACCACTCCAGTATCTTTGTGAAGAAAACCCCAAATGGGATTACAGAGAGTCAGGCATGATTACTAAACAACAAAAAATGAGAATTACAATAGCACCTTTCTTCCAAGGTTGTCATGAAGATCAAATAAGATAGTATTTGTAAAGTACCTGGCACACATAGTAGGCACTTAACCTAATAAATGTTTATTCTCTTCTCTCCTTCCTTCCCTTGAAAAGTTCGTGGAGAGTAATATATAAGGAAAATAGAAAGGTAGAAAGAGGGCAAGTTGTAAAGAACTTGAAAAGCCCAACAGGCAAACTTACTTTGGTCCTGGAGGTAATAGGGAGCCATTGGAGTTTACTGAGCAGAGAGATGTCATGGTCAAACCTATGCTTTAGGGAAATATCTCGGGCAGATTATGGACGATGGTTTGGAAGGGGGAGAGATTTGAGGCAGGCAAAAGACACCAATGAGAAGTTTCTTGTAGAATTCCAGACGAGAAGTGATGGGAACCACACCTGAGGGTGGGTGTAGAGGGTACAAGGGATGTCGTGGAGAAAGAAATGATGAGATTTGACAATGGATTTGATATGTGGGCGAGTGACAAGAGGAGTCGTGGAGTGTAATAATGGCTGTTATTTACAGAGCACTTGAAGGTTGACTGTTGTGAGATTCAAATGAGATCATGTGTGGAAAGCATTTGGTAAACCTTAAGTAAAGGTAGGATATCAGTGAGTGAGACTTTGAATCCAAAATGAGTAAGAGCAAAATCTAGCCCTGCTATTGTGCTTGAAGGTTTATAAAGTGTTCTACAAACCTTATCTCACCTGATGCTCACGACTACCCCGGGATGTAAGGACTACTATCATCCCCATTTTGCAGATGAGAAAATTGAAATACTGTGCCCAGGGTCACACAACTAGTAAGTATCTGAAGCTGGGCTTGACCCCAAGTCTTCCTGAATCCAGGTTCAGGGTTCTATCCATTATGCCACCTAGCTGCAGAGCTGAAAATCTGTAAGGAGAATGTATCCTTGACAATAATGGGAGTTTGGAAAGGAAATTTGGAAGAAGAGTAGATTGGGGGAATGAAGGAATAAAGAATTCTGTTTGGGATATGTTGAGTTTGAGATGCCTATGGAATGTCCAGTTCAAAATATCTAAGAGGCAGTTTGTCAAATGGGATTATATTTTAGGAGAGAGATCAGGGTTGGATATACTGATTTGGGAGTCATCTGCAGATCAAACGTGTGGGAATTGGTGAGGTCATCGAATGAGACAGAGTAGAAAGAAGTGAAGACACTCATGGTGAATGGCAGGGATGCACGAAGTTCCAGGAAAGAAGGCTGCGGAAGGGTCAGATCGATAGAAGTAAGAGAGAGTAACGCCACAAAGACCCAGACAGAGCTCGGTTGTCATATGCTGCTGAAGGGTCAAGAGGGATAAGCATTAGGGAAAGATCGTGAGATGTGGAGAAAGCAGTTTTGAGTGAATTCAGATCTCATTTGAATCGTGAGATTCAATCGTCAAGATTGCAGAGGGTTTAGAAGACAGTGACAGGAAAAAAAGTAGAGGCGCTCGTGTGGACAGTTTTGTAAAAGATTTTAGCTGAGAGCGGAAGGGGGGAGGTAGGGTGATAGCTCCACAGCGCCTAACCTGAATTCATAGACATTAGACCAGTTGATTTCTGAAGCCCTTTCTCCAAGTCTATGATTTTCTCATGCTGTTAGTTCTGAAACCATTTTCCTTGGGACACAGGAGGGTAATTAACAGAGCTTCAAAATAATTTCCCTTAGAAGAAAGCAAGACAAAACTACTTCCCTTGACAACCAAAACTGGCCTGGGAAGGAGTATCTTCCAGAATAAAGAAAAGCTCTATTGTTTTGAAAGTGGGGAGGGCTCTCAGGAGAGATGCAGGAGAAAGCCCTTTTTCCTACAGCTCTGGACCTTTCAGGAAAGTCTGTTCCATCACTCCCTACCTTTTCTAACTTCCCAAATTGGCTTTTTTTTTTAAACAAATTTATTTATTTATTTTTAGTTTGCAACATTCACTTCTGTTAGTTTTACATTTTCTCCCTTCCCTCTACCTTCCCCAAGGCGGTGTGCAATATAGACTGATATAGACTCTACATATACATTTTTATTAAACATATACTTGCTTTGTCATGTTGTATAGAAGAATGAGAACATGTGGGAGGAACCATGAGAAAGCAAAAAAAAAAACAAAAAAGAGAGCAAACAGTATGCTTTCAAGCTGCATTCAGACTCCTGTGTTGTTTTTTAAAGACCTCACTCCCACAGGCACAGAGGCATCTCAGTCAATAACCGTCTGATAAGCACTGACTATACTGCTTACCGGGCTAAGCCCTAGGTACAACTACAAAAATGCATGTCCTGACTTCAAAGAGTTTGCATTCTACTAAGGGGATATAACATGTTTAAACATAAGTAAATAGAGTAAATACACAAAATAAATACCCATTAATAGGGGAATCAGAAATACCTCATATCACTTGAACTGAACTTTGAAGGGAATGAGATAGATGTGAGGAAGAACATTTCTAGGTATGGAGGACAATGTGTACAAAGGTGTGGAGGTGGGAGACAACTTCGTCACATATAGGGAACAGCAAATAGGCCTGAACTGTGTATTATGGTATAAATAGAGAAAACAAGCCAGAGGAGAGGGTTCATAGAATGTGGGATTGGGAAGGAAGGCCCTTTTGACAGGAATCTAGAGAATACTGAACACCCTCTGGAAGTAATGAATTGGATCCTGGAAGAATTAGCTCAAGCGGGAGCTTGGACTCCATATCTGTTGCTTTTTTTCATTACCTTCAAAATCAACTCTAAATTCCCAAGGGCATAGCTCTACACAGAGTTAGTAGACAAGGGCTTCCTTTTTGGAAGATTGTATCTAAAACACCATTGCCACGGTCACCTATTTTATTTTCTGATCAGAATTAGACCATTTCTTGATCCCAGCCTTCTTTTGGCCCTTACTATAGTTTTTCAAAATGCCATTTCAAAAATCTAGATTTCTTCTTCTTCTGTAAACTGGTTAGACTAGCTAATGTCTAAGGTTTTTTCTGGGGCAGCTAGGCAGTACAGTAGGCAGAGTGACTCACCTGGAATCAGGAACACTTATCTTCCTAAGTTCAAATCTGGCATCAGAGACTTACTAGTTTTGTGACCCTGGATAAGTCATTTAATCCTCTTTGCCTTAATTTCTTCATTTGCAAAATGAACTGGAGAAGAAAATGGCAAACCACTCCAGTGACTTTGCCAAGAATTGTAGTTCTATGAAACCTGAGTATTTTCCATCCAAGGGAATTCAATTCAACTCAGTAAATATTTATTAAATGCCTATTATGTGAAAGACCCTGGTCCAGGTACTAAGAATACACAGACAATTTTAAAAAGTTTATCCCTTCAGGAACCTTACATTCTCTGGGGGGACACAGCAAATCCACAGGCAAAGTAACACAAAGTAATTTCAAGAGGGAGAAAGTATTAACTGGGAAATCGGTAAAGGCCTTACATAGGAGGTGGTACCTGAACTGTCTTTTAAAGGAATTTCAGGATTTCAAGAAGCCAAGGGGAGGAAGATTTAGTAAGCCCCCCAAACAAAGGCACAGAGGTGACAGATGGATCAAGGAAATAGCTAGCAACCAGTCAGTTAACAAAGTATTTATTTATCAGGTACTTACCAAGTGCCAGGCCCATAGTGAATACAAAAGGAGGCAAAAGAGTTTCTCCCCTCAAAAAGCTTACGATCTAACAGGGGAGACAGCAAAGATGTGCAAACTAAATATAGGATAAATAGGAAATAATTAAGAGAGGGAAGGCATAAGAATTAAGAGAAGTTGGGGAAAGCTTCCTCTAAAAAGCAGAATTTTTTTTGGCACTAGTAGGTGAGTTTGGATGGAACAGAGTAAATGGATTGAAATAATGTGAAATTATCCTGGAAAGGTTAGGAAGATAGAATGTGGGACTGGGAAGAGAGGCCCTCTTGACAGGAATCTAGAGAATACTGAACACCCTCTGGGAGTAAAAATCCTTATGGTCAGCCTGAGGATTTTGCATTTTAGTCTAGAAGTAACAGGGAGCCATTAAATATATTTAAAGATAGGGAGGAGGTCAACGTTGTCAGTTTGTTTTGGGAATATTAGTTAAGCATCTATTTGGAGGATGGATTACAGTAGGGGAGACTGGAAGGAGGAAGGCCAATTTGGAAGTTATTTGATATTCCAGGCAAGAAACCATGAGAGCTTGAACTTGGATACCATGAGTGTGACTGGGAAAAGGGGAGAGGGGGGCGGAGATACAAGAGAAATTGTAGAGGTAGAATGGATAAGCTTCAGTGGCTAAGTTGAACATGAGGGTGATGAAGAGAAAGGGGTCAAGAATGATTCATGTTCTAAACCTGGAAGATTGGAAAAATGATGGTGCTATCAACAGAATTGGGAAAATTGGGAAAAGAAGGATGATTTTAGAGAATGAGAAATGTAGTAAATTTAAAATTTGTTTTCTAACAAAGTACATCCTTTCTTGGTTTTGGTTTGGGTTTGGGTTTGGGTTTGGGTTTTGGTTTTGGTTTTTTTCCCAACTGAGCTAAGTTGATGACATTGCTCCAAGGAACCACCAGTTCTGGGAAAACAATAGAACCTTTAGGCTCCATGTGGGTAGTCTGTAAGTAAAATATGGAGAGAGAAATAGTAAAGTATTCTAGAAAAAGAGGTCATAAGCAGGGGACATGGATTCTAGAGCCAACATGTGCTGGCTGTATGACCTTGGTCAAGTCATTTTCCCAAGCTCAGCTACTTGCTAAGAAGAAAAGTAAAGAAATTCATCCTACCTCATAGCCAAGTACAAGACAAATGCTACAGATACAGTAATAAGCAAACAGTCAATAGAAATGGATAGATATCTCTCTACATGCCACCTAAATGCCAGGGCCAGAATAAATCCCAAGTATTTTGGCTCCTAGGCCTATGCCATTTCCACCTCCCCACACTGCTAGGGGATTTCCCATGTAGACAGAGTAAGGTCCCATCCTCTGAAAATCCCTTTCTGATGTTCTCCTCTTCCCCACCCCCATTCAGGGCGTCTGTGTGAGATATGTGATGATGGCTTTTTTGGAGATCCCTTGGGAAGATCTGGCCCTCCCCAGCCCTGCCAACGATGCCAATGCAATGGGAATGTGGACCCCAATGCTGTGGGCAACTGTGACCCCACAACAGGCCACTGTCTGCGATGTCTGTACAACACAACAGGTGCCCACTGTGAACAGTGCCAGGAAGGTTTCTACGGGAGTGCTTTGGCCCCTCGCCCTGTAGACAAATGCACTCGTGAGTATGGAGGGCCCTGGGAGATCCAGTGTGGAAAGAGGGAGGAGAATGCAAAGGATGGGACCAGGACTCTGTCCTCTTCCCCATTGGGATACTTTCATGGTACATTACATTGCATGATTCTGGGAGGAAAATCCAAGGATAAAGCCACAGTAGCTGCCCTTCTCTGCCTTTGGCTCATGAACCCAAACATTTAATGTCTTCCTCCTTTCTCCTATCCCCCAGCCTGCAGCTGTAACCCATCAGGCTCAGCCCGAGGGCAGGGGACCTGTGACCCTAGGACAGGCCAGTGCTCCTGCCTCCCCCATGTGACTGGACGAGACTGCAGTCACTGCAGCCCTGGTTTCTATGACCTCCAGCCAGAGAGGGGCTGCCAGAGGTGGGTAGGGCCAGGCCAAACTACTTCTAGAGTTTGTGTCACCCATTCCTGGTCATCCTTGTCGACCTTGGGTGGAGGGAGGCAACTGGATTCGAAGTCTGGGAGGGATTGGTCATCCAGAGAAGGGAGCTGTGGTTGTGAATAAATCTGTCCCAGCTGCACTGGGCCAATTGCCTGGCAGGCAGGTGTCAACTGAATAGGCACATGGGAATTGCCACACTGAGTCAGACCCCTGGTCTAGCTGGCCAACAGAGGCACCCAGGGTTCAATGTGTGGGCTGGTGGGGCTGTTCTCCCTGACAGCAGGCTTCCTGGTTGGGTCTGCCCCAGTTTTTGTCTGCAGCCAACGTGTGACTCTGTCATTCAGAAATATGTCCAAGCCTTCCTCAGTTCCATTTATCTTGGCTTCTTCTGCAACACTCTAACAAAGTTTCTAAAAACTATTTATTTATTTTTTTGTTTTTATTCTCAACTTAATAAACACTAAGTAAAATTATCATTTCCATATAAACAGGAGAGGGGTTCTTAACCTGGAAACCTTGGGAGATTTTAAAGTGGTCCATCAACTTGGATGAGAAAACAATTGCCTCTTTATTTTCACTAACCTCTAGCTGAAATTTAGCATTTTCTTTGATTATGAATTTTTTTTAAAGATATATAATCTGAAAAGAGGTCTGTAGGTTTCACCAGACTGCCAGATGGGTCCATGACACACACACAAAAGGAAAAGAACCCCTGACAAAATGGAATAGAAAAGAGGAATTATGCTTTTAGCTGTAAATCCGTATTATATAGAACTTATTCTTCTTTTTAATTAAATAATAAATTCAGTGTGTGGTTTTCAAAACTGTCCTATTTGCGATTCCTTCTGGTCTTTCTATTCTCTTCTGTTGATTTTTTTTTTGAAGATGCTCAATAATTTTCTCTCTCTCTCTCTCTCTCTCTCTCTCTCTCTCTCTCTCTCTCTCTCTCTCTTTCTCTCCCTCTCCCCTTTTTCCTCCCTCCCTCCCTTCCCCTCACCCTCCTTTCTTCTCTCTCTATCCCTGTTCCTATCCCTATTACTCTCTGAGTCTCTCCTTACCCTATCTATATTTTCCCTCTTCCTCCCACCTATCCCTACTAGGAAGAAAAAGAAAGAAAGTCTAAGCAATAGATATGCACAATCAAGCACACAAATTTCTTATGTTGGCCTAATTCAAACACACTTGCTATATTCTTCACCCTGAGTCCATCCTCTCTGTCTCAAGAGATGAATAGAATCTTCATCAGGCCTCTAGAATTGTCGTTGGCCATTGCATCAATCACAGTTCTCAAGTCTTTCAGTTGTTTTCCTAGGTAAAACTGTTATTTTAGGAATGGTTAACCTAGTTCTGCTTGCTTTGATAAGTCCATCTCAGGCTTCTCTGGGATGGACTCATTTCTTATAGTGCAATAACATTCCATTACATTCACATACCACCTTTTGTGCAATCATTCCCCAGCTAACTGGCATCCTTCTATCTCCCAGTTCTTTGCCACTACAAAAAGAATTGCTATAAATATTTTTGTACATATGGATCCTTTTCTTTTTTCTTTGAACTTCTCAGTGTATAGGTCTAGGAGCGGTTTTGTAGGGTCAAAGGCAGAGTAACGCACTTTGTCATTTTATTATGCACTGCGAAAAAGAGGACTTCCATTTATCCGTGGCAGATTTACCATATTCTAGTTTATTTTTCTAATCATATTTTTATGGCTCTCTCTTAGTTTTATATCATTTTCTTTTCTAAATGCCTTTGTATGCATAGGAAAAGCTTTAACTTCTGTGCCCCCCACATGCTGGACTAAATAAGAGGGGTACAGGACTCAGCTCTGATGTTTGGTGCTCTCCTTTATCTCAGCTGCAAGTGCCATCCTGTAGGTTCTCGGGAGAACCAGTGCCACCCTGTGACGGGGCAGTGCCCTTGCCTTCCTGGGGTGGATGGAGTGGCATGCACCCACTGCCAACCTGATTTCTTTGGCTTCTCTGCCAAGGGCTGCCGAGGTAAGGAAACATCCCAGAATTGCAGGATTGGGACAGGCAATTTTCAAAGCTGTTTCACCAGGGCAGAGGAGGGGCAGGTCTCTTTGGACAGTAGAGCATTGAGATCCTTGAGCAAAGGGTACCTAGATCAGGAAGGAAGTCAGGCAGATCTTCTTTCCAAGAACAGGTGCTAGAAATTGCAGGTGAACACAAGAGACGGTAACAATCTGTGACACTTGGTTATCTTTATGAGCATGAAATGAAATGGCAGGAGTCTATCCCTTTCACTAACTAGATGGGTGACTCTGGGCAAGAAACTACCTCTCTGGGCCTCAGTCTCCTCATCTGCAACATGATAGATCTGTACTAGATGTTTTCAAGCCCTTCCAGACCTGAGATTCTATGATATCATAGGATGGTTTGAGAAGCAGTGTCATATAGTGATTAGGCTAGTCCCAGAGTCAGGAAGACCAGTGTTCAAGCCCTACCCCTGATATGGACTAGCTACGTGACCATGTATAAGTAATTTCATTTCCCAAATAACTCCCAGACAACTCTTAATACTATAAGTTATAGATGAATTGTTGGGCTATATCAATGGAGGGAGTTTTTCATGCTGAGAATTCCCCACAGCAATGAAGTCATAATTCTGGGAAAGAAAAGGAGGAAAGAAGGAAGGAAGGAAGGAAAGAAGGAAGGAAAGAAGGAAGGAAGGAAGGAAGGAAGGAAGGAAGGAAGGAAGGAAGGAAGGAAGAAGAAAGAGAAGAGAGAAAAGGAAAAAAGAAGGAAAGATAAAGAGATAGAGGAAAGCAACAGAGAAAGACAGAGACAGAGACAGAGAGTGACTCACCAAAGGTCACACAGTGAGTTCATAGCACAATCCACACTCCAACACAGACCAAGTGCTCCTTCTACTTCTCCTTCACACAAAAATTGGTAGCTGTTGGGGTGCCTCCTAATAAACTGTCCTTTGTCTCTAGCCTGTAACTGTTCCCCACTGGGCTCTGTTACCACCCAATGCCATGAGAATAGCACATGTGTGTGTAAGCCGGGCTTTGTGGGCTACAAGTGTGATCGCTGCCAGGAGAACTTTTTCCTCACTGCTGAGGGCTCTCAGTGCCAGGAGTGCCCAATGTGCTTCTCCCTAGTGAAGAAAGAGGTAATTCCCTGGACTCCCCATCTCCTCACTCCTACTTCCCCCTCCCCCCAACCCAAGACTGACTCACCTCCCTCTTCTCCCTGATAATTTCCTACCACCCTAGTTCACATTTCCATCCACCCCAACCCCATCCCGTCTTACCTGCCTTATCCTACCTTCTTTTGGGGTTTTGCCCAATTATTCAAGTGAAAGTCATGCAAAACATGTGTTAGGCCACAGATTTTTAGTTGGATTCAGTTCAATTCAACAAGCATTTATTATGGACATACAGTGTGCATAGGTACTCTACTAGGCACTGAGGATATAAAGGGGAAAATGGATCATTCCCACCCTCAAGGAGTTTACATTCTACTAGGAGAAAAAAAAACCCTTATATACAAATGATAAAATATAAAACATAAGCAAAGTAAATTCAGAGTAGGGTACTAACACCTTGGGTGATGAGGAAAGGCCTTAGGTAGGAGGTGAAATTTGAGCTGAGTCTTGAAATGATCTATGAATTCCAGGTGGTAGAGGTGACAAGAGAGAGCTTTATAGACTTGTGCAAAGATATAGAGTGAGGTGTCTATCATTAACCCACTTAGCACTGATTAGTAGAAGGTAATACTTGTATGTAGAGGAAAGAATAGCTTCTTGCAGATTAGAGTGGACTGAGGGACTTGAGCAGGGCTTATAAGAATGGGTAGCCCCCTAAATTGATTAAAGAAATGGAAATTAAAACAACTCTGGGGTACCACCTCACACCTATCAGATTGGCTAAAATGACAAAACAGCAACATGATAAATGCTGGAGATGTGGGAAAACTGGAACACCAATATACTTTTGGTGGAGTTGTGAACTGATCCAAGTATTCTGGAGAGCAATTTGGAACAATGCCCAAAAGTTTATAAAACTGTGCATACCCTCTGACCCAGCAATAGCACTATCTAGGTCTATATCCCAAAGATATCATTTTAAAAAAGAGAAAAGGACCCATATATACAAAAATATTTATAGCTGCTCCTTTTGTGGTGGCCAAGAATTGGAAGTTGAGGGGATGCCCATCAATTGGTGAATGGTTGAACAAGTTGTGGTATATGAATGTGATTGAATACTATTGTTCCATAAGAAATGATGA
The DNA here is from genome assembly GCA_011680675.1 of Gymnobelideus leadbeateri. Classification (NCBI taxonomy): domain Eukaryota; kingdom Metazoa; phylum Chordata; class Mammalia; order Diprotodontia; family Petauridae; genus Gymnobelideus; species Gymnobelideus leadbeateri. The sequence continues at coordinate 179,574 of WOXC01007307.1, read as the reverse complement.
GCAGGCAAACTTCAGAAAAACCTGGGAAGACTTACATGAACTGATGCTGAGTGAAGCAAATACAACCAGAAGAACATTGTACACAGAAGCAGAAACATTGTGTGAGGATCAACTATGACTGACTTAGTCCTTCTCAGCAATACAATGATCTAAGACAATTCCAAAAGACTCATGATAAAAAATGCTATCCACATCCAGAGAGAGAACAATGGAGACTAAATACAGAGTGAAGCATTCTATTTTCACTTTTTTGGTTTTTTTGTTTTGTTTTGTTTTTTCTTTTTCGTGATTTTTCCCTTTTTTTCTGATTTTTCTTTCACAATATGACTAATATGGAAGTATGATTAATATGACTGTACATGTATAAACTATATCAGATTGCTTGCTTTCTTGGAGAGGGGAGAAGAAAGGTGTTATGGGAATGGGAATTTAAGATCTTCCCTGCCCCTAGGCCCTTTGATAGGCGTAAGTGTACCTAGAGCCTGTGGCGGGAGGCTTGGTTTTCAGGAATGTCCATGCCTTGGTGCTGTGTGATTGGGCAGTGGGTCAAGAGGGCTGTGACATTCTCTGAGCCAGGAGAAGGCTATATATACCCTGATGTGAGATTTTACTTTGGGGCTCACTTTGAGAAGTATTGTGTGATTTGACCAGACAAGACTCTGGGCAGCCATCGAGCCCCCCGACTTTGAAAATGTTGGTGCCTCCCTCTCTGGTAACTGTGACTAGGTATGAATGTAATGGTCAGACAGTTGGAAGCCTGTCTGCTTGATCTGTTTCTCTGTCTTTATGTAACTTCTGCTTGTAACTTGTTTATATTTTCTGAAGTTCAGGGTGCTGACCTTTTCCCCCTGAACTAAGTAAATGACATATGTTTGATTAAAGCAAGATTGTTAACCCATTTTGAGTTGCTTTCCTTTAGAAAAGCAGATCTAAGAACCTGTGTTGGCAGCCACCCTGGGGATGCTAGCACCCTTGCTGCTACAGAAGGAAAAGGAGAAAAATTTGAAATTCATATAAAAGTGAATGTTGAAAACTTAAAAAAAAAGTAGCCCCAGGTAGGCAAATCTATCAATCAACAAACATTTGTTAATCCTTTACTTGGTACAAGGTACTATGTTAATCGTTGGGCATTCAAAGAAAGGCAAAAACACACTTCTTGCCCTCAAGCAGCTTATATTCTAATGAGAGAGCCAACCTGTAAATAGATATGAAGGAGGTATACCCTGGATAAGTGTAATGTCAAGATAAGCACTGGGGTAATTTCAGGGAAGGGACCCAAGGCAAACTACTTCTGGGCACCAATTTCTTTTATTTGTTTGTTTGTTTGTTTTTAGTTTTCAACATTCACTTCCATAAAATTTTGAGTTCTGAATTTTCTCCCCCTCCCTCAACTGCCCTCTCCCCAAGATGGCATGCAATCTGATATAGGCTAGACACATTTGTATTAAGCATATTTTCACATTACTCATGTTGTAAAAAAAAAAAAAATAGAACCAATGGGAGAAACCACAAGAAAGAAGAAACAAACAAAAGAGAGAGCAAATAGTATGCCTCAACCTACATTCAGACTCCGTAGTTCTTTTTCTGGATGTGGATAGCATTTTCCATCATAAGTCATTGAGAGTTGTCTTAGATCCTTGCATTGCTGAGAAGAGCTAAGTCTATCAAAGTTAGTCATTGCACAATGTTGCTATTACTCTATACAATGTTCTCCTGGTTCTGCTCACTTCACTTAGCATCAGTTCTTAAGTTCTTAAGTCTTTACTTAAAGGTTTTTCTAAAGTCTGCCTGCTCATCATTTCTTATGGAATAAAAGTATTCTATCACATTCATATACCACAACTTCTTCCAGTCACTTCCCAATTGATGAGCATCCCCTCAATTTCCAGTTCTTGACCACCACAAAAAGAACTGCTATAAATATTTTTGTACAAGTAGGTTCTTGTCTCATTTTTATGATCTCTTTGGGATACAGACCTAGAAGTGGTATTACTGGGTCAAAGGATATGTATGCACAGTTTTATTGCCCTTTGGGCATAATTCCAAACTGCTCTCCAGAATGGTTGGATCAGTTCACAACTCTACCAACAAAGAATTAGTGTCCCAATTTTCCCACATCTTCTCCAACATTTATCATTTTCCTGTTCTATCATGTTAGTTAGTCTGATAGGTGTGATGTGGTACCTCAGGATTGTTTTGATTTGCATTTCTCTAATTGATAGTGAGTGATTTAGAGCATTTTTATATGACTATAGACAGTTTTAATTTCTTCATCTGAAAATTAACTGTTCATATACTTTGGCCATTTATCAATTGGGGAATGATTTGTATTCTTATAAAGTTAACTCAGTTTTCTATATATTTTAGAAATGAGGCCTTTATCAGAGATACTTGATGTAAGAATTGTTTCCCAGCTTTGTGCTTCCCTTGTAATCTTGGTGCATAAGCTTTGTTCGTGCAAAAACTTTTCAATTTGATGTAATCAAAATTACCCACTTTGCATTTCATAATGTTCTTTGTCTCTTATTTGGTCATACATTCTTTTGTTCTCTATAAATCTAATAGGTAAGCTATTCCTTGCTCTCCAACTTTCTGATAGTATCAGCCTTTATAGCTAAACCATTTACCTATTTTGACTTTGTATTGATATGAGGTATAAGATGCTGGTCTATGTCTAGTTTCTGCCATACTATTTTCTAGTTTTCCCAGCAGTTTTTGTTAAAACTGTGAGTTCTTATCCCAGAAGCTGGAGTCTTTGGGTTTGTCAAACAGTAGATTACTTTAGTCATTAACTACTGTGTCTTGTGTACCTAACCTATTCCATTGATCCATCACTCTGTTTCTTAGCCAGTACCAAGTAGTTTTGATGATTGCTACTTTATAATACAATTTAAGATCTGGTATGGCTAGGTCATCTTCCCTTGCATTCCTTTTCATTAATTCCCTTTATATTCTGGACCTCTTCTTTTTTCCAGATGAATTTTGTTATTATTTTTTCTCGTTCCATAAAATAATTTTGGTAGTTTGATTGGTATGGCACTGAATAAGCAAATTAACGTAGGTAGAATTGTCATTTTTATCATATTAGCTTTTTACACAAAGTCAGATCTAAATAACTGGAAAAATGTCAGTTGTTCATGGGTAGGCCAAGCTAATATAATAAAAATGACCATTCTACCTAAGTTAATTTGCTTATTCAGTGCCATACCAATCAAATTACCAAAAATTATTTTATGGAACTAGAAAAAATAATAACAAAATTCATCTGGGCACCAATGTCTAAGTTTCATCCCTTAACGGAATGCTGTTTCCATGTTGCCCCTAGGCCACCAAACTCAAGGCCAAGCTAACAGTGATGGAGCAATGGCTGCAGAAGCCTGATTGTGAAAGCCCATGGAGGGACTATGTCTTGCTGGGAGAGTCACCAAGAGGAGATACCTACCAGGGTCACTATCTGCTTCAAGGTACAACAAGAGAATTGGATCACAAAGCAAAGGAGGCTGGGGAATCCTTAGGAAGGCTAGGAAGTCAGAGTCAGATTACTCCCTTGAAGAAAAAGCCACCTCTGGCCTTCTTATACATGGTGCTTAGAGGTCATTAGGGGCTGATCATCACGACAATGATGGCAAGGACTCCGAGGCAGGATGAATAGTATGATGGCTAGAGAGCCAACCTTAGGGGCAGGAGGCCCTGGGTTCAAATACTGGCTGTAACCCAGGCAACTCTCTAAGATCTTAAGTTGCAGATTAGCATTGATAGAGACAGTTTCTTCTCCAGAAGGTTCCTATACCAATGAAACCACATTTGGACAAAAAAAATTTTTAATAACATTTATATAATAATATTAGCTAGCATTCGTATAGCACTTTAAGGTTTAGAAAGAGTTTTACAAATATTATGTTATCTGTTCCTCACAGCAACTATGGAAGGTAGGTACTATTATTATTACCCTCATTTTCCAGATAAGGAAATTAAGGCAAATGGAAGCTAAGTGACTTGCCTAGTTCATATAGCTAGTAAGTGTCTGAGGCCAGATTTGAACTCAGGTCTTCCTGACTCCAGGCCCAGGGCTCTACCCACTGAGTCAGCCAGCTACCTTCACTTAGGTTGTAAATCAGTGGATAAGTAGGAAGACCTGATGGGCATGGCAGGATGGGAGTGTCTCGTTGCCTGAGAAGAGTGGAACCCAAGTTGCAGGACATTGCATTTCTAACTCATAAGACTTCTTTACTCCTTTGATTATTGGCCACATAGGCACCAGAGAAGCCTTCTTGGAGCAAATGGAAGAGTTGGAGCATTCCATGAGGGCTGCCCGGCATCAGCTGGGGGCAGCAAGCAAGAGCGTCAGGTGCACTAGGAGTAGTTTGGAGAAGATCTGCATCCAACTGGTGGACATTGAATCTTTGCTGCTATCCACAGAGCTGGAGATTCAGCAGGCATCTGGAGCCCTCACAACAATGGTACCTCTGGGACCCTTAGGCTTCTAAGTTAAAGAGCAGTAATGTGGAAGAAGAAAAAGATGCTGAACTGGGAACCAGGAAGATGTGGGTTCTAGTGCCAGTCATGTGGCTGGGGACAAGTCACTTCTCTCTGAAGCTCAGTTTTCCTCTGTAACAGAAAGATGCCTGGACTAGATGGGCTAAGGCTCCTTCCATTTCTGATCTTCTGTACTCTAAAGCCCTCCCAGCTCCGACATTCTGTGTTCTAAGGTCCCTCCCAGCTCCGACATTCTGTGTCCTAAGGTCCCTCCCAGCTCCGACATTCTGTGTTCTAAGGCCCCTCCCAGCTCCGACATTCTGTGTTCTAAGGTCCCTCCCAGCTCTGACATTATATGATTCATTCAACATTTGGCACTTCTAGAATTTTGAGTGACATGGACAAAAGTGAAGCCTTTAACAATGTGCAATTTATTTCCTCCTTTTTTTTTAATTAAAAGGTGATCTCTCAGGAAGAACCCAATCAGCTTACCAATTGGAGTCGTTTAGCCACTGAGTCTCAGGCCCTTGCCAAGAGGTAAATCACAGCACCAAATGCAGATCCTGCCCATCCTTGCCATTACTGGCACACTGTACATACACTCCCAGCTCCCAGCTAGATTGTCTCTCTAGGAGGAGCATAGGCTGTGGGAGTGAATCATTTCACATATGTACTGGGAGACAAGAAACAGGTGGATTGAGGTGGAAACCACATTTGTGTCCTGGAAATGTGGTTACAATGAACACTAATTAAGCCTAACACTGTCTGGGTGTGTGTAGATGAGAAAAGAGAGATATTGTCAAGCTGTGCTGGGCCCCAGGTCTTTGGAGGCATAAGAGTGGGAGATTATGGGTGGCTAGGTGGCGCAGTGAGTAGAGCGTCGGCCCTGGAGTCAGAAGGACCTGAGTTCAAATCCGGCCTCAGACACTTAACACAAACAAAAAAAACCTAGCCGTGTGACCTTGGGCAAGTTACTTAACCCCAATTGCCCTCCAAAAAAAAAAAAGGAAAAAAAAAGAGTGGGAGATTATGGGCTGACTAGATGTATATAAGAACCTTAGGGTTTATAAGTACTATTTGGTAGGAGAGGGGCAGGTTGATAAAACACAAGAAAGACTGATGACTCCAAAATCAGCTCATGGAGCCATTCCCTAAGTGATAAATGATCAAAAGATATGAACAGTTTTGAGATGAAGTAATCAAAGCTATCCATAGCCATATGAAAAATGCTCTAACTCACTGTTGATTGGAGAAATGCAAATTAAAACAATTCTGAGGTCCTACCTCAGACCTTTTAGATTGGTTAATAGGACAGAAAAGGAAAATGACCAATGTTGGAAGGGATGTGAAAAAAAAATGAGACATTGATGCACTGTTGGTGGAGTTGTGAACTAATTCAAACATTCTGTACAATAATTTGGAACTATGCCCAAAGGGCTATAAAACCATGTACACCCTTTGATCTAGCAATAATACCACTACTAGATCTGTATCCCCAAAGAGATTAAAAAACAAAAAGGAAAAGGACATATATATAGCAACTCTTTTCTGGTGGCAAAAAATTGGAAATTGAGAGGATGCCCATCAATTGCAGAATGGCTGAATAATCTGTGCTATGTGATTATGATGGAATATTATTATGCTATAAGAAATGATGAGCAGGATGCTCTCAGAAAAACCCGGACTTACATGAACTGATGAAAAGTGAAATGTACTGTGTATAAAGTAACAGCACCATTGTGATGTGAACAGCACTATTAAGACTGTGAATGACTTAGCTTTCTCAGCAATGCATGATCCAAGACAACTCTGAAGGACTTATGATAAGAATGCTATCCATCCCCAGAGAAAGAATTGATGGTGTCTGAATACAGATTGAAACATATTTTTTTTACTTTCAAAAAACAAACAAAATAAACCCTTGGAAGGATTTGACCATGTCAAACACATATTCAGCTCCCCCTAGCCTACACCTAAAGGTGTCACTAGAGTATCTAAGAAGCCTAAGGTCCCTGTGGCAGACGGAAGTCCCCATGCCTGTGGGTGTATGTGTGTAACCTTTCTGAGCCACAGCTTGTACAATGAGGGGGTTGAACTAAGTGATGCCTAATGTCCTTTCCTGTTCTAAATCTAGGAGCCTATAAGGATTTTAGAACTTGGAGAAACCTTGGAGATCCTCAAGACCCTTCATTTTATAGACAAAGAGACCAAGACTCAGGGAGAGAAACTGACTTGCTTAAAGTTGCCTGTGTTGGGCTCTTGGTGGTAGTTTCAAAGAAATGTCCAGCCTGGTCCCAACCTTGACAGAGCTAACAGTTTAGTTGGGGAGACCAGAGAAACATGTGTCTGTCTTGCTGATATGGACTGACTAGAGTGTCTTCTTCCCACAGTTACAGAGATACGGCCACTAAGATAGAGGCAGCAGCACAGAGGGCCCTGCTGGCCTCTAATGCCAGTTATACTCTTCTGTGGAGTATCGTGGAAGGCACAGATGCACAGAAGATACAGCATGAACTAGAGGACAGGTAAGTCTTCTCCAAGAAGGCTGTGGATTTAATGGGAAGAGAGAAAAACTGGGAATCGTTGGCTAAAGACTGTCTACCCCAAGACTATTTTTCCAACAAGCAGCTATCGTGGTACTCTGTTGTAAAGACATTCTTTGTATTTCATGGTATTCTGAAATATCTTGATCTCCTATACTAATCTGGAAACAAGAAGGCCCAGAGAGAGGTGAGGATGATGTAAGAGAAAGGTGCATATGTAGAATGTGGTTAGAGTTATGGGCATGAAAAGACAAAGCTAAACCAGTGAATGGCTGAACAGGGAAGGGAACACAATAACCAGAATGTGGTGGCATGTAGAATCATAGAATATCCAATCTGAAATGCACTTTAGAACTCATCTAGCTAGCAACTGTCAAGCAACCCAACCAAAACACCATCTACTCCATGAAGCCCTCACCAATCCCTTAGGCTTGGTCCTCCCATGGCCCTCTGTTCTGTACAACTCTGATGTTACCTTAAAATAATAATAACATTAGTGACTCCATTTTGCCTTTATCCACAATTTTATAAAGCTAGGTTTCACCTACTTATAAATCACCTGATTTTGGAGAAGTCACAAGATTACTCCCCCTCCAACTTAAGGAATGTCACAAAACTACCCCACTCCCTCATACCTCAGTGCCTCCCAGTGCCTTCCACCAGAAGAATTAGAAACCAGATGTATAAATTCTTATGATCCTGTTTTTCACCCCCTCCAAATTTTATATTATCTGTGTAGAAAACAAGCTTTAGGGGCGGCTAGGTGGCGCAGTGAATAGAGCGCCGGCCCTGGAATCAGAAGGACCTGAGTTCGGAGCCGGCCTCAGACACTTAATCCGCACAAACAAAAACCTAGCAGTGTAACCTTGGGCAAGTTACTTAACCCCAATTGCCCTAAAGGGGCGGCTAGGTGGCGCAGTGAGTAAGAGCGTTGGCCTCGGAGTTTGGATGACCCGAGATCAGATCCGGCCTCAGAAAATGAGCACCCACGCATAAATAATGACTAGCCGTGTAACCTTGAGCAAGTTACTTAACCCCAATTGCTTTAAAAAAAAAAAATAATAAAAAAAAAAAGAAAACAAGCTTTAGAGTCCTTGGCTATGAAGAGCCTTGGAAACGATTTGTTTTGCAACTGCATGCTTTGCTAAATAAGTAGCTTTCCTGGATGAAACTCAGTTTTTTCCCCTCAAAGGAATACTAATGCACTTATATCATGCAATAGAGTTTATGTCATACCTTACAGTTAGTATCAAGGTTCTGTGCTAGACCATAAGTTCCTTGAGAGCAGCGTCTGTCTTATCTAAACCTTTTCATTTTGACAAGCACAAATACTAAAGATCTTTTATGACTGCTCTGCCCTCTATTCATTGACATAGTTCCCCTCTTTTTGAAGATGGATAAACTGAGGCTCATGGAGGTGAAATGTTTTCCTCATCTGTCAAAAAAAAAAAAAAGAGGTTGGACTGGATGATATCCAAAATCTCTTCCAGTTCCAAAACCTGTGGTCATGTGATCTTAAGTAATTTGTCCAAGATGATTCAACTAATTAGTGTCCCAGACAAGTTCGCCTTTTCTGAAATCAGTCAATCAAAAAGTCAACAAGTTAAGAGCTTACCAAGTGCCAAGCATTGTGCTAGGAGACAGGCATACAGAGAAAGGCAAAACCACTATCTCTGCCCTCAAGGAGCTCCCAGTCTAAAGGAATAGACAACATGCAAACAATTACGTATATCCAAGATTTATATGGGGTAAATTGGAGACAATCTCATATGGGGGATCCTAGCATTGAGAGGGGAAGCCAGGACAGGGAGATGAGGAGAGAGATCATTAAAGGAGGGAGGCATTACTCCAGACATAGGATCAAAAAATCCCACAATGCTAGCCCTGGAAAGGACCTTGGAAGATGAAGATCTGGGGAGGGGCACCCCAGGCTCATGACATGTCTTGGCTCCATTCTCCTTAGGTACCAGGAGGTGCAGAAGGCCCAGGAGGAGCTCAGAACATCTGCAGCCCAGGCAGCCACAGAAGCCAAGAGCGCCTTAGCATCTGTTCAGCGTGTCAGCTCAGAGGGGGCTCAGCGCCTAGCAAAGCTCTCTGCTCCTGAAATACTGGTCAGAGCAAGTTTTCTTCCTGGCTCTGATGGGGAGGGGGTGTCAGAAATCGGGTCCCCTTTAAAGAGGGAATATGCAAGGACCCAGCTAAAAGCAGAAGGCTTTGTCCTACCCCTCTTTATCCCTGTACTGGAAGTATGCCTGTTTGCCTGGCACAAGCCCCACTGGATTTTTTTTCCTTGGGTTTTCTGGGGAGGCTCTGGATTGGATGCCAGGTCAGGAATTAAAAGGTGAAGCCTTAGACTCAAAGGATTCTCCCCACAGCTCCCCTACTCACCAGCCAGAGGGACTCTCTTCACCCTTGCCATTATTCTTGTTCCTATTTTTACCCTTCTTTGGAGATCCTTGCCAAGGAACTGAGTTCTTGTCTCTGCATCCTCCTCCAGCCTCTCACACACCTTGCCAGGGACCTGGACAGAAAGCTACAGGATCTAGAGAAGACAGTGGCTGCTAGAGAGCATGTGTTCACCAAAGCAGCCCAGGATCTCTTAGCCACTTCCCAGGAAGAGCTCCAGAAGATCCAGCCCTTTGAGCAGGTGAGGTCCTTTCCACCCCATTTACCCTGGCCCTGGAAGCCACTCCAGAGGACTGAGAGGGAAGAGGATGGAATGGCATCATGGTCATCCTCAGCTCTTCCAGGGAATCATTATTTTTACAGAATCACTAAAAATTTAAAGTCAAGGGGTGGCTAGGTGGAGCAGTGAATAGAGGACTGGACATAGAGTCAGAAGGACCTGAGTTCAAATCTGGCTTCAGACACTTAAAACAAAAACTAGCTGCGTAACCTTGGGCAAGTCACTTAACCCCAATTGCCCTGACTTCCCCTCTCCAAAAAGCAAAAAAAAAAATTTTTTTTACTTAAATTTTTTTTTTGGCAGGGCAATTAGGGTTAAGTGACTTGCCCAAGGTCACACAGCTAGTTTTGTGTTAAGTGTCTGAGGCCAGATTGAACTCAGGTCTTCTTGACTCCAGCGCCAGAGCTCTATTCACTGTACCACCTAGCAGCCCCCCAAAATTTTTTTAAAAGTTGGAATAACACAGTAGTGTCAAAGTTGAGAGGACTTTCAGGGACCTCTAACTCAACAACTTGATATTACAATTGAGGAAACTGAGGCTCACCAAGGGGAAGTGATTTCCTCAGGGTCATGCAGAGAATTAGTGCTAGAATTAGTACTAGTACAAGGTTGCCTGACTCCATGACTATCTCTTTTTTAATGAATTTATTAATTTTTTTACACTGTTATCACTTCATAATACTCCCACAACCCTCAAAGAGCTTTCCTTTGAATTAAAAAAATTAAAGTGAGTGGAATAAACCCACAGTCTTACACACACACACACACGCACACACACACGCACGCACACACGCACGCACGCACGCACAGATCTCTCTATCTCTAATGACATGAGGGGGATCCTCTGGAACTGAGACTGGTCATTACATTTTCCTGTCTTTTACCGGCCCTTTGGGTTTTTCCATGGTACCATTCTGCCTCTTTCCAGGAGAAGATGTGGGGTTCCTCTTGGTTGTCTCACTCTGCCTGTGGTCTGATATCAGATGACAGTTCCATGAGATGTGGTTCAGTGAAATGTTCTTTCCCTTTCCCTCCTCTCTCCACAGCTGCGTGATGGAGCTGACACTGCCCTCACCCTGGCCACCTCCTCCATTGCCAAAGCCAGAGTCACGGTCAGTGATTCCAAGACTTTGCTGACCGATCTGGAAGGTACAGCTGCCCTCTGAGATAGGAGCTCTTTCACTAGGGGACACCTAGTTCTTTCATCTAAGTTCTTATCCATTCTGGGCTTTATCCAAGCTGCTCTCTCTGGCTTTGGGCACATTAGGACTAGAATCCCAGATCTGCAGGTGAGAAAAATGAGCTGTAAACAGGAAGCGACTTGATACATGAGCCCAGGGCCACAATAGAGCTGGAATAAGAAGCCAGGGAACCTCTACCTATTAGAACTAGGCAACTGGTTCTGCTTCCTTAGGGCAGAAGTTTCCTGAGAAAACCTCTCCTCCAGGTGAATCTCCCCTCCTTTGTGGTTATGTATTAAGAATGTAGCACACTAAGGCACCCCTCCCTACCCTACCTGAATGGAGATTCCAGGGCTGCCTTGGGTTCACAGCGTCCTATAGATCCAGAGCAGCTCAAAACCATACTTTTGCTAGTCAACCAGAGCACACAATTAACTCTAAGTAAAGACATTTCAGGAGACAGCATAGCAAGAAGAGTAGCAATAAAACATGTTCTCTATAAACTTGGGACACTCTCTACAATAAATACACATAGCCATCAGGGGGAAGAGTGGATACACATTAGGAGTATATGTGGAGAGGGACACACACATAGTGAAGGTGTATATACAGGATGCACACAACCAGGAGTATACATATGAAGAGCACATGTGGCCAGAAGCAAGCTTGTAAAGGCATCTATGACACTGCTGGATCCCTCCATCCCCCACATCTTCTGGTGATATCACTGTATGACTTCCTCTGATTTTGTTCCTTGGGTATCATCTTTACAAAAAAATGTAGTCACTGTAGTCTCTGACCAACTTACAGTCTCTGCCAGGCATTACTCCCTGCTGGTCACACATGGATATGGTTCAGAGCTATTGCAAAAGTTCCATGGTTCTTGGTGGTTGCTGCCAAGCAAGACTCCCTGGGCATAAGGTTCTTGATATCTCTTCCTTGTAAGGAGAATGGCTTCATGATGTCTCTTTTAGCTTAATGACTAAAACTTCTGCTACACTTCTTTTTTTTAGTTTTTCTTTTTTTAATTACTTTTTTTCAATTAAAAAATCCTTCTCTCCCTCCCGCTTTATCCTGCAGTTTCCCCTCTGACACTAAGAAAGAAAGAAAAATAAAACCCCTGTTACAAACATGTATAGTCAAACAAAACAAATTTCCACATTGGCCATGTCCAAAAATACCCTCTCAAACTGTACTCTGAGTCCTTCACCTGTCTATCAGGAGGTAGGCAGCATGTTTCATCATGAGTCCTCTGGAATCATGGTTGGGGTTGGTCATTGTGTTGATCGGCATTTCTAAGTCTTTCAAAACTGTTTGTCTGTACAATATTGTTGTCATTGTATATATTGTTATCTTAGTGCTGCTTACTTCACCCTGCATCAGTTCAAATAAATCTTCCCAGGTTTCTCTGATTCCTTCACCTTCATCATTTCTTACAGCACAATAGTATTCCATTATATTCACACATCATACTTTGTTCAGTTATCACCCAATTGATAGATATGCCCTCAGTTTCTAATTCTCTGTCACCACAAAAAGAGCTGCTATAAATATTTTTGTGCAAGCTCCTTGAGGACAGGACCTATATTTTACCTCTCTTTGTATCCCCAGTGCTTAGAACAATGCCGGGCACATTTATTGTTGTTGAGTCATTTTTCAGTCATATCCAGCGCTTAGTGATCTCACTTGGAGTTTTCTTGATAAGGGTACTGGAATGGTTTGCCATTTTCTTTTCCAACTCATTTCATAGTTGAGGAAACTGAAGCAAACAGGATGAAGTGACTTGCCCAGGGTCACATAATAAGTTTCTGATGTTGGATTTGAACTCAGGAAGATGAGTCTTCCTGACTCTAGGTCTGGTGCTGTATCCACTGCACCACCTAGCTGCCCATGCCAGGTACATAGTAGGAACTTTATAAATGTTTATTGATTGATTGTCCATCTATACTTAAGGATTATTTTGCTTAAAACTAGAACCTCCCTTAATCTACCCTCCCTCTTATTGCCTCCTCTCCATTCTCCCCTCTCCCCCCTATTTCCCTGTTGAATGAAATGTATGTATTCTGTACCAAATTGTATATATGTGTATATATTCTAATTCATGTGAGAGTGAGTTTTAAGTGTGGCCCACTCTCCCTACCCCTTCCTCCTTGGGCATCCTGATTATATAAGATAATTTTTCCCATCCTTCCTCTTCATTTTTCACCCTAGTGTATTCCTCTTCTCTGTGGTATGACTGGTAAATATTTAACAACTGGATTACTAAAAAAAAAAAAAAGTACTCACAACACACTTTTAAGTTTAATATGAATTATTAACATTTCAGCATCACTTCTTTTGGAAATCAATAAAACAATAAACCAACCCCTGATTTATAGCATTTATGTTTCTAAACTGTAGCCATTCACATTGGAAATATAAAAATCACTTCTCATGATCTAGTTAAAACTGGCTCCACACCTCTATTTCTTCCCCTCCCTTTCCATTCTTCTTTTAAGATAATTAAAGCAATAGAACTACTCTGAGGTCATCTGTTTAATTAAACTGCTCCTTTGATCCCTAGTGATGATAGGATTTGGAGGGCACATTTGATGTATTATCTGCCCACATTAGAATGAGAACAATTTATCTATGTTTAGTCCCTTACGATTACTGGTTCATGTTTACTTTTTTCATATTTCTCTTGATTCCTGTATTGACTTTAGATTTTCTACTCAGCTCTGATTTTTTTATCAAGAGTGCTTGGAAGTCCTCTGTTTCATTTAAAAGTTTATTTTTTCCTCTGTTATACTCAGTTTTTCTGGGTAAGTTATTCTTGGCTATAAATTTATATCCTTTGCCTTCAATAATATTATATTCCAAGCTCTCTGCTCCTTTACAGGGGTGATTGCTAAATCATGTGTGATCCTGACTTTGGCTCCTGGATACTTGAAATCTTTCTTTATAGCTGTTTGCAGTATTTTTTTATTTGACCTTGACAGATTTTGACTATAATGTTTGTGGGAGTTTTCATTTGGGGGTTTCATTTTGGGAAATAGCCAGTGGAGTCTTTCTATTTTCACTTTACTCTCTGGTTCCAAGAGATCTGGGCAGTTTTTTTTTCATAATTTCTTGAAATATGTCTAGGCTTTATTTTTTTAGTCATGACTTTCCGGTAATCCAATGATTCTTGAATTATCTCTCCTCAATCTGTTTCCCAAGTCTCTTGTTTTTATTATGCGATACCTTGCATTTTTTCCCTATTTCTTTAGTCTTTTGACTTTAGTAATTTTTCTCATCTCATGGAGCCACTAGCTTCTGTTTGATTCATTCTAATTTTCAGAGAATTTGTTGCCTGGGTTTGGTTTTGTACCTCTTGTGCTAAGGTATTAATTCCTTTTCCAATTCTTTCTTCCATAACACTTAATTTCTTTTCCAATTTTTTCCTATAGCATTCTCATTTCATTTATAAAAACATTTAAAATTATTTTTCTTAACTCTTCATTCATCTCTAAGGACTGAAGGTAAACTTGGTGTGTTTTTCTTCAAGGCTTTGCTTGTAGATGTCTTAGAGTCATTCTTTCTTCTGAGTTTTTTTATGGTAAGATTCTTTTTTTTGTTGTTGCTGTTTCCTTATTCTGCCAGATTACTTCCTGACTTTGGAATTTATGTTAGAATTGGCCTCTGCAAACTTCTGGATGGAATCTCTATGAGCTTGTATCTTGTAGGGTCCTGCTGTTCCTTTCTTGGGATATGGAGTGTTGTGTTATTCCAGGATTTTAGGGATAGTTCAGAACGGGGTTGTGAGTAACAGAACTGCCAGCTGGCACCTATCTAAGCACTCTACACATGGTCAGTCCTCTCTTTGTTGGATCTGAGACCTCTTCATGTCCTGGAGCCCAACTCTCCCCCTGGAATACTCCACAAGGCCATCCCTTCATCCTCAATGTACACAGACCACTCTCCCTTTGGGGTGGGAAATGACTCATTGTGGTTGTTGTTTTTTTACTGAGTCCAATCAGAACTCAATCTGTGGCATTTTCTAGAGCTTTGTGGAGATGTTGTGGGACGAAGTTCAGTTATATTTCTTTTTTTTTAAGTTTATTTATTTTTAGTTTTCAACATTCACTTCTATAAGTTTTAAATTTTCTCCCCAAGATGGTATATAATCTGATATAGGCTCTACATATACATTCCTATTAAACATATTTTCACATTAGTCATGTTCTATAGAAGAATTAAATGAATGGAAGAAAACATGATAAAAACAAACAAACAAACAAAAAAGAAAATAGTTTGGTTTGCTCTACATTCAGACTCCATAGTTCTTTCTCTGGATGTGGATGGCATTTTCCATCATGAGTCCTTTGGAATTGTTTTAGGTCTTTGCATTACTGAGAAGGGTTAAGTCTATCAAAATCAGTCATCACCCACTGTGTCTGTTACTGTGTACAATGTTCTCCTGATTCTGCTCACTTCACTCAGTATCAGCTCATAAAAGTCTTTCCAGGTTTTTCTGAACCTGTTCATCATTTCAGCACAACAGTATTCCATTACATTCATATACAACAATTTGTTTATCCATTCCCCAATCGATGGGCATCCCCTCAATTTCCAGTTCTTGGCCACCACAATGCTATAAATATTTTTGTACAAGTAGGTTCTTGTCCCATTTTTATGATCTCTTTAGGATACAGCCCTAGATGTGGTATTGCTAGGTCAAAGGCTATGCACAATTTTATAGCCCTTTGGGCCTAGTTCCAAGTTACTCTCCAGAGTGGCTGGATCAGCTCACAAATCCATCAACAATGAATTAGTGTTCCAACTTTCCCACATCTTCTCCAACATTTATCATTTTCCTCTTTTATCATGTTAGTCAATCTAATAAGTATGATGTGATACCTTAGAGTTGTTTTGATTTGCATCTCTCTAATCAATAGTGATTTAGAGCATTTTTTCATATTACTACAGATAACTTTAATTTCTTCCTCTGAAAATTGCCTCAGTTATATTTCTTCTGGCTATATCTTGACTCTATCTGCTATAGCTCTTTTATAAAGACAAAAGTCCTAACAACCCAATCACTGGACTAGGAAAAAATCTCCAGTGGCTTTGTCCCTTCTAGTTCTTAATGATTTTATGATCCTCTGCCCCTCTCCATAAAATGCTATGTTTCCTCAGAGCTTTGATTTGCCAGAAGATTGTTCCCTCTCCAGAAGGTTATTTCTGGCCCCACATGCCAATGTTTCCCTCATACCTTAAATCTTAAATCTGCTTTTTGAACTGTATTTCCTGGATTCTAATAGCCATACACTATCTCACTTAGAGTCAATCAACCAAAAAGCATTTATTAAGCCCCTATTTTGTGCTAGGATCTGGGGATATAAGTACCAAAAATGAAACAATGCCTATTCTCCAAGAATTTATATTCTAGTGAGGGAAGCAAGACCATCCATATGCAGCATAAATACAAAATGAATCAATACAAACATATACAAAGCAATTAGATACATATTATTATAGAAAGAAGGGCACAAAATTCCACATAATTTAATGCTTAATTTCCTCTTGCTAAACTCACATTTGCATCTCTTTAGCAGAGGTTCTCAACATGGGGTCCCTGAGTTGTTGGTTTTTTAAAATATTTTGCTAGGGGTAGCTAGGTGGCACAGTGAATAGAGCAGGAAGACCTAAGTTCAAATCTGACCTCTGACACTTACCACTTACTAGTCATGTGACCTTGGGCAAGTCACTTAACCCCAAATGCCCTGCCTTCCCTCCTCCAAAAAGGAAAAAAATATATATGTTGATAACTGTATTTCAACATAATTGGTTTCTTTAAATCCTATGTATCTTTTAAAATCCTTATGTGTCTTTAAAAACATTCTGGGAAGAGTCCTGGGACAAAAAGAAGATTGAGATCTCCTAGTCTAGAGACCATGATTACAACAAATTACCCAGGATTCTCCAAATCCTGGACAAGCCACTTTCTCTTTTCTAAAACTCTTTTGCTTTCCCATGCAAATGAAGGGGGATGACAAGAAGAGACACTGGAGAACAAAATTAAGTCCGGGGGCATGGTTATTATTTCCCCCTTACTTAACCACATTCCAGGTTTTTCATATGTATATGAAACCCTTTTGATGCAGTGAAACTGCTGGGGTGAGTAAAGGGGAATGAAGGGGGTCCAGACTTCTCCCATCTAAGATAAAATGGAAGAACCTTCTGAAGATAAAAGAACAAGGTCTCTCTCAGTTTTCTTGTGTTGATCTGAAACCAAAAGGAGCATTTATTAAATTCAACTTTGAGCACTTAGCTAACACCTAGGGATGCAAAGTAAGGTAAGTGTACTATCCTTGTCCTCAAAGAAGCCACTATTCTAAGGTAGGCTAACTTGAGAATAACTAGATATGGGCAAGATATATACAAACTGAAGGAAGGTGATATCAGAGAAGACTCTGGCAGCTGGAGGGATCAGGGAAGGTCTCCAGGAGAAGGCAGGATTTGTGTGAATTTTTGAAGGAATTCAGAGAAACTAAGAGGTCAGGTGAGGAGGGAAGGCAAGCATTCCAGACATGGAGGGTAGTTAGGTTTCTTCATATCACAATTTTTTTTCCCATATGGAGCTATAAAATACATAGAAGGAGACTGGTGTGGTGGGTTAAGTTCTAAACTTGGAGTCCAAAAGACTTGGGTTCAGAGACCACCCCCGATACTTACTAGCTATGTGAGCAGGGATGATTTCTGAGCACAGTTGCCTCATCTGCCAATTTAGCATTTATTAAACACTTTTTGCCTAATTAAATTAATTTTTCCATGTTATTAAATTATATAGTTAGAAATTATTAAATTTATTTTAAATTAATTAGACATTTGATAAATTAGCATTTATTACATATTTGCTTTATGCCAGGAACTGTACTAAGCCCTAGGGATACAAAGAAAGACAAAAAACCAATCCCAGCTCTCCTGTGGCTCTCAGACTTATGGAGGAGACAATATGCAAACAACTCTGTACAAAGATATATACAGGAGAAATAGGAGTAGTCTTGGAAGGAAGGAACTAAGATTAAGGGAGGTTGGGAAAGTACCAACACTTTTTTAGTACTTATCTCAGACAGTCATGGGGATCAAATGAGATAAATCATATAAAGTTCTTTGTCAACCTTGAGGTGCTATACAAACGTCAGTTATTATTGCTTCCAAGTGAATTTTCTAGGAAGATTCGTTCCTGAGGAACATTGTTCCAAGCTTACATTTCTGAATTCTTAGCTTGCATCTGGGACCTTCCTCTACTGCTAGTTGATGCTTGTTTATAGAGTTCAAATCCAGCCTCAGATACTTCCTACTGTATGACCCAAGGCAAATCACTTAACCTCTGATTGCCTCAGTATCCTCATCTGTTAAATGGGGCTATTTAAATCCACCTACCTGTTTTGAGGATAAAATGAAATACTTGTAAAGTGCTTTGCAAAACTTTAAATGTTATATAAATGTTCATCATTATCATTGTTATTATTTGTTCTAAGATGAGCTAACCTCACTTTATTCTGTGGGAAATTACTTTTTAAAATTTTATTAATAACTCTTATTGAGAGAAAACTCAGATCTCTGGGCCTGATCTATACAAGCAGATACTTAATGGTGTTTGATTTTACCTTGAGGGAATAATCCCTCTTCTCTATAGATTTGAGGCAGCTGGGCAGTTCAGTGGATACAGTATTTGACTTTGAATTGGGTCACACTGTAGTAGCTGGGTGCCCTTCCCAAGGTCACTTAGCTTATCTCAGCTTTAGTTTCTTCATCTGTAAAATGGGAATAATAATTGCAACTCTCTCATAGGGTTGTTCTGAGGATCAAGTCAACTCAATAAGCATTTATTAACCACCTACTGCATGTCAGACACTGTACTAAGTCCAAGGGGTACAAAGAAAGGCAAAATGAGGATCAAACTTAAAGCACATTAAAAACTTAAAAGTGCTCTATCAGTGCTAAGATTTGGTCATACTATTCCTCTGCTCAAAAATCTTCACTGGCTATCTACAATCTACTAAGTAAGCTTGAAACTTCTCTATCTGCCATTCAAAATCTTTCACAATCAGGGACCCCTCTACCTTTCCAGCTTTTGCTGATATTAGTTCCCTTTATGAATGCTACAGTTCAGCCAAAACAGATTCCTTTCTGTCCCACCAAACTCAACTTAAAATCTTATGCCTCCTTGCCTTTGCTCATGTTCCTATAATGCCTTTCACTCCTCTCTCTCTCTCTCTCTCTCTCTCTCTCTCTCTCTCTCTCTCTCTCTCTGTCTCTCTCTCTCTCTCTCTCTCTCTCTCTCTCTCTCTCTCTCTCTCGGTGTTTTTGGAGGGGGGAAGGAAGGACAATTGGGTCAAATGACTTGCCCAAGGTCACACAGCTAGTAAGTGTCAACTATCTGAGGCCCAATTTGAACTTAGGTCCTCCAGGGCCTCTACTCTATTCACTTTGCCACCTACCTTCCCCTTTCACTCCTCTCTTTACTTGTTATTAATCAATGCCCAAATACCACCTACTCCATGAAGCCTTCAAGTCACTTGCCCAGGGTCACACAACTAATAATTGTCTAAAACTGGATTTGAAACCAGATCTCTCAACTCCAGGGGTCCTTCTATGATGCTTTTATTGAATGAATGAACAAGCAATATCTAAAGCCAAAAGTTCTAAGGGCATTGTCTGTCTCATTGCTGTTTTGCAGAAATGAGAAAAACATTTCCACAGCCAAAGGACCAGGCAGCTCTAAGGAAAAAGGCAAAGACCGTCCAAGACAGACTCATTGGTGACACCCAGAAGAAGACTAAGCAGGCAGAGAGGATGCTGGGAAATGCTGCTTCCGTCTCTGCCACAGCTAAGAAGAAGGCCAAGGAAGCTGAACTATTGGCTAAAGAGAAGACAAAGGTCAGACCAACTGGTTGTGCCCTTAAGCTGCTTCTCTTCTCCCTATGGGCCAATAGAAAGGGAATTGTGCCAATCAGATTTGACCTTCCTACTTCAAGATGGGACCCAATTCTGATAAGCATTCCTTCTCCCCATCCCTGATTGTGCCAACCATTCTATAACCAACATTATTTAGCACCCATGAAAAGTCTTTGGTTAGGCAAAGAACTATTGGCTAGTGAAAAGAATCATGGCTCAGGAGTGCTATATTCATAGATCCAGAGCTAGAAGATTAAGTAATTAGTCCAGAGTCACAGAACCAAAATGTGTCAGAGATGGGACTCTTACCCCAGATCTCCCTGACTCCGAGACTAGCTCCCTCTCCCCAGTACACAATGCTGCCCCTCAGTTATCATTCTTACTTTGGAACAATTGAATGAAACCTTGTTTCTGTGATGCTTGGGGTTCTTGGGCTTTGTTCTGATAAATAATCATCTTCTATTAAGTGGTGGTAATTAACTCAGGCTACTCTGTATCTTGTCCTGTTTTCCTCCTCCAGCATTCCAAGGCCTTACTGAGGGAAAGTAAACAGGAATACCGCCAAGCTGTCAAACTTGCCAACCAAGCACAAGGAACCCTCCGAGACATCTCCAGGCAGGTGACAGTGTCCAAGGAACGAAGGAGGGAGATGGAGAAAGTTGAGTGGGTAAGTTGACTGCTCTCAAAGCCCACTTAATTTCTTCCCGGTTTGTGGCTTCTCAGTAATCAGTTATACAGGTATATCTTAAACTCAATATGTCCTAAACAGAACTCATTGTCTTTCCCCTAAACCCTCCCCTCCTATCTTCCCTATTACTATTGAGGGCATTACCATCCCCCCAGTCCCCAGGCTCTCATTCTAGATGTCACCTTCAACTTATCACTATCTCACTATATCTCACCCCTCATATACAATCTGTTGCCAAGACCTGTTGACTTCACCATTGCAACATCTTTTGAATAAGCCCCCTTCTCTCCTCTGACATTGTACCACCCTGGGGCATGCCCTCATCCCCTTATACTTGGATTCTTGCAACAGCCAGCTTGTGGGTCTGCTTACCTCATCTTTCCCCACTCTTATCTTTTCTCCATTGCTGCCAAAGTGATTTTCCTAAAGTATAAATTCAACCATGTCACTCTCCTACTTAGTAAACTATGGTGGCTCCCTATTACCTCCAGGATCAAATATAAAATCCTCTATTTGGGATTCAAAGTCCTTCATAAACCAGCTTCTCCCCCCAGCCCCCACCCATTTTCCAGTCTTTTTACCTATTACATTCCCTCTTCTCCCCACACATATTTCTCAATCCAGTCACATAATCCTCTTTGCTGTTCCTTGAACAAAATATTCTATCTCCACTGACTTCAAGTCCCAACTAAAATCCTGCTTCCTACAGGAAGCTTTTCACCAGCCCTCTTAATTCTAGTGCCTTCCCTCTGTTAATTAATTTCAACTTCCCCCTGTTTATAGCTTGTTTGTACAAATTTGTTTGCTTGTTGTCTCCCTAATTAGATTATCAGCTCCTTGATGATAAGGACTGTCTTTTGTTTCTTTTTGTAGCCCCATCACTTAGCACAGTGACTGGCACATAGTAGGTGCTTAATAAATGTTTACTGACTAGCTGACTCATGGACCTCATCTTTCTCTTTTGGAAGGTAGGGACTGGCTTGAACAAGGTGGAAAGAAACATAAAGGAAGCCCGGATCTCCTTAGAAATGGATATTAAGATTTTGTCTGTCTTGCTTACTAGATTAGGTAAGAACTGTGTCTCTTAGGACAGCCTCTCCCCTATCTCCCATGGAGGGCTTCATCATCACCAACATATCTTTATTAACTGCTAAGTAACTGCTATATCAAGGCATTCTGCTTAATTCTGCTGCGGATACAGAGATAGATGAAATTCAACCCCTGCCCTTACTGTAGTTAGAGTTTAAAGGGAAGATGGGATAAGATTCATGACAAAATCTTTCATAAGGTAGTATGTGTGACCAGGTAAGTGCCCAATGGGTGATTTAAATAGATACGTATGATTGAAGGAGGTTAGAGGAAGGAGATAAGGCAGCTGGTGGCACAATGGATAGAGCACCCAGCCTGGAATCAGGAAGACTCATCTCTGAGTCCAAATCTGACCTCAGACACTTACTAGCTGTGTGATCCTGAGTAAGTCACTTAACCCTATTTGCCTCCATTTCCTCTTCTGTAACGTGAGCTGGAGAAATAAATGTCAAACCACTCAAGTATCTTTACCAAGAAAAAGTTAAATGGGGTCTCAAAGAGAAGGATGCCATTGACAAAAAGACTGAACAACAACAGAAGAATGAGAGATGCCTGTATGCTGGGGTGGTCAGGGAAAACTTCATAGAGAGATACTATGGTTCGGGAGGGAATGGAGGAACCAGATACTCCAGGTGAAGGAACTCTGTCTCCTAATGCAGATCTGCATCTGCTAGCCTCAGAGGGTTGAATAGAATCTTGATATGTAAACTGACTTGCCCAGGGTCACCCAGCCTAAGACAGGGCTAACACCCAGATCCACCTAATTCTGAGGCTGGCTCTTTTCCCACTACCCCAGCTTGTTTCTTGCCTAGCAATCTTTTTTCAGGACTGAATTCCATCCCATTCTATCTCATCCATTCATATTCAAGGCCCTGAGTTGGGAACTAGGGAGGCACAGATGATAAATGGCACAGTCCCTCCCCTTAACAGTCTCCCCAAAGAGATAGGACATGTATATGTCCTATACATACAAAGTTGAATGTGATTCTCTGGAAAGAGAGATTCAGGCAAAGGAAAAATTGAGGAGGAAGAGGGACCAGAGAAAGTTTCTTAGAAGGACGTGTCATCTGGGGTAAGCAAATTCTTTCATGAACACAGTAGGCTGAAAATGGACTCCAGCTAAGAGTGCCTGGCTGTGCAGGGGGAGGGTCTTGGCCCTGGAGCTGCTGGCCCCACAGAATGATAAGCAGGGGGATCTGGGAATCTGGCTTGGGAGAGCTGAGGCATAGCAGTTGTTCTTCTTTCCTCTTCCCTCCCCCCACCCCAGGGAAGCTGGATACCCACCAAGCTCTAACCTCAATCCTGAATGAGACAGAGCAGAAGCTGGAGCCACTGAGGCAGCACCTGGATGGACAGGGGCCCTTGCAGGGGAAACTGATCCTGCTTCAGCAGGAGGCAGAAGAACAGGAACTCCAGATCCAAGAGTTGGAGAGTGACCTCAAGGAGATCCAGGCAGACAAACAGAACCTGGAGGACATTCTGCGCAGCCTCCCTGAGGGTTGTGCCAGCTGGCAGTGAGAATCCAACCTAAGCCCCCGACGTGTGTATGTGCACACACACACACACACACACACACACACACACACATGCCCATGCCCCTGTGGGTACACACTGATTCATGTGCATACACACAGGTATACTCCAATGTGAATATGTATTCATGCCAACATATGGCCACATAAATATGCGTACAGGCACAGACATCCATGCCAACATGTAAGTGCATATACCCACCTGTATACATGCTTATCAGGCATTATACATACATGCCCACATCTATACAACCATTCATGCCAACAAGTGTCTCCTCAGCTGTACTACCATGTGGGCTGTACCCCATGTGGGACTCAGAGAAACATATTTATACACCCATAGCAAAATGTCTGTGGGCATCCATCCACCTATATGCACATACCCTATCTTACTGAGTGTGTTCACACCCATGCCACTGTGTGTATGTGTGTATATACATTTCTGCACACCCACAGACCAATGCCAACATGTGCTTATAGAAATAACCACCTGGGTACACATTCCTGTTCCATGAATACAATTCCCTCTTCTGTAACAACTCATATATACACAAGCATGTGTGCTTATGCTCATTCACGTGTGCTCACACTCATATCAATGTGTGTGCACACCCATCCACATGGCACATCCCCACAGACAGACCTCTCGCCTTGTCATTGCCGGTATGCACATATCCCACTCTTATTCATTCATGCTTCCAGGTGAGCCGTGGAGTCCCTTTGCTTATCAGCCTACAGGTTCCCATGTACCAGCTCTCAAGAGCCTAGTGAGGAGTGGACAGAGTTCTTGTCTCCCTTGGGCTGGGAGGGCTGGCAGGTGCTACTGATAATCACTGGAGAAACAGGATAGCTCCGGCTGCAGGATTCAGGGGGATCTGTGTGTTCCCCACCCTTACCCCCTTTCCAGTTCTTCACCTCCTGGCCCTCTAGCTCCCATCCAGATTGGGATCAATGTCTCCTCCATTCCCCCCCACTCCCACGACTCCCCACACCCATTTCACAGATTGGGAAATCAAATAGGCATATGGGGTTTTTCAGCAGTAGAACTTGAAACCAAATGACTCCTGAGTCCACTGTTTGACCAGTTAGGCAGGTCTACAGGATCTTGTCTCTCTCTCCCTCCTAGTGTCTTCTCTCTCTCTCTCTCTTTCTTTTGGCTTATTCTGATGCTTAATTTCTGTTTCTTGGAACTAATTACAGTCCCAAGAAATTCCCCCTTGATAGCCCTTTGCATTGCACTGAGGCCCTCTCACTATGTAATGCCACATGGAATTCATCTGGAAATTGCCTGCACCTTGGAGGGAAGAAGACTGCAGGCCTGGGTCAGAGGGTAGACAGGAGCACAGATATTTCTGTCCACTAGAATGATTCTGACTCAGCAGCCCAGTTTCCTGTTGGACTTTATTAGCCACCCTCCACAGCCCACACAGGGAAGCAACCAAAGGAATGGAGTCCATGTTGGAGCTCAGAAGGCCAAAAGGCTGACTTCTGCATCTCCTCAGCCTGGAAGAGATTTCCCTGCTTCAGCTCATCTAGTCAGGTGCTCCCTCCTCCAATCCTGACCTCCAGGCTTGGAACAGATCAAGGCATGCATGCTGGAAGGGCCTTGAGGGGCTAAAAAGGAGAAACAGAAATGAAGGATCCTGGTGCATGGGGTAGGATAAAACAGAGAGATGGGGGGTTTGAGCACTGCTCTGAATGCTGCTACCTCCCTCCCTCTCCCACCAACTCGATGCATAGATTCTTGGCTGTAAACAGAGACATGGAGTGAAGGGTCCCCAGATCCCCAAAGATTTTTCATGTAGAAGGCAACACCTTAGAATGTGGTCTGGAGACAGAATAATTAATAGCATAAAGCCCTTCTGCCTAATCTAGAAATCAGAGGCCTTAGAAGGATATATGAATTTTATTCTGATACTGCTGCTTCCTGGGGAGATAGATGGGGGAGGGAACACATATGCATACACATATCTGTCAATCAAATGATGAACAGGCATATATGGAGTACCTTTTATTACCAGGCATTGTTCTGGGCATTGTGGATACCAGCACAAAAATAAAACATTACCTTCCCTCAAAGACCTTACATTCAATGGGGACAGGGAGGGGGGCAGCATAAACACATAAGTATATAAAAAATACATAAAAAGTAAATAAAAGCATACAAAGTAATTGGTGGCAGCCAAGTCACTGGAAAGCCAGGGAGAGACAGCTTAAATTGATCTAGCAGGAAACAGACCACAAGCATTTATTAAACTCAAACTGTGTGCCAGACACAGTTTGCTGTGGCAAGCTCTGGTGAGATGAAGAAAGGCCAAAAAACCCCAAAGAGTCCCTGCTCTCAAGGAGCCCATATTCTAATGGGGAATAAATGGGCAAGAATCACCAGAAGGAAGGCAGTAGCATTCAGGTGAATCAGGAAGGTAGAAGGTAGGGTTTTTAGCTGAGATTTGAATGAAATGAGTCGAGCCAGGAGACAGAAATGAGGAAGGAGGTATGGAAGACAACCCTGTGAAAATGCAGGAAGTTTTGAGTCAGAGAGTGACTTGATAAAAATGGTATTTAAGTCCAGCAACATACTTAGGATTAGAATGGGAAAAAGACAAGGGTCAGGAAGGCCAGCTAGGAGGCTGCTTGCAGTATAGTCTGGTGCTGCTAAAGGACAGCTGTGGGGCAGAAGTAATAGTCAAGCTAGGGGGTGTATTTCATAGAAAATGCTAGACCTGGAGTTACCTTGAAACCCTGAGTTCAAATTTAGCTTCATATATTCACTAGCTGTGTGAAGCTGAGCAACTCAATAACATGCCTGCCTCAGTTCCTCATCAGTAAAAGGGGATAAGAGAATAGCACCTACCTCCCAGGGTTATTATAAGAACTAAATGATATGGTATTTGTAAAGTGCTACATAAAATGTTAGTCATTACTATCAATCCTGATATATAAAGATATGTAACAATCTTTTGGATTTGACTATCAAGTGGACCTTTGTCCTTGTCTTTCATTCAGTTAGTCGGTCAAAAAGTATTTATTACACACCTACTGATCACCAGGCCCTGATGATACACACACATGGTACTGATGCTACCAACACAAAGAATGGGACAGTCCTTACTCTCTTATATTCTATCATGGCTAATGTGGCTCCAATGACGAAGCTGGTTCTGGTGATTGTTCTCCATGCTACGGCTCTTTTTATTAGCTCAAATCTCTCTTGACTCCCTCCATGCATTCAAGAAGATGGGAAAGCTGTCTATGTTTCATTTTCTAGCTTAGAGTTATGGGGGACCTGGAAGTCCCATGACTTTCTATTATTAATGATCTGACTTCCTTCAAGAAATCACTGTCTCTGCCACCCCCGGGGAGGAGCAAGGCAGCTGTTCAACATCTGGTTTTTAACACCACACAATTGTAGAAGTCAGGAAAGAAGGAGGAACTCCTTACTGCCACTGAAGCAGTAAGATTTAGGAAGGCTGGGTATACATATACAACCAGCCCACCTAGGATGAGGCAGAATTTCCAGGCTTTGAGCATCTGAATTCTACCCTGATATTATTGTTTTGTTTGCTTCCACTGCTTTCCTCTCACCATCATAATCCTTAGACGTAATTGTTCCTACCAATACCAGAGACTAGAAACCACCTCTTTTTTTTTCCAGTCCCATCCCTTACTAAACAGTGACCTGTTCATTGCCCTCTAATGTTTCTATGAGCAACTCCAGAGGGTCATCATGTTTACAAAAGTATCATTATGAAGTGGAAAGATGATTGGATCTGGAGTCAGAAGACTTGAGTTGTAATGAGCTCCCACCTTTACCAATAGTGTGACTTGGAAAGCAAGTTTTACCTGGACCTCAGTTTCCTCAGTTGGGCTAGATGACCACTAAGATCCTTTCCATAGCGTTGGAAATATTACTATCATATCATAGCACTATCAAATAGGGATGCGTCATTTTGCTGTTCAGTCCTTTTTCAGTCCTGTCTGACTCTTTGTGACCCGATCTGGGGTTTTCTTGGCAAAGATACTGGAGTAGTCTGCCATTCCCTTCTCAAATGCCTCAATACTTCTTTAATAATAGCACATTTCTATACAACTTGAAGGCTTACAAAGTTTTTTCCTCAAACAACCCCATGAGGTAGGCATTATAGGCATTAGCAACACTATTTTGAAGATGAAGAAATTGAGGTTCATCTTGCTCAAAGGGGACAAATGAGGCAGATAGTGAAAGGATCACCCTAATTTTAATCATAAAGAAACATGGGGCAGCTAGGTGGCGCAGTGAATAGAGAACCAGCCCTGGAATCAGGAGGACCTGAGTTCAAATGTGACCTCAGACACTTATCACAAAAAGTAGCCATCTGACCTTAGGCAAGTCACTTAACCCCAATTGCCCTGCCTTCTCCTCTCCAAAAGGCCAAAAAAAAAAAAAAAAGATAAAGAAACAGGCCCACCCTACTCAGAGAGCAGTGAAGTGACCGGACCACCCAGCTAGTGAATATCAGAGCCTGAATTTGAACACAGCTCTTTCCTGATCTGAAGTCCAATATTTTTCCCACTTCACTAAGCTGCCTCTTATCTTTTTGTCCCAAAGAAGACTTCAAGTATATTTTATATATGTTATTTCATTGGTCCTCACAGCATCTCTTAGAGATAAGGAGGTAAGCAAAAATTTCAGTCAGTGAAAAATCAATCAATCTATCAATCAATCAACATTTGTTGTGTTTACAATGTGCCAGGTACTATGCTAAGCACTGGGGGTACAAAAAGAGGCAAAAGAAAGTCCCTGACCTCAAGGAATTTATAATCTGATGGGGAAGGCAATATGCAGAGACAAAAAAAAAAAAGAAAAGAAAGAAAAAAAAGCTACATACAGGACAAATAGGAAATAATTAACAGAGGAAAAACACTGGAATTAAGAGGATTGAGGGAGGCTTCCTGTCAAAGACGGGATTTTAGTTAGAACTTAAAGGAGGTCAGGGAGGTCAGTAATCAGAGCAGAGGATGGAGAGCATTCCAGGCATGGGAAACATCCAGAGAAAATGCCCAGGGCTCAGAGATGGAGTGTCTGGACTAGACATCACCCAGCGCTCATTTGCTGATTCACAGACCAGCATTCCATCCTGGACTTCCTTGACATTGTATGTCTGCCACTCTCGTGGCAGGAGCACCTTAATCCTACAGGGGATCTGTGGCCTCCAAACACAAACGTGCCTTCCCCTGGAGTACAGGGGACTTCTGCAGGAGATTCTGAAGGGGTCGTGAGGGGGTGGGGCACACAAGGGTTAAAACTTCCCTCTGGCTAGGAGGACAGCAACAGGTTGAGGCGGGCTGGGCTGGCTTCTGCATTCTTCCCTTTTCTCCAGCAGAGGGTCTGGGCTGTCTCAGTTGTCCTACATAATAGTTGCATTCAAGAGAGGCTGGGCTGTCTTGGGAGGGAGGGGGTGGGGGGTGTGACCGGAGCACTGCCGGTCCCTCCGCCCTTGTGCTGCCCCCAGTCACTGCCGCCTCTGGCCAGAGGACTCCACAGCCCGCTCCGCAGACTCTGCTTTGGAGGTTTCACACCAGAGAGCCAGAAAGATGGACTTCGGCATGTCTGTAGCCCTGAGCAAGAGATTCCAAGGTAAGAGAATCTCTTTCTGTCTCCCCGTTCCCCTGACGCCTCCCTCCCAATCTACCTCCATCCTTCCCCCCACTTCCTCCCATCCTTCGGACACCTGCGTATCCCCAAACCACTTCCCATAGTCCTCCAACTCTCGGGCTCGCTTGGGGTTTTCCAAGTTAACTTTTTACGGCCTAAGAAGTTTTGGGGAGAGGGAATCATGCCTCTTGGAAGAGATGAGCACCTTCCTCGCTCCCTTCAAAACTACCCTCTCTTCTTTGTTTTCTACAGGAGGGAAAGCATTCGGCTTGCTGAAAGCCCGGCAGGGGAGGAGGCTGGAGGAAATTAACAGGGTAAGAAAGCCATTGGCTGCCTCTAGGTGGCTGGAAAAACTTCCCTCGGATCGATTCGTAGGTCAGACCATGAGTCCCGGCAGGCTCACATTGGGAGATGGTTCCCTTGCTTCTCTCTTTTCCCATAAGCACAGTGAATTGGGGAGTATATTTTGGCCCCCTGCGTCTCTGCCACCCTGGAACCTCTCCTCCACCTCTTTTCTATCTTCCTTTAGGAAATATTTCTGTCCCCTCCAGAAAGAAGTTTGGAATAATAATTCACATTTGCAACTTAAAAGTTCGTTGAGCTCTTTTTTTCCCTCCTTTCCTTTATTCTTGTCCTCGGGACCAAGATTGGAATAGGTCTGTGTTTTCCCCACCCCCTACTTAAACTCTGCTCTTGCACAAATTTCTCCACCTTCTTTCCTAAATATACCTCCCAATTGACCCATTCCCCCCTCCACTAAACTAGTTAGATCTTTCTCCCAATTTGCTCAAGGTCACTGAAGTTTCAGGTTGCAAATTGTTCATCTCCAACCAAGAAAAGTGGGGGCAGGGACAGCCCATTGCTGTGAGTGTGGTTCTGCCTTTCCCTTGACCAGGGACTCCCAACTTCAAAGCAAATGACTTAAAAGCCAGTTTAGAAGTCATAAAAATCATAGAAAGTTAGAGCAGGATAGGACTTTGGAGCAAAGTAGGTGAGAGCTGGACTGGATATCTGGTTCAATTCCATTTAACAGATGGGTAAAGAAAGGCCCAGACTTGACTAAGGTCATCCAGTGCTGGGTCAAGAACTCAGGTTTCTACTCTGATCATGGCTCTTTCCGCTAGACTTCATGGACTAAATGCATGTTCTGTGTCCTTTCCCCCACCTCATCTACAAGCTGGGCTCAGGGGTACCACTTATGACTCTGCCCACTGCCAAGCTCCCCACCTCTGTTTCCTTCCCACCTCTTTGAGCTTCCCCATGGGGAGGCAAAGAGTAGTGCTAAGACTGAGAGAAAAGAGATTTTCTCTTTTTATTTTTTTAATCATAATTTATGTAAGGAAATCCTTTTAACCCTAAAGAAGAATAGGAAGTTTAAACTTGGGGTGGGGGAAGGGGAATACCTGTATAATTTCAGTGAAATAATATTTTTACTTGGAAAACTAAACCTTCTCAAACTCTGCCTTGATGATAATAATAGTAGCTAGTTTTATATAGTGCTTTATTTATATAGTGCATTAAGGTTTGCAGTGTGCTTTCTAAACAAGAATCCTCTTAGGGCAAGTAGTATTATTAACCTCTCCATTTTAGAGATAAGAAGATTTATCTTAGACTTGTGAATTGACTTGCCTAGGACCACCCAGCTAGTAGCTTTGAGAGAAAGTATTATAGTTCCAGGTCTCATACTGCCAGACTTATACTCATGTACTGACTTCCCATCCCTCTCCCCCAAGACCTGACCCCCTCCCAGTATATACCTTTATTCCTTATGCTGAATTCCTGTACCACAGAGGCTTACTCCCCAGAGTCTGTCCCTCTGGTGTGGCATTGGAGCTGGGCAATGTGTGCTAAGGCAAGGCATATGAGGCAAATGCAGTGGCATGCTTCCTATCCTACCATGCTGTTTGGTTTTTTGGTTTGTCCAGTAGTATGGGGTTCTTCCTCCAGACACTAGAGATTTGGGGAAGCAGAGGAACTTCTAGGGTTTCCAGGCATATCCTGTGTCTCCAAGCCCCCTGAAGGAGTTGACTCACCCTACGCCCTCTGCCCTTCATAGCCCTTCTTCCTTGGAAAGGGGAGTTAGAAAGGGTACCCAAGGCCCTTCTGGAAGATGCCTCCGTTCACTCTCAGGTCAGCCCTGCTGAGGAGTTGCCTGGCAAGTCATCAGGAAGATACTGCCAGACTCATACTCATTCTTGGCTCTTTATGAAGCCACTGGACAAGATCCTAGTGCTTTAACCTCTTCCAGGTCCCAGTGGGGCTGCTCCAGCCCAGGCTAGAGTTACATGCTGGATGAGTCCACCCAAAGCCAGCAGGACCCTGAGCATTTGGCTGCTGAAGTCAGGACTGGGGAACGCAGTTAGCCTGGAGAAACAATGGAGTGAGGCAGGCTTAGCTGGCTGTTGCCTCAGCCAGCCACACCCTTCAGGGATCTGGGGTGGGGTGGAATGGGATGGAATGGGGTGGGAATCTTAGAAACAATGTATTTTAGGGTAGAAGGGATTTAGAGATCATCTATTTCCTCTCCCCTGGAATCTTAGAGATGAGGAAACTGAGGTTAAGTAATTTGCCCAAGGTCAAACAGGAAGTAGAGGACCAGTTTTGGGAGGGACTGAGGCAGACTTGGGGAAAGGGAGGAGCTTTGGATTTTAGTGACCAATGTAGACCCTACCTTGAATGGGGTCAAGATGAGGAAATCTGTTAGTGAGACCTTTGGTTGGGCCTCTGGAGCTAGTCCCTTCCATGTTTATTTGTCTCTTTCTCCCGGACCCTTGGGTGGGGCCTGGTCTCAACCTAACCTGGAGATATCTGGTTTTGTAATTCTAGGGGCCAAGCCCTCATCACCTGAGCCCCAAACATACCCACAAGTGACAGCAGCTTTCTGCTGCCACAGAAGCCACTGTGTTAGGAATGTAGGCTAGGAGGTCTCTGTGTACCTTGTAGAACTTGACTAGGGTGAGTTGATAGTCAAGGGTCAATGGTGAGCTGCATGGCAGGCTCAGGAATGGTGGGGTGAGTTCCCCACAAAAGATTTTGTATTTTGCGCTGTGCTTAGAGACAAAATGAGCAGTGGCAACGTTTAGAAGATTAGAATCTAAGAGCTGCTTGAACTAAAGCTTTGTGCATGGGTTAAGATCTCCTCTGGCACACTTGTGGATAGTTGTGATATGGTGGGCCACCAGGGAATGGACAGTGTGGGACACCAATGGAAAAAAAAATAAGCATGAAGCAATTAGGGCTTTGTTTCAGGGTACCAATGTTTATTTTTTAAATGTTTTTTGATGTCCTTCCCATTACAATCATTTCTTGGGGGTTAGAAATACCCTATTCCTGTCCCAACTTCAGGTCGAACCTTCCCCCGGTAACAAAGAAAAATGATAAACGAAACACCCGGCTTAGGGACGGTGTATGTAATATTGCCTCCGACAATGTATATAATATTATGTATACAATTCTGTCTTGGCAGTCTCCTCCCTCTCTACTTGGGAGTTGGGAGCTATGGTTCATTATCAGTTTTCTGGGACTGTTATTGGCTTTTCATGTATATTGTTGGAGTTATTGTCCTTATCATCCTTTTGGGCCTGCTTATTTCATTCTATATCAGGATATGTTCTATATCTTTGTATTCTATATCAGTCCATACAAATCTTCCCATGTTCCTCTGGATTTGTTGAATTCACTGTTTCTTCCTGCACAATAATATGCTATTATATTCATATATCATAGTTGTTTTCACTCATTTGCCCACTGATGAATATTTAGGGTACCAAATCTACAGAGTACCAAGACAAATCTACAGTGGAGACGAATCTTTTAGTAGCACAGAACTAAGAGAATTTAGCAACTAGGGAGCAAAAAGAATTAACTAAAAAATGAAGCTAGTGTTTGGGCTGCTCCACCCTGCTCCCAAACACTAGGACTCTTCCTCCTAGACCTGTCCACCAGCACCCTTGTGTTGTACCAGTTGAAAAGTTAATTTGGGGCCATGTTCTGTGCCAGTTGCCCCAGAAACAGTTTGTGCTGTTTTGGCCCCAATATTACTAGTTATGACTCTGGGGGAGTCACCCAAATGAGTTTGGAGGCAGTTTCCCAAAGAAAAGCCTACATAGACCTCAAGGATGCTATGGGAAGGATTATTCAAGATCAAATTTGCCTCAGTGACTTCAGAAGGGCCTCCCAACTCTCCTGAGATTCTGGGAATGTGTAAACTGATCTCCTTCCTTCCACAACTATCACTTTTAAGAACTGAGTCCTCCACTTGACACACTTAACTAGCCATGTGACCTTGGGCAAGTCACTTAACCCCAACTGCCCTTCCTCTCCTTCCAAAAAGCAAAAAAAAAAACAACCCCAAAACTTGAGTCCTCCATCACATTGGTGATTCAGCTGTGGGAAGGGGATATGTGTGTGTACACTGAGCCAGTGGCCTGCTTGCTGAAAGTGGCATCCAGCCACCCTTGCCTGTTCTGGAGAAGAATAGAGGTCATTGTGAGAGGAAGCACCTTCAGTTCAGATCCTAGTGTTCAGCCTCTGTTTGGTACCAAACATGTTGAGCTTGGAGACACTGATTTTCTCTGTACCAAGCCTGGTGTTGGGGTCAAGAAGACTCTCCAAAGTACCTTTCCATCCTCAACCTCCTTTGGTCCAAGCACCAGGTCCTTTGAGGTTTCAGTGACTCAAGGCTCTAGGTCACAAAACTGATAAACAGAGAAAAATAGAACATTCCCCATGGGGACTTTGGGGTTGAAGAATCTGGCCCCTAATTTGGGGGATTGGCATCAGGAAGGGTCTCTTGTTCTGGTTCTATTCCATGTCACCTACCTCTTCTCTCCTGAGCAAGCCGGGGACCCTCCCTTCTGTCCAGGCTGTGGACAATTCAGCCCCAGCCTTCTGTTTTTGTTTTCTCACTATGTGTATTTTGTCTAAAGGACTGTGGAGATTAGGACCTGAGCACTGCTCCCCACTCCCCCCACATAGCTGACATTCTCCACAGCCCAGACTACAGGAAAGGGGCGACCCCAGGCCAGCCAGGTCCAGCCTTATATGGGAAAGGGAGAAAATTGCTCTGGCTTCCCACAGGGGCCAGGAGGCCCAGGATTGTGTGGGCAGAGCTTTAGAATGCCCAGGCTGCCTCTGCCTAGTCTGGGAAGATTGTAGTGGTAATTGGATTGGTGTCAGATGATCTGGGTTCTAATCCCAGTTCTATTAGTTACTGACCATGTGTCCTCTGGTTAGTCACTTTCTCATTTGCAAAATGAGGAAAGAGGAAAGGGAGAGAGATTAGATCTCTAATGTCTCTGCTAGCTCTAAATCTAGGATTTTGTGATGGTCTTATGAACTCAGGAGAGTCAAAACCTTCAGGGTGGCATTTGACTGGCTTTTGTAGAAACAGTCTGACCTGGCTCTGGTTCACCAGCCTGTTGCAGCCTTGCTCTTACACAGTGCTCCCTTGCTTATAAGGATAAGGATCTCTGGTCCAAGGCCAGCCCCATACTCCTAGACCCTCCCACGTGGTTTAAAGCACATTTAAAGTTTTACATCCACCTTATTTCTGAAAGGTCACTTTAGAATGAAAGTAATATTGAAGAAGATCTAGGTGTGTGCACGCACACACACACACACACACACACACATACACACACTAAAAAGCTAGGCACAACCCATTTGGATGTGTGTGTAGAGGGTGGGTGGGTAGACACTCACAGGGGAGGGGAGGGTCTTCATCTGTACCTGGGAAGGCTATGTGCCTCCCAGTGCCACCTTGTATATGCCTGGGTGAATGTGCCCAGTTGGCATTGCAAAAACACCCTTCTCTCTTGCTCTTCCTTAATATATTATAAAGGAGATGGCTGATAAGCTGCCACGTGAGCCCCAGATACGGTGTCACTACCAAAGGTTCAGCCGGTCCTGGCCGCTTTGGGACCAGAGTCATGGGGAGCCCAAGATGGAATTTCTTTGGGGTTTGACTCATTTGCATAATTGGTTGTTTTTCTCTCATTCTGATCATTAGCAAGAGGCTTAAGTCCTCTCAAGGAAAGAGAGCGTCCATGGGGAATGTGAGATCATTGGTCTTGGTGATTACCTTTACACAGCTCCTACAATTTGACAGGCTCTACCCAGATCACAAATAATACAGTCCTGGCCTTGTAGAAACTTCTGTGCTATACCAGTAAAAACACTGGCAACTTTCTTTTTTTTTTTTGCTTTTGCTTTTTACTTTTTGGAGGGGGGAGGGCAGGGCAATTGGGGTTAAGTGACTTGCCCAAGGTCACACAGCTAGTAAGTATGAAATGTCTGAGGCCGGATTTGAACTCAGGTCCTCCTAACTCCAGGGCTGGTGCTCTATTCACTGCTCCACCTAGCTACCCCTCTGGCCGCTTTCTATAAGGCTGAATTGGAGCCCAAGGTTTATACTCAAATCCTCTTGGTCCTTTGAGACATTGAAGCCCTCTGGATGAGGTCCAGGGCACAACTGCTTTCCACCCTATTCTGCCATATAGATCCCTCCAAGGAATAGAAGAAGACCAGACAGGGTATGGAAAGTGCAGGCAGGCAAGATGTAGAGGCCAGAACAGTCAGCTAAGTCAGGAAGGAACAGGCAGCTGGGCTGGTGGAGTCTGGTAATAAACAGGTTATAGAATCAGTGGATAAAAATAGCAAAGCGAGCTCTGATGCCCAATCGTACATTGCTTGCTGGACTCCCCATTGTTTATCTTCACCAGGATGAGATCAGAGGATTTTTGTTAAAACCTAGTAAGGAGCAAAGGTGTTGGGATGCCCAGAAGCTCCCCATAGCACATTCCATATCAGATAGTGTTATACTGAATCACTAAACCCTACAACTCTGAGAAGAGATCTCAGAAGTCCTCAAGTTCAACTCTTGCCCAGACTGTGAATGCCTTCTGTGATAGTTCCCCAAGTGGTTAACTGATCTCTTCTGGAAATTCTGCAGACTTCAGGCATACTTCTTTAAAATACTACTACTACTAATTATTATTATTATTAAAATAGCTAGCATTTATGTTGTTTGGTTGTTTTCAGTTGCATCTGATTCTTTGTAACCCTGTTTGGGTTTTTCTCAGCAAAAATACTGGAGCGGTTTGCCATTTCCTTCTCCAGCTCATTTTACAGATGAGGAAACTGAGGCAAACTGGGTTAAGTGATTTGTACAGGAACACACATAGTAAGTGTCTGAGACTGGATTTGGACTCAGGAAAATGAGTCTTTCTGACTCCAGACCCAGCATGCTCTGTCTCCACTCTGCCAGCTAGCATTTACATCACGTTCATTACTTGGTATAGGCTGTGTCCTACCAGCCTGTGTGCTACAGTTCTAGAAACTGAGGCCCATTACCTTTTCCTTGGGCATATCACTAGTAAATGCCAGAGCTGGGGCTCAAACCCAAATCTCTCCTGTTTCTAGGTCCTGTGTTCTTTTTACTATACCACTGTGACTTATAATCTTAGACCTTAGGTTCCTCCTCAGTAAAATGAGAGACTTAGACTGAACTTCCTATGTTCTGTGCTCTCCCATACCTCATCCTGGCTGTAACTCCTTTGCTTCCCAAACTTGCCCTGGCTACTTTCTTTTTTGTTTATTTTTTTTAGCCAAAGAAAAGCAAAGTTTATTAAAAGTTCGCCTTATTGGGTAGACTCTTAAGGAGCCTTGGTATCTGTACCGCTTGCATTGGATAAGCAGGCCAGAGCAAGTCTGTGCTAGGTCATTCTATGGTGCTCTCACACATGGGGGCAAGATGGGGTCTTATGTACAGAAGAGTTGTGGGAGGAATCTAGGGGTGGTCTAGAGGAGGAGTTTGGGGAGTGTTTTCAGGAGGAGTTAATGAGGTCAGACTCCAGTAATGAGTTTGGGAAAGGTCTTCAGGAGGAGTTAATGAGGTCAGGTAACAGTTGATTTGGGTATAGATATTTTGATAGGCTCCAAGGTGGGAAGTAGATGGACAATGGAGGGTCAAGTTAGTAACAAAAGTTTGGGCAGAGCCACAATGAAAGGCCTATGGCCTCATGCAAATGCCTCATCAAATGGGAAGATTCAATCAAAGTTCAAGGGGGTTCAAGGTACAGGCTCAAAGCTTCAAGGAGGGCACAAGGGGGTTCCCAGAACCTGCACCCCATCATTCCCCTCTCAAACAAATGTGACCCAAATTCCTTTGGGGTAAAGGACAGCTTCTGAAAGTGCTTCCTGCTGGCCCATGACTACTTTCAAGGATGGTCATAGGCTAGTCCTCACAGGAAACTCTAGAGAACAGAGCTGCAGCCTTCCTGTATTCCAGTACCAACTTTTTGTTTTGTCAATGGAGGTGAAAGCCCTCCATGTTTCTTCCTTTTCATTTTGGAGGTGGATCCTCAAGCAGAACTGGAGCCATTAAAAGATGTGGCCTCTTGTGGATGCATCAGAGTCGGGCTTCTCCTTTCCCTGGTCCTTGCAGCCTCCATTGGCTAACTTCTTTTTTTTTTTAATTAATTTATTAGTTTAGTTTCAGTTAACAAGATTCAATTCCATAGTTCCTTGATTTTCAAATTTCCTTTACTTCCCTCCCCCCCCCCCACGACAGCATATAGTCCAGTATATGATCTGCAAATGCATTCATGTTAGACATTTATTGGCTAACTTCTAACTAACTCGGCTATTAGAGCAAGGAAGAAATAGTAACAGGGGTGGCTAGCCAGGGAAACTGCACTGGATTGGAAAACCAGGGCTTTGGGAGAAGTTGGGCTGGAGCCTTGGACAGATTTAGGCTCTGCTGGAGTACAAGTGGTGAATAATTTCCCAGTCTCAGTGATATAGATAAGTCCCTTCTATATTTTTTCCACTAGACAATAATGATTTTATATACACACATATACAACACACAATATATGTATACAATGTATACGTATGTTTATATGTGTAGATATGTTATTTGTATATATACACACATACACACACACAGTATTTATATAGCCCTTAAAGGCTTGCAGAACACTTTATACAACCTAGCTCATTTGATTTTCACCACCCGGTAAAGTAGTTGTTGCAGAGTTTTTTCAGTCATGTCTGACTCTGTGATCCCATTTGGGGTTTTAAAGGCAAAGATACTGGAGTGGTTTGTCATTTCTTTCTCCAGCTCATTTTACAGATGAGGAAACTGAAGCAAACAGGTTAAGTGACTTGCCCAGGGCCATACAGCTAGTAAGTGTCTGAGGCAGGACTTGAATTCAATGAAGATGAGCCTTTCTGGTTCCAAGTCCAGTGCCTATCCACTGCGCCACCTAGCTGCCAGGCTAAGTAGGTGCTAGCATTCTTTCCATCTTACTGCCTGATAGGTTTAGTGACTTGCTCAAGGTCACTCAGTGTAATGGAAATGCAGATTTGAAGATCTTCCCTGCCCCTAGGCCCTTTGATTGGCTTAAGAGACTTTGATTGACTTCAGTGACTCTGAGAACCTTCCTTGATTCGAAAATATACTCTGCCCCCTAATAGGCTAAATGTAGTCACATGGAGCCTGTGGCAGGAGGCTTGGTTTTCAGGAACGACCACACCTTGATGCTGTGTGATTGGGCAGTGGGTCAAGAGGGTGGTTACATTCTCTGAGCCAGGAGAAGACTATATAATCCCTGATTTGAGGCTTTGCTTTGGGGCTCACTCTGAGAAGTGTTGTGTGATTTGACCAGATGAGACTTTGGGAAGCCATTGTTGAGAGCCCCCCGGCTTTGAAAACCCAGATGTTGATGCTTCCCTCTCTGGTAACTGTGATTTGGTATTGAAATAATGGTTGGACAGTTTGGAAGCCTGTCTATTTGATCTGTCTGTATACTCTGAAGTTCAGGGTGCTGACCTTTTCCCCCTGAACTAGGTAATATATGTTTGTTTGATTAAAGTAAGCTTGTTAACCCATTTTGAGTTGCTTTCCTTTACAAAAGCAGATCTGAGAACCTGTGTTGGCAGCCACTCTGGGGATGCTGGGGTGCTTGCTGCTACACTCAGCTAAATGCCTGAGGCAGGATTTGAACTCAGTTCCCCAAGGATGACTAATGTTCAAGCCTTAGAATACTCAGTTAAGTAGATTTTCTGCTGAGTCATTTTGCCCCCACTATGCCCAAATTTTTTATTTATGTATTTCTAGAAATATTTTAGCATCACTGTCCTTTCCCAGTGACTCTCTCCACCCCTACTAAAATACTCTCTTTTGTAATATTCAAGTGAAACAAATCAACATATTGACCCTATCTGAAAATATATAAATATATGTGTCACTCTGTATCTGTCATCCATCACCTTTCTGAGAGGCTGGAGGCAGGCTTCACCATCATTTGCTGAAAAAATTTCCTATTCTATGGAAATCATTCTCTCTCTCTCTCTTTTTTTTTTCGAGGGGAGAAGGCAGGGCAATTGGGGTTAAGTGACTTGTCCAAGGTCACAGGGCTAGTAAGTATTAAGTGTCTGAGGCTGGATTTGAACTCAGGTTCTACTCACTCTAGGGCCAGTGCTCTATTTACTGCACCACCAAGCCAACCCTTAGAAGTCATTCTCTTTAAGGAAGGTTGAGACTGAGGGAGAGAGGAAGGTCGAGAGAAAGCTCATATTAATAATAATACCTGTTAGCAACTTAGCAGTTTTCAAAGCACTTTCATATACAATATCACGTTCCATCCTCGCAATATTTCTATGAGAAAAGGGCAGGGATGGGGCAGCTAGGTGGCGCAATGAGTAGAGAGCTGGCCCTGGAGTCAGAAGGACCTGAGTTCAGATCTGGCCTCAGACACTTAACAGGCACAAACAAAAACCTAGCCGTGTGACCTTGGGCAAGTTACTTAACCCCAATTGCCCTCCAAAAAAAAGAAAGAAAAAGAAAAGGGCAGGGATTATTAGCCTTGTAGATGCATATTAAAAGCCTCTTTTATTTCTTAAGAAATAATATATCTCTATAAAGGTCTTTCCAAACTTTGGGGGGTATATTCCTTGGAAGAGGATGATAGGTCAGGACAAAAGTACACCATGGTTTTTGTTAGAAAAATGGAGTAAAGATGACAACCAAATTTAACTACACCTTTCCCAACCTTGAAGTGATTTGGTTATTGACCCATCTAAGGGAAGTCTTCTCTTTACCTGCCCACCTGAAGTGTTCCGTAGGCTGGGCCTCAAAGGATTGAGATATCTGTTGAGGTCGGAGGCTTCTTTGTTTAACTTCCAGAGTGAGGCCAACTGGCCCTGGAGGTAGAGGGTAGTGATTTGGATGATCCCTTCTGAAATGTTAACCCAGACTGGATTTTAAGCTATCTTTTCCTTGTTTAAGATTCCTCTAAGTGTTACTGGAAATCTTCTTGGGGCAGAAAGTCATGTCCAGGGGCATGGGAGACTATGCCAGTTTGGACATCTCTCTAAGTTAGAAATAGTTTAGATGTAAAATGATAAATTGTTTCTAGCAGACCTGAACCTAAATTGTAGAGTACAGTATTGGTATTAATATTTTTTTCAACATCCTTATTTTACAGATAAGAAAATTGATGCCACTTAAGGTTGTCACTTGCCCAAGGTCACATATCAAGGTCTATGACAGAACCCATACTGTGAGCCCAGCTGGGGCTTCTGACTACAGGTTCAAAGTTCTTTCTGCCATGCTATGCTGACTCTCTTTAGAAAGAGTTCAAGACCAGGGCAAGTCACACTATGTGATGCCCTCATCCTGACACAAGAAACCATCTTTATTTTGGTGAAATCAGCTTAAAATGAACTCTATGGGTGGTCTTCAAGGAGAAATAAATCAGGGGTTGTGACTTACACAGAACACTTCTTTTTCAATAACTGCTTTTAAATATAATTGGTTTTTTTTTGTAATCTATTGTATTTTATGCATTTTAAAACATCATCCTAAGAAAGGGTTCATAGGCATCATTCTGCCAAAGGGGTAAATGATACCAAAAACATTAAGAACGCTTTGCACTAAGGTAACTTGAAGCCTAAAAGGTGTGTGTGTGTGTGTGTGTGTGTGTGTGTGTGTGTGCGCGCGCAGTAGGTATGTGTATATAAGTAAAGTGATAAGTGAATGGATATTGGCCCTGATGATAGTTGCGCATGGTTGGGCTGGCTACATGGGGGGTGAGAGAGAAAAAACGGGATTTAAAAAAATTTTTGGATTAAAAAAATTTTTTTTAAATTGATATTTTTTGTTAGAAAATTGATATTTCCTATTTTTTATTCGATATTGATATTTTTATTGATGTTTCCTATTTCTTTCTCTTTTTTAAATTTTTTTTTATTTTTGCTTTTTGCAGGGTAATTAGGGTTAAGTGACTTGCCCAAGGTTACATAGCTAGTTTTGTATTGTGTCCGAAGCCGGATTTGAACTCAGGTCCTTCTGACTCCTGGGCCAGTGCTCTATTCACTTCACCACCTAGCCATCCCTATTTCCTGTTTCTTCATCATCATAGTTATCCAAATATCCCTCTCTACATCCCCTTCCCAGAGAGCCATCACAGAATAAATAGAATTTTTTAGAGTGGAAAAAAATCAGCACAACAGGGGCAACTAGGTGGATCAGTGAATAGAGCACTGTCCCTGGAGTCAGGAGGACCTGAGTTCAAATCTGGCCTCAGACACTTAACACTTACTAGCTGCGTGACCTTGGGCAAGTCGCTTAACCCCAATTGCCCTGCCTTCACCCCTCCAAAAAGAAAAAAAGTCAGCACAGCTGATCAATACATTGAAAAAGTCTGAAAATATGTGTAATGTACCCATTGTCATCCTCCCACCTCCAGGAAGAAATAGGTTAGGGATATCTTCTAATATATAATATCTGATAATGAAGATTCAAGTCCTGAAGGATTTTTTTATTACATTTACTTTAGTTTTTCTGGGGGGGCATTTGTGGTTTCCTGTTCATATTGTTTTCTTGACTCAGCTTACTTCATTTTGTATCAGTTCATATAAATTCCACGCTTCTCTATTCATTGTACACATCATTTCTTGTAGCATAGTAATATTCTATGACATTCAGGTACTATGATTTATTTAGTCATTTCCCAATCAATGGGCATCTACTTTGTTTCCAATTCTTAACTATCACAAAAAAGCTTTTCTAAAATATTTTTGAATATATGGGTATTTTCTTCATATTGATGACTTTCTTGGGGTATAAGCCCAACAGTGAATTCTTTGGTTCATAGGGTATAGACATTTTAATAACTTTATTTGCATCATTCCAAATCACTTTTCAAAATAGTTGTATCATTTCACAGCTCCACCAACAATGTATTAGTGTACTTATTATTCCACAACCCCTCCAACTCTGATTCTTGCAATATTTTGGTCATTTTTGCCAATTTGCAGGGTGTGAGATTAAATTTCAGGTTTGTTTTGATTTACATTTCTCTAATGATCTGGAGCACTTTTTCATATGATTGTAATTACTTTGCAATTCTTTTGAGAACTATTTATTCATATCCTTTGATCATTTATCTATTGGGGAATTACATACACACGTGTATCTATATACATATGTGTATACAAATACATGTGTAGTTATGTGTTTTTATTGTTTATATATATATCTTGGATACCAAACTCTTTTTTTTTTTTTGCTTTTTGGAGGGCAATTGGGGTTAAGTAACTTGCCCCAGGTCACACGGCTAGGGTTTTGTTTGTGTGTGTTAAGTGTTGGAGGCCGGATCCGAACTCGGGTCCTTCTGAGTCTAGGGCTGGCGCTCTACTCACTGCGACACCTAGCCGCCCCAAGGATACCAAACTCTTATCAGAGAAGTTTGATAAGAATATATTTCCCTGTTCAACCACTTCCTTTCTTATCCTAGATGCATTAATGTTGTCTTTGCAGAAGCTTTTCAGTTTCAAGTAATCAGTTACCTGTTTTATCTTTTGTGATTGCTTCTACTTCTTGTTGAGTTCAAATCCAACCTCAAATCCAACCTTACTGACTGTGTGACCCTGTGCCAGTTACTTAACCTCTGCCTTCCTCAGTTTCCTCAAGTGCAGAATGAGGATGAAACCTCAACCCCACAAGGATGTTGTGAAGAACAAATGAGATATTTATAAAGTGCCTGGCACAGAGTAGGTATGTAATAAATGCTTATTCTCTTTACACTCCTTTTAAGGAGGAAGCTGTGGACAGCACAGGACAAGAGGCAGGCAGTTCAAGTGGTTAGTGAGACACGTGAAGCTGAGTAGCCAGTACTGGCCATTAAGCTGCCACAGAGCCCCTGCCCGATGTCTTCTCTCCCTCTGCCGTGTGTCTCTTCTGGGGGGTGGTGTGGGGCAGAGGAGGGGGCTGTGGAGGAGGGAGGGGAGTTCAGTCAGCAGCTGCTGTGAGCCATGGGTCAGCTCCGAGGACCATCGGAAGAGGCATGAAGGCTCTCCTGCATTTTGAGCTCAGCTGCTTCTTCCTTTACTCTGTTCCTCCCCCTCTGTTAGCTAAAGCATTTGGGCTTTTTGGACCACAGGAGAAGGAGGTTACTTTAACCTCCCTTCTGGGACCTCTTCCTACCGCAGCACATACTTCAAGGGCAGCCTTATAGGTACTGGAGAAATAAAGGGTAGAGCCAGGGACTAGTGTAGCTTCTAGAGTCAGCAGGAAAGAAGTGCAGAGAAACAATGTATCTAGAATGGGCTTAGAGACCATCTATTTCAACTCCCTACATTTTACAGATGGGAGGGGACTTGACCAAGGTCACACTGCTAATTCATCAGAGCTGATGAACATAGAATGTGCATGGTGGAAGAGACTCAACCCTCTCATTTTACAGATGAGGAAACTGAGGCCCAAATTCAAACAGCAAGTCAGTGGCAGAAGTAGGATTTGGAGTTGAAGAAAAGGGTTCAAATCCCAGCCCTTCTGCTAATCATCTCTGTGACCATGGGCAAGTCACTTTCCTTCTCTAAGCCTCAGTTTCCCCACCTGTAAAACGGGGTGGAGGTGTTTGGACTGGATGACCTCTTAAGTCCCTCCCATCCTATCAGAATGGCAGAGTTGAGACTGGAAGCCAGGTGTTCCAATACCCAGTCTGTGATTACTTCCTCTACCCTACACTTGCATCTTCTGTTTTCAAAGGAATTTGTTTAAGGAGATCAAAATGAAAATATCTGTATCATATGCAATCCAAGAAGCCTTCCCTGTAACTTCACCTCGTACTGATCATTCTTTTGGCCCACATTCCAATATGCGCTTGGGAATACAGTTTCTATTTCTTGTATTTATTCATGTCCAGCTTTGCAATTTTTCCCTAGTCATTTCATGGGTGTAGGTTTTATTTGTGAGAGAACTGACTCTGTCTTGTACTTAACTCTGTTTTGGCCCCACTCCCCAAATACATAAGAAGACACTGTATACAGATGGTGCTCAATAAATGTTTATTGAATGAATGCATGAATCCATCCACACTCAATATAGGGTCAGGAACTGTTATAAGATTTCACAGAAATTTGGGGCTGAAAGGGACTGTAGGCTATCAAATGTCAGATCTGGAAGGGGCCTTAGAACAGAGTGTGTTAAAGGTGGAAAGATGGCAGACTGGAGATGACTTACTCCATTTTAGAGAGAAAGTAACTAAGACCCAGAGGAAGGCCCTGGGGGAAAAAAAGGACTGGGAAAGAGGAAGTCAAGTAGAAAACCTTGAAAGAGAGGGGCCTCAGAGAAGAGAGGCTTTGAAGCCTCTGAAAACTAGATTCAGCTTACAGTAAAATGAATACAGAAGAGAGGACCCAGGGTGCATTCGAATCAGGCCCCAGGTGTGGCAGTGACTGGTCACTGGGATTCAGTAGCCAGCCAAGTCAGCCAAGCCTTGTCTTAGGATAGGGCCAGCAGTGCCTGGGTAGCCAAGACAGGGAATTACAGCTGCCAAACTCCAGTACCCCAGTCAGGGTGGTCACATTTGCTTCCTCCTTTGACAAAGGGTATGCAGTTATAATCATAGACTATTGGTTTTGGAAGGGCCCACTGAGATCTT
Source organism: Gymnobelideus leadbeateri (assembly GCA_011680675.1). NCBI lineage: Eukaryota > Metazoa > Chordata > Mammalia > Diprotodontia > Petauridae > Gymnobelideus > Gymnobelideus leadbeateri. The sequence continues at coordinate 134,863 of WOXC01007307.1, read as the reverse complement.
CTAATCAAGGAGGTCTTAACCCTTATCATGTTGTAGACCCCTTGGGCAGCCCATCGAAGCCTAACAAACCTTTTTCAGAATGACGTGTATATACACGTGTATGTATGTAAATACATATATGTATATATACATGCACATATGTGTATGTAAATACAATATACATATAAGGTAGAAATGCATAAATAAAAATACATAAGATTACAAAGAAAATCAATTATATTAAAATATAATTTCAAGAATTTTTTTTTTTTTAAGAAAAAGGTTTTTCATTTAATCTCACTGGCTTCTGGTTTGGTTGATTGATGCAGGAATGTGGGTACCTGGGAGGAGAAAGGAGTCACAGAGGGGATTTTCTTTCTTTATTTCTTTGGAGGCGATCAGGGTTAAGTGACTTTCCCAGGGGCACACAACTTGTAAATGTCTGAGGCTGGATTTGAACTCAGGTGCTCCTGAGTCCAGGGCAGGTGCTTTATCTACTGCACCACCTAGCCACTCCTGTATGTGATTTTTCTTGACTGGCCATCTCAAGTCAACAAACATTTATTAAGTGCTTACTTTTGGGGAGGCACTATAATAAATGCTGAGAATACAAAGAAAGTCTAAAACAGACCGTGTCCTGAGGGAGCTCACATTCTAATGGGGGAGGCAACATGTAAAGAGCTATGTGCATATATAAATGGGAAGTAATCTCAGAGAAAGTACCCATAGTTGAGGGGATGGGGAACCAGGAAAGACCTCTTGTAGAAGGTGGGATTTGAGCTGGGTCTTGAAGAAAGCCAGGAGAAAGAGCATTCCAGGCATGGGAGACAGCCTGTAAAAAAGAACAAAGTGTGGGGCGGCTAGGTGTCGCAGTGATTAGAGCACTGACCCTGGAGCCAGGAGGACCTGAGTTCAAATCTGGCCTCAGAAACAAAACTTATTAGCCATGTGACCTTGGGCAAGTCACTTAAACCCTCCAAAAAAGGCACAGAGTGAAGAGATAAAGTGTTATATGGGAAGGGACAGTGATAACACCAGTGTCACTGGATCATACAATGTGTGGAGGGGAATAAGAGGACTGTAAAGGAAGGAAGGGGTCAGGTTGTGAAGGACTTTAAAAGTCAAACTGAGAATTTTATATTTGATCCTAAAGATCATAGGAAGCCACTGGAGTTTATTTTAGTGGGAGAGTAACATGGTCAGACCTGCATTTAATTTAATTTATTTTTTGGTGAGGCAACTGAGGTTGTGACTTGTTTGAGGCTGGATTTGAACTCAGGTCTTCTTGACTCTATGGCTGGTGCTTTATAGACCTGTATTTTGGAAGATTACTTTGGCAGCTAATTAGAGAATGGATTGGAATGGGGAGATGCTCCAGGTAGATGCATCAGCAAGCAGGCTATTACAGTAGGCCAGGCATGAGATGATGAGAGTCTACAGTAGCGTGGTGTCAGTGTCAGAGGATAGAAGAGGGTGTACATGAGATGTGTGTGTAATGACAGGACTTGGCAATACCACCCCCTCCTGCCCTTGCTACTCATACTCGGAAATGCTCAGCGTATAGTTTTGCTATGATGCTTGTTTCAAAAACACAAATTTGTTCTAACATGATTGAAATTTTTTTTAATTTTAATTTTTTTTTAAATAAAGCAATTGGGGTTAAGTAACCTGCTCAAGGTTACATGGTTAGTTATTATTTATGTGTGGGTGCTCATCTTCCAAGGCCGGTTTCGATCTCGGGTCATCTCAACTCCGAGGCCGGTGCTCTTACTCACTGCACCACCTAGCTCTAGCTGCCTCTCATGATTGAAATATTAAGGAACATTTTCGACATAACTCCAATTTCATGATTTTTTTTTTTGTCTTTTTGGAGGGGGAAGGCAGGGCAATTGGGGTTAAGTGACTTGCCCAAGGTCACACAGCTAGTAAGTGTTAAGTGTCAGAGACCACATTTGAATTCAGGTCCTCCTTGACTCCAGGGCCATCGCTCTATTCACTGAACCACCTACCTGCCCCTGATAGCTCCAATTTAGCGATTTCTTCCAGGAGGAACATTGAGAAAACAAAAAACTGCACTACATAATAACTCACAAGCTGCAACCTTTCCAATGTCTACTTTTACAAGCAAACTTTAGGACCTTTGGAAGGAAAAGTGTTGCATTTAATGTGTAGCTAAATTTTTGAGCCATTTTCCCCTACTCCCATTTTCCTTATGAGCCTTGTGATTTTTATTGTGTGATTTTTTGCATAGGAGAGTACTTTTGGTGGGGGAGGGGGAGGAAGAGATGCCTATGTTCCATTAGAGCAAAACTGACTGAATTTTCCTTCACATCCCACCAGATAGACCCCAAGGCACTTCTCCCAACCTCCACACCCCCCCATCCACATTCTGGAGAAAAAATGGAAGTTTGAGGGAATGTGAGAAAGAAAACAAACAAAAGTCCCGGAAGAATATGAATCCCTTATATATACATATGACTTCATATTTTTCCAACACACTTATATTTATTTAAGTAGATTTATGTCTGATCTGTAAAATTGAATTACTCATACTTTGCTTGCTTGAAGGTAGGGGGTTGAACCAGACAATCTTTTAAGAGGCCTTCTAAGCTCTGAGATCTATCATTCTTCCTTACTTCTGAAAGGTTCAAAGTGTCAGTACTTTCCTATAAATTATCAGAGGACCTTAAAGAGCTACAGAAAGGTTCATATCCCACCTCTGAGGCTTTTTGTATGACTTCTCTGGGTCTCATTTTCCTCATCTATAAAAATGAGGGTAGCTGGACCACATGGCCCCGAGATCCTTTTGAACTCCAGGTCTATGATCCTATGATGTCATTTGATCCTCATAGTAGTCATTAGGGAATAGGGATAGGTAGATCAGATATTTATAGTTCCATTTTACAGATGAGCTAATTGTAGTTGCAAAACCCTTAGCTTGCCCAGGATTACAAAATGAAGTACCTGAAGGTCAGACTAGAATCCTTGGCACTGTATCAGGCTGTCTTGGGAAGGGGAGGTGCAGAAGCCATGATGTGTCTGGCCAGGTACAATTGAGAGTATTCAGATCTTGCTGAAAGACACCCCTCTTCTCCATTTTGTATCTGCTTCCATCTCTAGACTTCAGAAAGCAGCAGTGAATTAACTGCAGCACTGAGCACATCCTTTGCCCATAGTAGGTGCTAATCTTATGTTTGTTGAATGAATGAATTAGTGACTGAGCTTATCCAACCAATATCTCTTGTTTAGGTAGATCGTAGAGCCTGACCTCTCCCTTTGGTGTCACCCTGGAGCAAAGAAACCCTCCTTGGCCCATTGGCTTGTGGAGGGAGTCTATAGGCAAATGAACATTTGTGTCAATGAATGCCCCCTCTCCTTGTCTTCCCCGCCCCTGAGGACTGTTCCTCTCTCTCTCAGGAATTTCTCTGTGACCAGAAGTACAGTGATGAAGAAAACCTGGAGGAAAAGCTCACAGCCTTCAAGGGTAAGCCTGGGGTGGTGGCCCCCTGGACTCCTCTGGGAGGGCTTCCAGATGAAGCCTACTGTCCTGGGAAAGCCCAGCGCCAGTTGCTGTTGACTCTGTCCCTTGTTCCCTTTGGATTCATTCCTTGGGAAGCAAACAAAGCATCCAGATAGCTCTCTGTCCCATTCGTCTGGGCCATGACCTTATATCCATTTTGGAACTCACCCTGTCCCTTTTTCCTTTGTGTTTCTTTGTGGAATCCAGGCTGGATACACCGGGTGTGGGGTTCTCAGTGAACCCACTGAAGGGAGAGTTCTTGCCCCCCTGTTCCTTTCTTGGTCCCTCAGACTGGCACTCACTTTGGCCTTTCCTGTTCAGAAGATGCTTGCCACACCTTTAGGGCTCCCTGCCCTACAGTCCTCCCTAGGCAGGACCCTTCCTTCTTTTCCTCTCCTCCTCCCCTGCCTCAGGTCTGTAGGGCTGGCTTTTTTCTGCTTTGCTACCCGAGCCCCACTGGCTCTCTGTAGCCTTGCACAATCAGTCCATTGTGAACTGCTCTCTCCCCCTCCAAGCAGAGCGTCTCAGGAGCCCCTGTGGAGAATGGGCATTTGTGTAGCTGCACCGGGGCAGGGGGGCAGGATTTCTGCCCATTGAATCCCAGCAGCACGGGATGAAAAGAAAACACGAACATGGAGCCCATGTTGGAAAAAAGGCAGCATAAAGACTCTTCTGTCTCAGGCCATGCCTTCCAGCTTCCAGCCAGCAATCCCCCACCACCAAAGAGGAAATATATATGTAAGGAGTGTGATTGGGTAAATCTTTTCTGGATGGATCCATACACATGGGGCAGAAGAAGCTTTGTCCTTGGGCAGGACACACAAGCAGTAATATATAACCTCATGACCCTAAGCACACAAACTTTATGACATACTAATCAGTCAGTCAACAAATATTTACTAGGCACTTACAAAGTACCAGGTACTGTGCTAAGTTCTGGGGTTACAAAGAAAGACTAAAAAACACAGTCCCTGCCCTCAAGGAGCTCACTGTCTAAAGGGGGGAGACCATATGCAAATGATTAGATACATACAAGATAGATATAGGATAGGTAGAAGGCAATTTCAGAGAAAAGGTGCCAGTGGCAGAGAGGACTGAGAAAGGCCTCTTGCAGTCTTTTTTAAAAAAAAACTAATTAATTTTTAATTTTCAGCATTCACTTTTATAAGATTTTGAGTTCTAAATTTTCCCCCTCCCCAAGACAGCATGCAATCTGATATACATGTACAATCTGATTAGCCTTATTTCTTCATTAGTCATGTTGTAAAAGAATCAGAACAAAAGGGGAAAATCACAAGGATGAAAAAAAGAGAGAGAAAATAGTCCACTTTGGGGCGGCTAGGTGGCGCAGTGAGTAGAGTGTCGGCCCTGGAGTCAGAAGGACCTGAGTTCGGATCTGGACTCAAACACTTAACGCACAAACCAACCAAAAAAAAAAAAAACCTAGCTGTGTGACCTTGGGCAAGTTACTTAACCCCAATTGCCCTCCAAAAAGCAAAAAAAGAAAGAAAGAAAGAAAGAAAGAAAGAAAGAAAGAAAATAGTCTGCTTCAATCTGCATTCAAATTCCACAGTTCTTTCTGGGGATGTGGATAGCATTTTCCCTTATGATTCTTTTGGAATTGTCTTAGATCATTACATGGCCTCTTGCAGTTTTAAAGGGAGCCAAGGAAACAAGAGTTGGGTAGGCATGAGAGACGGTCAGTACAAAGGTGTGGCATGGACAGAAAATTGAGTATCTGGGGATATAACTACAAACAAAAACAAAATGGGGAAAGGGGGAGATGATACCAAAAGAGGGAGCTGAAAAGGCAGGGGAAAGGGGAAGATGGAGAAGGTGGTGGTCCAGAGGGGATGTGGTCCAGAGAGTCAGAAGCACAGCCAGGAAGAGAATGAAGCTTAGCTAGTTTGTGCCCATTCCCAAAATGAAGGGTCCAGAAGGAATACACCAGTGGATAAGGGAGACCTGCACGGGGGAGGGATGTTCCAGGGAGATAAGGTAGCTGGGTCATGGTGGCAAAGTCCAGAGAGGTAAAAAAGCAGGAAAGGTGTGGAGGGAACAGGTTATACAAAGCATAATGCCAAACAGAGTAGTTTATATTTGATCCTGGAAGTAATAGGGAGCCATTGGCATTTAATGAATAAGATATAACATGATCACACTCGCCCTTTAGGAAAATCACTTTGGCAGCTGAGTGGAGGAAACACTTGAGGTAAGGAAGTCACCTCAACAAGTAATAGGAAACTTCAGAAGGTGGGGGAATGTTGACTTTAAAATGCCCATAGGACATCTGGCTCAGGATGTCCAAGAGGCAGTTGGAGCTTGGTGACTGTAGCTCAGGAGAGAGACTAGGTCTGGATGTATAGGTCTAAGAATCATCTACATACAGATGATACTCCAGCTTTTGGGAACCAAGGAGGTACCAAGTAAGAGAGTTTAGAGTGAAAAGAGGAAGCTCAGGACAGAATCTCAGAGGATGCCCATAGTTAGCTGATGTGACACAGATTGAAACCTAGCAAAGGAGACTGGGGAGGAGGGGTTGGACAACATTCCCTTTCATTACATTTCTTTTGTCCCCTTAATCTCGTAGATAACTAGGCTGCTTTTCTTCCAAGTGGTTCAAAGAATCCCCCTTGTGCCATCTTAGTGATGACTTTTTTTTTGAAAATTAAATGTTTTATTAAAAACATTACTACAATTCAATACAACCAAGTAAACTTGGTTAGTACATATTTACATCTTAATTAATTTCAGTGAAGTATCATAAAAACTTTTCAATCCCCTCTAATTTAATTTAGCCACCTCACCTCTGTCTCTTAAATTTCCCTTTCTTCAAGACTCAGGAAAAAAGGGTGGGGGGGGGGGAGAAATTTACGTGATAACTTTATTATGTATTTAAAAGAAATAGCAAGTTGTACATAATAGGATTTGCGGTTTCATGTGCAGTCTTTTTTTTTTTTTTTGGAGGGCAGTTGGGGTTAAGTAACTTGCCCAAGGTCACACGGCTAGGTTTTTGTTTGTGTGTTCGTTAAGTGTCTGAGGCCGGATCCTAACTCAAGTCCTTCTGACTCCAGGGCCAGCACTCTACTCACTGCGCCACCTAGCCACCCCCATGTGCAGTCTTTTTAAAAAATATATTATGTTATGGAAATGCTTGTTTTATTCCATAAATTAAATAAATTTTAAAAATTCACAAAGACCCAAATCCCAGTTTCTGCAAAAGACCTTTTAGTCTCTAAGTGCACATCAGAATTTCTTGTTTTCTCATTTATTGTGCTCTCCTATGGTCATAGTGTATTCTGTTCTAGTTTTGCTTTTTTGGGAGGGGCCAGGGGAGGGTTTCTTTGCATTATTCCATAAAGGTCAGAGTTATAAAATCATAGATCCAGAGCTAAAAGGGAACTTTGCAGCCATTGGTCCAAACCCATGATTTTGCAGATGAGCTGAGAGGTCAAAAGACTTGCCCAAGGTCATAGGTAGTAAGTAGTAGAAGATTCAAACTCAGGACCTCAGACTCCAAATCCAAAACGTTTTCCTTCTTACCATAATTCATTATAAGGTGTTTTTTTTTAATTCCTCTAACTTATTGGTCTCAAATACATTACAGTATTCAGTTATATTGATATATCATAATTTAACCCTTAATTCCCCTATTGTTAGATATTTCTGTTGTTTTTTGGTCTGTGTTTTGCAATTATATGTGTGTGTGTGTGTGTGTGTGTGTGTGATATATATATATATAAATGTGTGTATATATACATTTATACACACACACACATATATAAAATGCTGCTTTGAACATTTTTTAAACAGATTGCTCTTCTTAAAAATGGCTCTATAAGGGTGTATTCCCCAAGATTGGGTAGAAGGGTGTGATTATTTTTGTAACTCTTACTACACATTGCCCGACTGTTCCCTAAAAAGATTCTGAAGGCGTGTAATTCCACCAGTAATGAATGGATGTACTTGTTTCTCCACAATTTCTTATTTATCTTCATAGTATTACTGAGAGACAGGGAGGAAGCAGGTAACATTACCTCCGCTTTCCAGAAAGGACTGCTAAATCTCAGAGAGGTTAAACACTTCCTTTCAAGATAAACTGGATGTCAGTGGAGGACTGTGAATGAGGATGAAAGAAAATGCTGATTCTCTTGAATGGATTGCCAAGAAAATGACAGTTCATATACTTCTTTATGTACTCTAAAGTTTACAAAGTGTTTCCCTCACAACGATCCTCTGAAGTAGGTATGGGCCTATCATCATTATCATCCCCATTTTACGGATGAGAAAATTGATGCTCAGAGTTAAGCGACTTGCCCACAGTCACACAACTAAGAAGTCTTAAAGCTGGGACTTGAACCCAGACTTTCTGATTCAGTCTGGTGCTCCTTCCTCTCCCCTTTCCTGTTTCTCTGAACCAACCGACATGGAGATAGTCTGGCCCTTTCATGAAGTTCTTGTTTGCTGCTTTCCCTGGGCTCCAGCTAACATAGACTCTTACTCTGTTTTCCAGAGAAATATATGGAATTTGACCTGAACAATGAAGGAGAAATTGGTAAGTCAATTCACTAAGGACTAAGCAGGGCTGGGAAATTCCATGGAGGTGGGTTGTTGTGGTTGTGGTTCCTTCTTGAAAGGGACTATGTTATCAGGAAGATGATGTCATGACTTGCAAGTGAATTGGATTTAAGTGAGGGAGGGCTGTGCAGCTTTACTTTCTCCTCCAGAGCCATCCAGGTCCAGTGGCCAGATATAGATCAGGACAACTAGAGAGATGGCCCAGCATGGAGGTGGGTGAGGGAAAGGGAAAGTGGGAAGGGAAATGCATGCATATAGAAGACATACTTAAGGGTGATGAGTAAGAGTCCACCCTGACCTTGTTGGGAGAATGACAGAATTTAAAGGGGAAAGGGACCTCATTAACCAACTCATTCAACTGAGGCCTCACAAGTGAGCATCCAGCCTCTGCTTGAAGACATTCAAGGAGCAGGGTCCCACTATCTCAGAAAGACCACTCCATTTTAGATAACTCTTAACTCTTTGGAAGCTTTTACTGTTATCAAGGCCAAGTTTACTTCTTTATTACTTTTCTTCTCCCCCCTCCCCATTAAAAAAATTTTTTTTTAAAGCAATTGGGGTTAAGTAACTTGCTCAAGGCTACACGGCCAGTCATTATTTATGTGTGGGTGCTCGGGGCCGGCGCTCTTACTCACTATGCCACCCAGCCGCACCCCCCCTCCCCATTTTTGTATCATTTCAAGAGAAATTTGAACTTTTAGGATGTGTATTTAATGTTTCAGGGTTTTTCCTGACTCCTAGACTCTAAGGTAAAAGGCTTTTACTGGGGCTAATTGGCTACTGCTGAAACCAGACCTAGCCTCTGGCTGCGCTGATACCCTTTCACTTCTCACTCCTCTTTGGGCTGTCTATTTCTTCCAAAGTCTACCTCCAGACTCAGAAATTTGCCTGAAATTTTAGATCTGAGAGGGGACTATGGAGAATGAAAGATATTGAACTGTGTCCTGGCTCCAGATATGTTTCTATTATTTTAGTAGCAGACATGGAGAAGTAAAATGCCTTTAGAAGACCTTAGCTTCCTGTTCTCATACTATTTCCCTCAATTTTCTTTTTAAATAATCAAACAGGGGCAGCTAGGTGGTGTGGTGGATAGAGCACTGGCCTTGGAGTCAGGGGGACCTGAGTTCAAATTTGCCCTCAGTCATTTACTAGCTATGTGACCTTAGGCAAGTCACTTAACCCCTATTGCCTTCCTCCTCCCTCAAATAATCAGACACAATAAAAAAACATTTTTGGAAAATTAAGCAGCTTGAGCATAGTGGATAGAAAGTAGGCCTTGCACTCAAAATGTCCTGCCTCTGACACATGCTGGCTGTGTTCCTCTGGGCAGCCCTCTATGTCAATAAACCTGTAAACTATAGGCCAGTAAACTCTGCTGCTGGGAAAATTCTAGAATAGATCATTAAAAAGACGGTTGGTAAATATTTAGAAATGGAAACTATAATTACAAATATGGCTTCATCAAGAATAGGTCGTCCCAGACTAAACTAAGTTCCTTTTTGGACAAGACTAGCTTAGAATACTATGGATATGGTTTACCTTGATAAAGTACCTCATACCATTTTTATAAATAAGATGGAAAGATATAGATCAGACAATAGTACAGTCCAGCTGTGCGCAGGACTGGTTGAGTAGCCAAACTCAAAAAATAGTTGTTACTATTTCTATGTCAAGGTGGCAGAAGGTCTCCAGAGAAATGGCTCAGGGATCTATGTTTGGCCCTTTATCAATGACTTGGCTAAAAGTGGATGGGATATACTGATCAAACTTGCAAATGACAGAAACCTAAAAGCCTACTAGCTTCATTATTTCCTATTTTTCCTGAATGTGGCTTGTTTATACATATTTCTTTGCTTGCAGTCTCCCATCAGATGGTGAGCTCCTTGAGGGCAGGGACTATCTTTGGCCTCTTTTTTCCCCCCAGAGTTTAGCATAGTACCTGGCACATAGTAGGCATTTAGTAAATGTTTATTGACTGACTGAGTTACCACCATCCCCCAACCAATCTGTTTCCAAGGCCTGCTGATTTCACCTTTGCAGCATCTCTAGAATACAGACCTTTCTGTCCTCCAGCACTGCCACCACTCTAGTGCGGGCCCTCATCACCTCACACCTGGGTCGTTAAAATAACCTGCTTGTGAGTCTGCCTGCCTCAAGTCTCTCCCCACTACAATCCATCCCTCATTCAGTCCTTAAAGAGAATTTCCTAAAGTGGAGAGCCAACCATATCATCCCCCTATTCAGTAAACTCCAGTGGCTCCCTATTGCCTCCAGGATCAAATCCAAAATACTCACTTTGGCCTTCAAAGTCCCTCCTACCTTTCCAGTCTTCCTGCATCTTACTTCTGAACAGGTATCCTTCAATCCTTCAAACAGCCTCCTGGCTGTTCCACAACCAAGATACTCAGTCTCTCAGCTCTGGGCATTTTCTCTGGCTGCTTCTTCCTCCTCTGCTCTAACTACTGACCTCCCCAGCTTCCTTTAAGTCCCAACTAAAATCTTACCTTCTACAGGAAGCCTTCTCAAACCCATCTTAATTCCAGTGCCTGCCCTCTGCTAATTATCTTCTATTTATCCTGTATACAGCTTGCTTTGTATATATTTGTTTGCTTGTTGTCTCTCCCATTAGATTGTAAGCTCCTTGAAGGCAGAAGATGTCTTTTGCCTCTTTTTATATCCATAGTGCTTAGCACAATGCCTGGTATGTAGTAGGTGCTTAATAAATGTTTTTTTTTTTTAAACAAATACTTTTTATTAACTTCTGTTTTACATCATTCATTTCAGCCAGATTTTGAGTTACAATCATTTTCCCCCCATTATTCCCCTACCCAACCTCCCAGAATAGCAGTCCCACAAGATATCGCTTCCTCCAATCTGCTCTCTCCCATACCTTCTCCCATACCCCCATCGACTTTTCCATTAGAGGAAGATGAATCTTTGTGTCCCAATGCCTGCACATCTTATCTCCCAATTATAGGCAAAAGAGTATTAATAATAGTATTTATATATATATTTGAAACATTTAATGTTACGACCTCGAATTTCAGATCCATTTCCTTCCTCCCTTGTCACCCATTCCTTCTTGGGATATAAGTAATTCAGTATATGTTGTACATGTCTAGCTATGCAAAACATTATCATAGTAGATATATTGTACAAGGCTGCTTATAATTCCCTCCCACTCATCCCACCCCCCAATAAATGTTTATTGATTGATTGATTGATTAGATAGCTAATACAGTAAACGACAGTTAGGATCCAAAAGGACCTTGACAGACTAGAGCATTGGGCTAATCTAATCTAATAAGGGATAAATGTAAATTCTTGTGCTTGGTTACCAAAAAATATCAACATCTCAAATATAAGATGGAGGAGGAATGAATAATTCTGAAAAAGATCTGGGAGTTTTAGTGAGATTGCAGGTTCAATAAGAGTCAGTGGCAGCCAAAAAATCCTCTAATGCAATCTTGCATTGAATTTTGAGGGGTGTAGTTTCCATAATAGGAAGGTACACTTTGCTTTCATCAGAACTCAGATGGAATACTGTGTTAACTTCTGGGAATGATGGTAAGAAGTGTCTAGAAGAAGGCAAGGGTCTTGAGGATGCCATTCAAAGATCAGTTGAAGGAAATGGGTGTGTTTATCTTAGAGAAGAAAAAACTTAAGTGGGACATGAGAGCTACCTTCAGCTCTCTGAACAGCTATCTTATATGGAGAAGGGATTAGATTTGGTTTGAGGGGACCCTAAGGGCAAAACCAAGAGCTGTGGTTGGATGAAAGGAGGAAAAATTTCGGCTCATTGTCAGGAAAAAAAAAAACTTCCTAAGAATTAGAGCTGTTTAAAAATGGAATGGGCCACCCAGCCTGGCCTAGAGAAGCCATGGCCTCCCTGTCTTTGGAGGTCTTCAAGGAGAGGCTAGATACCCATAGCTAAATAAGCGAGAATGAGGATTCTTTTCATCTGTGATCTGAACTAGGTAGCTTCTGAGATCCCTGCCAACTCCCAAAGTCTTTAATTCTGAGAAGTTGCAAAGATGTCAGTGTGCATTAGTCAAGAGAATTGCTTTGTTGAGAGTTCACCATATTGATGAAATCACAGGTTCTGACCATGCATACGTATACCTATATATGTGCATATTTATGATAGATGAAATATGTATTTTGAGGAAGGTAATGTGGCTTTTCTCTATTTTTTGGTACAAGGCTGGGTAGGCAAAGTGCCACTAATATCTCTTTGTAAAGTGCAAGGGTAGCAAGTTAGGAGGCAGAGAAACAGGTGATCCTTTGGGGGGAAAACATTAAATATTTAAAAATATGTTATTTGTCATATAGGATGGCTTTCTGAGAGATTGTTGTTTGTCCTTCATTCTCAAAGAGAACCATGACATCAGGAAGGTGATGCCATGACCTGCAAGTAAATTGGATTTAAGTGAGGGAGGACTGTATAGTCACCAGCCTCACTTTCACCTCCCAAGCCACCTGGGTCCAATGGCAAGATAAATCAGGATGACAGGATGATAAATCTACCTCTGAGAGGTAGAAGGATTAGGATTACTCAGAGAAATTGTAGAGATGTAAAAAACAAAATATATCAATAAGATTTTATGTTGAAAATTTTAAGGGGGGGTGGGGCTGGTCTCACTCCCATTTGTTCTGACCTCATCTGGAGCCAGTTTCCCAAAGTCTTGAAACTAGCCTGGTAGTCTCCTCCCCTAGTGACTGATAATGCACTGTTCTGAAGGAGAGAAAGGGTGGTGGAGGGGAAGGGGTTGGGAATGGGGTGGGGTTCTGTCCAAAGCACCAGCTCCACAGGGGTGGGGTTTTTTTTGCCTGTGTGTGCCTTCTTTGTTTTTCTTGCATTTTTTTCTTGTTTGTTTTCCTGCTCTGCGTGGTATTTTTGGCATCTCAGTTCCTCCCAGCTGGGGAGGTGCCCCTTCACTTCCCTGTGGGGTGGGGGGACATTATGAGGAGCTATTCTGCTGAATTGCATAAAGTACAAGTCAGCTTGCCAACTTGCTGCCCCCACCCTACCATGAAGTTAAGAAAGAAGCTGCAATCAACAGAGACCTGGCCCTGCTGCAGGAAGTGGGCAACACGAGGCAGGAGTGACCCCTACTCTAACCTCCTTCAACAGGCCAGCAAACATTTATTAAGCTCCTACTGAATGACAAGACCCTGTGCTCTGCTCTGGGGATGTAAAGACACAGTCTCAGCCTGTGATGTACTTATGTTTTAATAGGAATTCAGACATACAGAAATAAGTATTGATCAGTCTATTAGCATTTATCAAGGACTTTCTATGTGCCAAGCACTGTGCTAGACACTGGGGACATAAATAAAAAAATTGAAACAAGGGGCAGCTGGGTGGTGTAGTGGATAGAGCACTGTCTCTAGAGTCAGGAGGACCTGAGTTCAAATCCATCCCCAGAGACTTACTAGCTGTCTGACCCTGGGAAAGTCACTTAACCCTGATTGCCTCAAAAGAAAATGAAGCAAGCAGTCTACTCTCAAGCTTACATTCTGCCTGGTATATTTCAAGGTAAACTATGATTAGAATATAGAAAATTCCAGTGAGGTAATCCAAAGAAATTTTGAAGCAAATAAAATAATTTGCAGCACAGGATCAAAGAAAGCTTAATGGAGGATGTGGGCCCTGAGCTGGACCTTAAAGGAAGAGAAGAATTTCATCAAGTGGAAATATGAAGGGTTTGCATTCCAGGCACGGGAGCAACAGTGCTGGACAGGACTGAGGAGTAGTTTAGCTGGAATGGAGAGAGATTAAAGGAAAGTAGGATGAAGTGAGGCCAGAAAGGTGGTTTGGAGCCAGACTGTAAAAGGACCTTAAATTCCAGGTCAAGGAGTTTGTATTTTATTCTAAAGGAAAGAGTGAAGCCTAGAAGGTTCTTGAGCAAGGAGTGGCATGGTCAGACACACTCTGACCCTATTTATATTTTCAAATAATCTTTTATTATTTATTGATATCTTTTATATTATCTCCATTATATCTTGTATATCATCTTCATTTTCATATGTATCCTTCCCCCTTCCCTACCTAGAGAGCCATCCTTTGTAACAGAAAACAAAACAAGAGGGGGGGAAGGCAGTTCTGTATAATTAACCAGTACATCAACCAAGATGGACATTATATATAATGTTTTATAACCAGAGCCTCCATCTTCTGTAAAGAAAGTAGGGAAGGAGATCCATTTTCTCATCTCATTGTCAAACCCTAACCCTAACCCCCCACTTCTACTGGAACCTACCTCAGCAGCTCCTTAGGAGAGAATCCCCACTTAAGGGTATTAACACCCAGTCCTTTGGGTGCCAAATCACCTTCTCCTACTCCTTAGTACCTTTATAGAGAAAATCATAACATCTTAAAGCTAGTAAGGCTCTTAGAAGAGACAATGACCATACAATATCAGAGCTGGAAGGGCTGTTAAATGTCATCGAGTTCAGTGATGTCAAACTCAAATAGAAAGGATCTCTGCAGACTGCATATTGACTTAGAAAACCACAATTCAGCATTATCTATACTGTATTTTTATTTTGCTCAACACTTCCCAATTACATTTCACTGGAGAGCAGTGACACCACTGATCTAGCTCAATCTTGTTGTCATTCAGAAGAGGAAAGCGATAAAAATAGAAGAGGAAAATGTATGTCCTGGACTGGCAGTCTTCCTTGCAGATACAGTCTGTCCAATTTCAATGAATTTGCTTTCTCCCTGGCAGACCTGATGTCCCTGAAGAGGATGATGGAGAAGTTAGGTGTCCCAAAGACCCACTTGGAGATGAAGAAGATCATCTCCGAGGTGACGGGTGGGGTCAGTGATACCATATCCTACCGGGACTTCGTGAACATGATGCTTGGGAAACGTTCAGCCGTCCTCAAGCTGTGAGTAGCACTTCTTGAATCTGCCTCCTCATGCCTCTAAAGCCAAAACCTTTCTATGCTGGCATATTTCCTGACTTGGAACTTTGTACTCTGGTCTCCCTGCTCTCCTGCTTCTGCCCTCCTTACCTCTTTACTGAATATCCATTCCACGGAGTCCCTAGTTTCTCATCCTTGAAGAGGTGTGTACAGGTTATTTGGAGACATCACAGAACAGAAGGATATTAGATCTGAGAGAATCTTAGAGATTATTTACTTCAGCCCCCATCTTTCAGAGGAGAAAACAGACCTAGAAAGGGAAAGCAATTTACCCAAAGTCACATAAGAACTTAGAGGCACATTTGGGATGAGAAGCCCATGAGATAGTGCTCTCAAAACCCTAATTCCCCTTTCAAGGTCCTAGAAACTTTCATACATGATACAAATGGGAATTACTATGATTCAGGCCTTCATCAAATACTGTACCTCTCCATCTGCTTAAATTGATATTTAAGTAGCAGTATGGCACAGTGGGCAGCTAGGTGGCACCATAGTGCATAAAGAGCCTGGCCTTGAGTCAGGAAGATTCACCTTCCTGAGTTCAAATCCGACCCCAGATACTTATTAGCTGTGTGACCCTGGGCAAGTCACTTAACCCTGTTTGCCTCAGCTTCCTCATCTGTAAAATGAGCTGGAGAAGGAAATGGCAAACCACTCCAGTACCTTTGCTGAGAAAACCCCAAATGGTATTACAGAGAGTAAGACACAACTGAAAAATGACTGAACAACAAAATGTCATAATGGATAGAGGGCTGAGCTAGAAGTCAGAAAGACCTTGGTTCAAATCTTGCCTCAGATGCTCAATATGTGTATGACACTAGGCAGCCCATATAACCTCTTGGAGCCTCAGTTTCCTTATTTGTAACATGGGATTAGACTAGAGGACCTCTAGAATCTCCTGAAGCTCAGGTATTGTACTCTTCCCACCCATGCCATGTCCTTTCACTCTATCAGACTCTCACTATCTTTCCATGGGCAGAGCAATGATTCTACTCTGTTCTCAAAGGTTGCCTTAGTTCCTAGTAAAGAAGAATAGAATTTTCCTTTAAAAAAAATCTATAATCCCTTTAGTAAAATTGCTGTTCCTGAAGTGATCATTGCCAATTTTGGTTTCTTTAAATCTCTATGCAAAGCAGCTAGGGCTGGAAATTGCCAATTTCTTATTATCAGAAGGTAGTAAGTGACTTAGGTCCCTCTGACCCCTACTACCTCAGTGTCTCCCTGCCCTTCACTCAAGTAGCCCCAGGCTGTCCCAGGTAGAACCAGAAAGGAGCTGCGTCTAGTCTCACGATCACTGGAAACAAAGAGCCAGAGCCAGAAGTTTCGTTCCCCCACAGACCAGTGGCTCTTAAAGGTATGTGGTGTACTTAGAAGCTTGCTAGGTGGTCCGTGAATTTCATGGAACTCACAATTGCATGCCATGCCCGAGTACCTCAGGAATTTCATGGAACTTAACTAGCATGCCACAGCTAGGAATTTCCCAGGCATTGCATTATCCACTTTTACAGATGAGGAACGTTGACATTGGAAAAGGTTAAAGGGTTCACATGTCTAATAAGTACAGAAAGTGAGATTCGAATCTAGGTTTTCCTGATTCCAGCTTCCATGCTCTATCCACCAGGAACCTAGCTTGTCACTTTTCAGCTTCCACCAATTACTAACCACATGACGATGAGTTGTTTAATCACTTTGAGTCTCAGAAAATGAGAGTTTTCCCATCATACCCTACCCTCTTCATAAGGTTGTTGGAAGGTTCCAATGAGATCACATGTAAAAGTTGTGTAAATAAAAGTGTTGGAGAACACTTATTCCAACCTAATCCAGCTTTCTTTTCTCCCTCTTCCTCACCCTTAACAGAGTCATGATGTTTGAAGGAAAAGCCAATGAGAGTGCACCCAAGCCCGTTGGTCCCCCGCCTGAGAGAGACATTGCCAGCCTGCCCTGAAAGCCCCTGCTCTGCCTGCTTCCCTGGCCAGCACTCACTGGGGCTGCTTCTCTCTCCTTGTGACTTTTCTTATTTGTTCCTTATTGTTTTGTGTTTTTTGTTTGCTCCTTGTTGTTTTTTTTCTTTTTTTACATTAGAAAGTTTTAGTGAATTTTTTTTAAAGGCACAAACTAATCTGCCTTAGGGGAGTTCGAAATGGGAGGAATTCAGTGCCTTTGGTCCTCTCCCTTCTTTTGTAGAAGGTCTCATCTGACTTGAGATGAATGTTGGGGTATCACTGATATCAAACCAAATACCTATCCTTGGAGACGACTATATCCTTTCTTCCATGAGGTCTCTGAGTGAGATTAGGTGCCCTCCATAGTGAAATAAGGGACTTAGATTTAGGACCTATAATTAGCTTCCCACTTCTGCCAGTAGCTTTTGGGGTGATCTGAGCCAGAATTTCACTTTACCTGCCTCTTAATGTCCCCATCAGGACTCTGGCTTTCTGATGATATAGATACCTTGTCCTTGGATAGCATGCTAGGAGCCCAGGCACATGGGCAAAGCAGCTGGTTACCACTAAGGTTTTCCCCATCAACTCTGTGGTCCTAGATGCTTCTAGACCTCTCTGTCTTTTAAAGAACCTGCTATCAGCATTTTTATTTGGTGTGATCTGGGTGTCCCGTAATCTTTTGCTAGCTCTAAGCCCCAATACCTTTCATCGTGAGTGAAGGAAGGAGAAGGTGCTGAAATCAAGCCTCCAGGATTGAGAAGAGAGAAGAGTATGGAATAAAGAGCTAAAAAAAATTTGGCCCAACAGAGTATCACCAGAAGGTTACCTTTGGGACCTTGCTCTTTGGAAATTAACACATCTAGTGGTCAATGATGACCCTGAGGGGAACAGCAAGCTAACTCTTAGGTGGCTGAGAAGTGAAGGCTAGACTAGACTAGACTAGACTAGTCTCTTCCAGGGGCAAGAGAGATGTGAGAAAAAGACGGCTTTTGGAGGTTTTCCTTCTAACTGTAGATATGGAAGCATCACAGGGAGTCAGCACAGTCTCAGTCACATTTCAAGGAAAGATCTTGAAAATAGCATCAGAGGCAAATGGGGAACTGAGAACCCCAACACCAAAATGTTATACTTGACTCTATAAAGAACTAGCATATGAAGAACATCTCTATGAAGAACTAGGGGAGAGGAGGTAGTCCTTCTGGCCATGACCTGGCTGGTTTTTTACTCCTTGCAGAGAGCTTTAATGCCTAGCTTCCTGCAAACCTCATCTGGCCTTGGTTTTCAAACTGCCCTCTGGTGTCTCTGAGTGTGATATCTATGACACATCCCTAAGGTGTTGTATTGAACCAGAATGTTCAAGCTGGAAGGGTTTTTGGAACATGGAATATTAGAATCAGAGACCCTCTAGTCCAACCTCATTGTTAGTAAATATTGGGGGCTTGAAATGTCTCTTGGCAGAAATGGACAGAGAGAGGTAGTCAGAAAGAAATTCTAGGTATATGCTTTGTGTAAATCCTATACTAGGTGAAGATGACTGGGTATCTCAGTTCACATCTTTATAGTCTAGCATTAGCATGAAGAATATTTGTGTGGGCTATCTGAATATCACTCCATTCCTCAAAGGACCTCTCTGCCTCCTGCCCTCCCAAGCTTCAGAAAGCTAAATCTTTGAAATTTTTGTAGGAAATTGCAGTTAGTCTCTTGATTCCATAGTTAACAGACAGTGCCCTTAAGTCTGAGCTGCCTAGCCATATGGAGGTCCCTCTGGAAGCAGCATTGCGGTGGGTCTGTGGAAGGGGCTTATTATATAGTATTGACTCACCATCAGTAATATGACAGGATGTCTATCTGAGCCCCAGGGCAGCAGGTAATCATGGAATGCCAGAGTGGACATCTTTTATAAGAAAGGCATAACTAGAGCTCTGTAGAAAACATGACAAAGTTGGACTTTGTCCCTGGCTAGGTCCCCTTGGTGGAGTGAGGGTGGATTTTGTTACTGGATTATTTGATGTTGTTAATAATAGTCCTGTGAGGGGGACGAAGACTGAAAAAAAAATAAGGAGTCATATCTATGTATATTAGAATGGCCCCCACTCTGATCAGGGCTTAGCCTGTGTTGTGCCTTGCTCCATTCTTAATTGTGATAGATGCTGCTAAGCAAAGAACTTTCTGAATTAGCCTGGAGGCAGAGTAAATGAGCTAAGATAGAGAGCCATGTCATTGTTTCATGTGAGCCTACCTGGTCCTGACAGGTTCAGGAGCAAGGAAACCTTTTTGGCTATGAGTGGTTGAATTTTGGCCTAAGTAGCTGCCAACATGTGCAGACGTAGTTGAAGTTTAACCTTTGAAACATTCCTCCTTATAAATACTACCCTTATTATTTCCTTAAGACAACCGACAGAGCTAGCAGCTGACCTGAAATTTCCTCCTCCCCCCTTTAAACTGCTGTCTCTTTTTCTCTGGGATGTGCTCTGAGCAAGATGAATTTTGTTTTGGCATCCCAATCAGATACAGATACAATGATTCTTTCTTAGAAGAAGAGAAAGAAGGAGCTGGGCTTCTTTCAATGGGTTCTCTGACTTTCTATGACCCTAGGAAAGCCTTGGGGATCACTTTCTTCTACTTCTCCAAGTAATGGGAGCAAATGATTTGCTCACAAGCTCTGAGAAGAGGCAGAGAATGAAGTATTACTTTGAAAGGGGTTTCCTCTGATAAAACACGTCAACTCCTCCATGGCTCTTTGAGACTCAGAACTTGTTGGAATTGCCCATCAAACAGAGCCATTTCTGGGAAGGGTGATACCTTGGATGGATCTGAGGAGTTGCCCCTTGCCTCTGCAGCTCACCTTTTCTGCCTTGGACTTATAATGGCTGGACTATTGTATCCTGGCTTTTTACTTTTGAAAGACCAAGTCTGACCAAGTTGTAACCCAACTAGATTCTGCCAAGGGCTTGGGCCCTTTCTTGTGACTGAAAAGGAAGAGTTCACTGGAGCTGAGTGAAGTGTCTGTTTGTATGTTTGTGTGTCTGGGATGGGGGGAGGCCAGGAGGGAGGATCACTTCTATAGACTGAAAATAAACTGGACAAAATGGTCATTGGCCTGTTTATTTTGGAGCTTCTGGGCCCACTGACATGGGGCTTAGGTTATACACCCTTGATGCAGTTTTATAACTGCAGTCACACCTGCAACCTTGTCCATCTGGAGATGTCTCATCACCCTGCATCCCTGGACTGAGAGTCATCATTTCTTGAGAAGTCCCAGCCATGTTCACCTCATTCCCAGTTCAACTCACTCTCTGGCATGTTCTGTCTCACCAGCAACCTTGATGCCCCTCTCCCTTCCACAACAACTCTGTGAAGTAGGAAGTACAAATGTCATGCCCATTGAGGAAATGAAGCTCACCGAGGTGAGAATTGCCCATGGTCACATTCTATTCAATTACATAAGCATTTGCAAAGCAGTGTAAGGCTATGAGCTGGGTGCTTGTACCTGTGAATTGAATGGGCAGAACTACTGGGGTGGAAAGTTCCCCAATGCAGTTCAGCAACTCTTCTGTAACATAAGTATTAGAGAGTTAACTGAGTCACTGAGAGGTTTAGTGACTTGTCTGTGGTCACACAGCCACATGTGGCAAAGGCAGGATTTGAAGTCAGGTCTTCCTAATCCTGAGGCTGACCCTTTACTCTACCATCTGGCTTTATATCATGCTGAGGATGGAAGATAAAAATGAAAACCAGACCTGGTCCTAAGGGGCTCACATTCTCCTGGGTTATATCAAAGGGACACAGAGGAGTAAATGCCCGATAATATAAAGAGTGAGAGAACTGGTGGAAACAGGAAGACTCCCAGGAAGAGGTGGTACCTGAGATGAACCTTGAAGGAAGCCAGGGAGTCTAAGATGGAGGGAGGTAAGGAAGGAAAGCCTTCCAGGCATGGGGAACAGCCAGTGCCAAGGTAAGAAAGAAGATGGCTGATTCTAGGAATAGGAGTTTCATTTTGCTGGAAGGTTGGTTGGAGTCAGATTATGAAGGACTTTAAATGCCAAGTTGAGGAGTTTGTATTTTATCCTAGAAGCAAAAGAACTGAGGAAGGAAGGGATGTGTTCAGATCTTCACTTTAGGCAGACTATTCTGGCAGCTGGGGGGAGAATGGACTGGAAGGGAGGAAAATACTCCCAGGAAGCAAGGATACTGATTAAGAGGCTACCACCTCGGTCCAGAGAAGGGGCTGTGAGGACTGCACCTATGTGAATTCAGAGAAAGGGAGGTGGAAAATGTCATCAAGGTAGAATTGATAAGACTTGTCAATTGATTGGATATGGGGAGCGAGGGAGATGAAGAAGCTGATGGGACTCTAAAGTTGCAAACCTCAGTGATGAGAAAGATGGTACCCAAAAGGGAACTGGGGAATTTTGGAGGAGGGATGGTTTCATGGGGGAAGACTTTGAGTTCCTCTTTGCATGTAATGAGTTGGAATTCCTATTTAGATTGGCTATTTGAGACTGGAGCTCAGGTGGAAGACTAGAGATAGAAATAGAGATTTGTGAATTATCTGCATATAGATGATAATTGAATTCATGGGAGGAAATTAAATCACTGAGAGAAGTGGGCCTAGGACAGAGTCTTGCTGGATACCCATGGTTAAGGAGTGGGACAGAGAGGATGCCCTAGTAGAAGAGACTAAGAAGGTAAAATTACATGGGATGAGAGCCAGGAAAGAGCAGTGTCACAAGTGCTGATGGAAGAGAGAATATCTAGGAGGAGTGGTTAACAATGTCAAAAGCTACAGAGATGGGGACCGATAGGTGGCTTAGTGAATAGAGCACCAGCTCTGTAGTCAGGAGGACCTGAGTTCAAAATTCGGCCTTGGGCTGGGGAGAAAACTGTCAGGTATCCCTGACAGTGTTTTGAGGCTAGAGAGAAATGTGATCTTGGAATTGGGGTCCAAGCACAAGCACCCCATCTTTGTCACTTTCCTACTCAATAAAATCCAGTGGCTTCCTATTGCATCTAGGAACTAATACAAAATGTTTTCTTTGGCAAAGTCCTTTGTAACCTAGCCCTCTACTACCTTTCTAAGTTTTCTTGCACCTTACTTCTAGACAGGGACTCTTTGAACCAAGTGACATTGGTCTTATAACTGTTCCACAAATAAGACCATCCATTTCTCAGCTCCAAGGATTTTCTCTGTCCCCCATGCCTGGAATGCTCTTCTTCTGCTCCAACTAATGCTTCTCCCTGGCTTCCTTTAAGCCCCAACTAAAAATCCCATCTTTTACTGGAAGCCTTCCCCTTTAATTGTAGTGCTTCCCGAATATTAATTATTTCCTATTTAGCCTGTATATAGTTTGCTTTGTCTACATTTGTTTGCATGTTGTTTTAATTAGAAGGTAAGCTCCTTGAGGGCAGGCACTGACTTTTATTTCTTGTGTCTCCAGTGCTTAGCAGAGTTATCTGGCACATAGTAGATGTTTAATAAATGTTTATTAACTGATTGATTGAAAGTGGGAGGTAGAAGAGACAGGCTTACAGGCTTCCTTAAGGACAAACCCAGGAAGAACAGGTGAAAGTTGAGGTGAAGTTGATCTTAGGTTTCACAAGGATAAAACTTCCTGACAGAGCTGTCCAAAAGTGGAAAGAGCTGCCTTGAAAGGCAGACCTCTGTCCCTGGACATCTTCAAGTGGAGGCCACTATAAAGGGAATTCCTGTTCTGGTGTGCCCTAATGTCCTTTGGGGTCCCATGCAAATATGAAATTCTGGGATATCAGGGAACCCTTCCAAAGTCTCTCAAATGATACCATGCTCTTACTATTGACAATTATCTACTCCTGATTGGTAGGCTTGCCTTTTTCAAGACTGTATTGCGCCCCCCCCCCCCAATCTTATATAACATATTAAGATTAGTCTTCTTAATATATTCCTTTGGTGATGTCATTCTCCTCAAAAATCTTCAAGAATTCTTTACTGTTCATAAAAAAAAGTTGTAATCACATAATAGAGCTAGAAGGGCCCCTGGAGAGCATTTAGTCCAGGAGTTCTAACCTTTTTTTGTGTCATGGATCCCTCTGGCAATCTAGTGAAGCCTACGTACCCTTTCTCAGAATAATGTTTTTAAATGCTAAAATAAAATACAAAGTATCACATAAAGGAAACCAAACCAAACTGTAGCGAACTTTCAGAAGTCTCATGGCTTCGCCAATGAAATGTTCCCCTCCCATATATTATTGTTTGAAAGGCTACAGGGCAGACAAGCAAGAGGATGTATTTTTTTTTTTAAAAGCAATTGGGGTTAAGTAACTTGCTCAAGGTTACACAGCTAGTCATTATTTATATGTGGGTGCTCATTTTCTGAGGCCGGTTTCAATCCTGGGTCATCCCAACTCCGAGGCCAGCGCTCTTACTCACTGTGCCACCTAGCCGCCCCAGAGGATAAAGGGAACGTTTTGGGGTCCCTTGACCTCACTCCCCTGTCCTATACAGTTACCTGCAAAGGTTACAGGGCAGATAAGCAAGGGGCGTGTAATCTTTTTTGTTTGTGCCTCAGGATCTGGTCCTAGAATAATACCCTAATAAATAGTAAATAGTAAGGGTAAATAGTAAACAGGATTAAGGGAGGCTCCTTCTACATTATCTGCATTCCTTTGATGTAGGATCTTCCTACATTGTCTACATTCTTTTGGGATGTCTTCATTCTCTTGGGGGGCATAAAAACTCTGTGAACTCCTTGCATCTTTGGCTCTGTATGAAATGGTCCTGTAATAAATAGACTATTGATTACAACCCTGTCTCTCATTATTCTCACTGCTCGCTAGCCCACCAACTGCGCTGGCTGCAGTACCAAACCCATTCAAGTTCACAATGCTCCCCCCGCCCCAATCTGTCCATTGACCCCCTTGGGTGTCCACAGACCAGAGGTTAAGAATTCTTGATTAAATCCAACCTTTTCATTTCTCAGAGGGAAAAATGAAGCCAAAGAAAGTAAATTAACTTGACCATAGTCACATAGTTACCAGCTAATTGTCTGATATTCAAAGTTCTCCACAATCTAGTTCCCATATTTACTGTTACTCCTATTTGCACAAAGGCAAAACTAGTCAGTTCATTATCCTTCAACCTTGCTTTGTACTTTGTACACTCTTCCTTTTCTTACATGGTTCCCTTCACCTAGATGAGCTTCCTTTCCCTCTTTTTTCCTGCCCACCTCTTATGGAAACTCAAATCAAGGCCCAGTTCCAATCTTCCCTAATCCCTCTTCCATATCCAATCTATCCCTACTGGAGACATCCTCCTTTTCCAAAGATATCCTCACACCACTGTTCAAAACCTTGCAAAGGTTGCTAGCTCCTAAATTCAAACTCAGCTTTAGACTCAATGTCATCCACAAGCTAGCAATGCCATCTTTCCAGTCTTAGTTCTTATACTATTCTTTTACCAGTCAGAGTAAACTACTTGCCCTAGCATGTTTGGTGCCAGGAAGGGGGGGAAGTGTTAGATTTAAAAGACCCGGGTTCTAAGCCCAGTATTGCTGCTTTCTATCATGTGACTTTGGGAATGACAACCTCTTTAAGGCTCAGTATATTCCTCTGGAAAACTAAGGAGTTAAAATAAATGATCTCTTAGGCCCCTAATGGGGCAGCTACGCAGTAAAACAGAGTGCCATGCCTGGGGTTAGGAAGACATCTTCCTGAGTTCAAATCTGGACTCAAATACTTATTAACTGTGTGACTCTGGGCAAGTCACTTAACCCTATTTGCCTCAGTTTCCACTTTTGTAAAATGAGCTGGAGAAGGAAACAGCAAACGACTTTAGTATCTATGCCAAGAAAACCCTCAAATTGGGAAATGAAGAATTGGGACACAACTGAAAAAATCACTTTACAACAATAAGGATCTGAACACAACCTATACTTTTTTATCTACAGGCATTTGCTTGTACTGTTGCTTAGATCTTGTCTGATCTGAAACAAGATAATGTAGATAAAGGATTTTGCAAATTTTAATGTTCTATAGAAATGTC
Organism: Gymnobelideus leadbeateri; assembly: GCA_011680675.1. Classification (NCBI taxonomy): domain Eukaryota; kingdom Metazoa; phylum Chordata; class Mammalia; order Diprotodontia; family Petauridae; genus Gymnobelideus; species Gymnobelideus leadbeateri. The sequence continues at coordinate 109,893 of WOXC01007307.1, read as the reverse complement.
AGTTATTTTTATCCCTAATTCCAGTCTTTAAAAGTCCAACGCAGATTCCACTTTCTTCATAATATCTTTACTAAAAGCCATCAATAACAACACTTTTTAACACTTGAGCACTTTAAGTTTGATTCGTACTAATTTGCCACATTCAGCTACGAGGCCTAAACTCACTAAACATTGTATTCCATCCCCCACCCCCATTCCCCAGCTCTGCACACGGAAAGACCCAGTTTGAATTAGACAGAATTCCCTGAAACTTTCCCTTCCCCCTGGGGCTTTTTCTTATTTCTCTTAAGAAATTACCCGGGTCTGCTTCCTAGCAGTTCTCTGCTTCCCTGTGTTATCTCCTCTCCCAGCCAGAGAGAAGCAGTAAGGCAGGAAGGGATTTTACTTCTTTCTTCACCCCCCCAGGAGAGACCCAGCCGAGAGTCCTGAGGAAAGCCCGCGCCCCATTTTGTAGAATGAACGAATGCAATGCATCCAGGACCATGAGGCAGGACGGACAAGGAACAGAGCACTAGAGCACCGCTGCACTGCGCGATGATATGCATAGACATTTCCCCATCAGTTATAAAAATTAAACATATTTTTATTTATTTTGTTAAATGTTTCCCAATTACATGCAAACATTTTAAATATTCATTTTAAAAATTCGAGTTCGAAATTCTTATCCTTGCTCCTTCCACTTCCCCACCCATTGAGAAGTCGAGCAGTATGATAGCGATTATACATGTGAAGACACATCAGTAAAATTAAAAGTCGAACTACAGAATTTTGGAAGCTAACCTCCCAGGTGCAAACACTCGCTAAGATCCTATAACGGAAGAAGACTTCAGGTTAGGAAGAAAAGCTAGGCCAAACAGAGTCGGAAACCATTGACGACAGGCCACACCCCCTTCTCAGGGCAGGCCAATGGAAAACGGCCGTTGACAGTAAGTGCGAGCCTGACCGACCAAGGGGAAGCGGCAGTTCGTAGCGCGCTCGCGCCAGACGGGCCAATGGAAAGCAGCGGCTCACTGCGGGCTCGCGCCGGACCGACCTCTTTCCCAGCTTCCTAGAGGACTGTTTCTCACGGGTGTGACGTCTTTTGACGCGCCGGAAATGGCAGCCCTCAGAACCTGTAGCTAAGCTCCGGGAGGGAAGTTACCCTCGTTGTAGCTCCGGCTCCTCGGGGGCGGTGGCTCCTCGGGCTCCCGCTTGTCGGGAGTATACGCAATGGGAGACGAGATGGATGCGCTGATCCCCGAACGGGAGATGAAGGTCAGGTTCAGTGAGACGTGGGCCGGGAGGGGCAGGACGGGTCCCGTTAGGACAGGCCACGCCGCGCCAGGCCTGGCTAGGCTAGGGGGCGTCTCTCCGGCCCTGCGTTGCCTTGGAGAGAGAGCCTAGGCGCTGAAAGAGGCCGCATCCTGTGCCTACGGCTTCGAGCCTCTGGAGGCACTGGGTGCTGGAGCTTAGAGCTTACGATGCCCAAAAAAATGGGAATCCAGAGATTTGGGTTTCGGTTCCAGTATCTAGGATGTTTGGTTCAATACCTTCCTCTACCCCCTCATTTCTTCTTCTAGTGGTCGTAGACTTAGAGCTGGAAGGGACCCAAGAAGCAGATTATCTTGTCCTGCTCGCCCTCCACACCCATTTTACAGATGAGGAAACTGAGGCCCACAAAAGTTCAATCCCTTGCCTTCGATCATAAGTGGTAGAGCCCAGCATTTTCTAACTCCAGGTCCACTCATTGCCCTTTTCTATAAATCATTCCTACATCCAAAGCCCCGTGCTTTCTCACTACACAAGGAAAAATTCAGCGTCTGCACCTTTTTTTACCTTGCTTTTTCCCCAGAACAGAAAGCTACATATGAGAAAGATAGAAAGGCAATAAAGCATAGATTTCCAAAATCCAAGATTATTAGTATGTGTTAGGGACATATATCAAGACAACCTCCTCTTCCCAAATTATGGAGAAAATCAGAGGGAAATGAGTGAAATTATTCTTTGGCCTCATGTTGCATATGTTTGGAGAGAGAAACCCAAAGTGTAAATGATTTGTGGGAGAATTCCAGCATCATGGGAAAACAGAAATGGCTATAGAGGGCACCATCATCTTCAGTCACAGGCACACATGAACTGGATTGAACAAACCACCACTATCTTTCTTACTTGCTGTTGTGGAGGGGCTCCAAATCTTAAATTTTCTTATACAAATAAGAATAATAGACTAGTGTCACTTTTGAATGCCTCAGTTTCTTCATCTGTAAAATGGAGGGAAGTGCGTTGTTTCTGAAGTGTTTTCCAGTACTGACTTTCTGTAGTTCTTGTGTCAGTGGAATTCCTTGGTGGAATTTGTCTCTCATGGTACATATATTTGAGGGGAATGTTCCAGGGACAGTAAGGTTGACAGGTTGTTGTGAAGGGAATTGTACCATACTGGGTATAAGAAAACTGAAGTCCTAGTGACTGCTTTGCTACTAAAACAGTATGGGTTGTTGTGATGGGAATAACACTGGATATTAGAAACCATGAGTTCCAATTCATTGATTTACTACTAAGTCATAGTGAGATTCTGGGACACTCCTGTCCCTTGTCTGGGCTTCTTTTTCCTTACGTTTAAAATTAGGGAATAGAACTAGATTGTTGGTTTGGTCTTTTCCATTGTATGGTTTCTGGCTCAGTAGTCTTTGGATTTAAATGTTGAAGCAACAACAAAGCAGTTCTCTTGGATGAAGTTAGGTAGGCATTGTGTTGAGAAACATGCTGAACTGAATTGAGAGTGAAGAGGTCTGGGTTCAACTTCCAGTAGTAGATTGCAAGCTTCTTGAGGGCTAGGAATATATTTTGCTTATTTTTGTATCCCTAGCATTTAGCACAGTACCTAGCACATAGTAGGCCCTTAATGAGTGTTTATTGACAGACTAACTTTTAGATCTTTTAGTGACTCATTGTATAAGCTTGGGCAAGTCACTTCCCCCTTAGAAGCTCAGTTTTCCCATCTGTAAAATGAGACTAGATGGTCTCTAAGCTGTCTGAGCTCAAGAATACTATGGATAGTGATCCTTAATGCTAATGTACAGACTTACTTAAGGAGCCCATTTACATCATTGATTCATCTGTCATCTGGCTGTTGGGTGACTGTGATCTCAGAGGCCCCAAAATAATCCAGATTATATTTAGAGAAAATTTTGTTGTGAGTCTGGGATTTTTTGGGAGGGATCACAGTAATACACTGGACCAGTGAAACTGACCACGAGAACTCTCATGATCCATTTTGAGTTTGTAACTGCTGCTTCAGAGACTACTGTTCTCTAAATGTAATCATATGGGTTTTATGATCTCCATTTAACAGATTTAGAAACTGAATCTCAGAGGGGTTAAGTGACTTGCCCACATAGCTTGTCACATAGCTATTAAGTATCAGTGGTGTTTAATCCATGTCATCTTGACTCCAGTTCATCTTTCTCTGCAAAGCAGAAAACATTCTCCCCTTGTGTAAAACCACTCACAGAAGTGCCTCTTCTGTTCAAGACCCTTAGCTAGTTGCAGAGTACAGAGTTGCAAAATGACATAGACTTGGCCCTCAAGGAGCTTACATATGTACACATATAAGTAGTATATATTTAGACGGAGATGGGGCAAAAGATATTATTTTGATGTACTGAAATTTCATTGTTTTGAATATTTCTTGAAATAAGTCACTTAGAATTAAGTGACTATCTTTTTCTTGTTGGTCAGTATTTTTTGAGTGCTTGTTATATACATAGACCTTGTGTCTTGTGGGAATATAATAAAAATGTCACCTTTCTTTAATCTTTTGAGATTGCAAAGTATTTTCTTCACAACATCCCTATAAGGGAGCACAAGTTTTATTGTTCCCCTTTTACAGATGAGGAAATTAAGATGCAGAGGAAAAGTAATGAAGAAAGAAAAAAAGAAAATTCTAATAGTTTCATAGCTACTAAGTGTCAGAGCTGGAATTATTCAGTCTTGCTGATTTCAAGTCTTGAATTCATTCCACTACATCATAGGCAGAGAAATAAAAGGCACTATCCTTATTCAGAAGAAATTTAAGTGTTCTCAATGGGGGGGTGTAAGGGTTATGGGATTTAAAGATCTTCCATGCCCCATTGGACTTGCTGACATAGCAGGAAGGGGAGGGGCAAGAGGAAGAGGAAGAAGAGTTAGAGTTCCGTTGGGGACTGTTGGTGGTCACAGCAATAGCAGTAACTGCCGAGGTAGAGGTGGAGGCCCAAATCTCTTTTTAAGCCAGCCAGAATTTCTGCTAAGGACTCTTGTTGGGGGCTGCCGGGAACTGGAACTGCAGGGGGCCAGAGCTGTTGTGAGCATGCTTCCTGGACGCTGAGCAGTTGCTGAGAGTCGGGAGAGAAGGACCTTTGCCTGAAGTAGCCTGTTCTGTTTTGAAGGCTTAAGAATGTGGTTGTTTACTATGTTAACTACTTGTGCCAATTTCATAACTACTCTGATGGCTTTGACTTTCTGGTTTTGGAACTCAGTTATTTGGTATTTTAATAAATTCTCTGGCTTTATCCCCCATATAGAGAGACTGATATATTTTGTGATTAATAACCACATAAGCCTATTTATAATTGCCATAGGCATAGTGAATATTGCATTGTTAATACATTTGGCGACGAGGATGGGATCACAAAATATCAGGCCTCTATTTGGAAGCAGGGGGGCTTTAGAGGGAGAAATGGCAATCCCAGGATGGGAGGATTTGCCTTATTCCTCTCTAGCCAGAGAATGGGCAAAAGTACAGGGCCCTGTGAAAACTGGGAACCAAGACTAAAAGAGGGAGAACCTGGAGATTTGGAAAGATGTTTGCAAGGAATACCCATAGAACCAGGCAAAGAGTTGGCAGGAGTGTGCAGGAGAGGCTGGGTCCTACTAACAAGTTATCGCCTCATGTGTAAAAGTAGGGATAAGCTGCTGTTGGAAAGAGCTCAGATGGCTAGGGAGTTGGCTGGTTTGCTTGAGGAGTCTTCTGTGTCACAGCATTCAGAAGAGCAAACCGGAGGGACTCAGGTGGTCCAGGAAAAAGCTACTGTTCATGTAGCTAAAAGGAAGCAAAAACCTAGCAGAAGAAATGTGCATGCAGCTTTTGTACAGGCTGGGCAGAGTTGCCTAGACAGCTGCCAGGAGAATGTGTGTGTGGAGAATGCAACAAGGTTAGATAAGGAGTCTTCTAACATAGAAGTTCTCCCCATACGAAGAAGAAGACAGGAGAAGTGCCAGGGCCAAACAGAGTCCAAGGAGATAATTGAGGATTTCAATAGGAGATTACTGACATATTAAGTAGATTCACCCAAAGAATGGGAGAGTCTTTAGTGTCTTGGATAGTAAGAATCACTGATGAAGGTGCTGGAGGAATAACACTGGACAGTGAGGATTGCTTAAAATTCATAAGTATCAGTCAGAATCCTTTTGTCCACCAAGCTTTTAGGGACTACCATGTGGGAGGAGGCCTCAGAAAAACTACTCTGTTAGCTTTAGTTGCACAGGGATGCAGAAAGCAATATCCTACTGTCTCTATGTGGCCTAGTGGAGACAGACCCTGGTACTCACTTAGAGATTGTATGAGGAAGCTAAAGGAAGAGGTAATGAAAGCTACCATCATGGTTGGAGATGCAAATGCATATTATGAAACCCCCCTAGGAGTTCCTCATAGAAATATCATAGTGAAGACTGCTCCTCCTGCTTATAAGCACTTAATTCTGACTTTATTAATTGGAGAAATAGGGCACCCTCTTTCAGAGGTGCTGGATAAGATTTCACAATTAAGTGACCTAAGGGAATGGGGACAAGATAAATTGCCTAGAGAGAGAAGAGTAAATAGCCAGAGGATTCAGAGACAAAATAGACCAACTAGAAGGGAACTGTTTTTTGCTCTATTGAGAGCAGGGGTGGACTTTAGAAGAATAGATGGTATTCCAACTGAAGAGCTGCATAAGCTGTACCAAGAAAAGGTACTTAACATTAGAATGAATAGGGCCCATACAGATTCGTAAAAATGATAGGATAGTCCAAGTGATTATCGTTCCTTGTAAAACAATACCACTTGTAAAAACTGACCCTCCTCCCAAAATGACTGTCAGAGGAACTGAAGGATTTGGTTCTACTGATAGAATAAAATTGGGAGCTAAAGTATGAGTAAAAAGGAAGCCAGATGAGATTCCAAAGGCTGCAGGGATTATAGCACATGGGAGGGATAACACTGTAACTATTGTTTATTCCAGAGAAGATGATTACAAAATTGTACCCTTAACTCATATATTCTACCGTGAGTGAGGCTACAGTAGTCTGGTTATTTTCTCTTTGCTTTTTCTTGGCTTTTTGTCTCTTTACCTTGTTTGCTAGATTTGTTTCCACAGGCTTGGTACCCTCCACCTATAGATGCCCGATAGCTTAAGCTGGATGTCACCCCCTGTCTGCAGCTGTGATGTGTCACCCTTGGACTTGGCATCAAGCACATTAATAACTGACCTCTCAAATGGGACCCCTTGGGACAGGGACAGCTCTACATCTGATTTCAGCAGCAAGTAGCCATGGAAGAAGAGATCTTCGCCCCTTACCCCAAGATTTCGGGGCCCCATTTGTTTGGGGGGGAATGATGGGGAGCTTGTGCTCAAACCCCACCCTGAAATATTGTTTTCTGTTTTCTGTGTTTATTGTGTGCTATCTTTGTTATATTGTTGTAAAATTCTGTTGACACCAGTTATTCCTAATATACTTTTGCCAAGTAAGGGACATGAAAGATCTTGGGGCCAAATGTAAGGGTTATGGGATTTAAAGATCTTCCATGCCCCATTGGACTTGCTGACATAGCAGGAAGGGAAGGGGCAAGAGGAAGAGGAAGAAGAGTTAGAGTTCCGTTGGGGACTGTTGGTGGCCACAGCAATAGCAGTAACTGCCGAGGTAGAGGTGGAGGCCCAAATCTCTTTTTAAGCCAGCCAGAATTTCTGCTAAGGACTCTTGTTGGGGGCTGCCAGGAACTGGAACTGCGGGGGGCCGGAGCTGTTGTGAGCATGCTTCCTGGACGCTGAGCAGTTGCTGAGAGTCAGGCGAGAAGGACCTTTGCCTGAAGTAGCCTGTTCTGTTTTGAAGGCTTAAGAATGTGGTTGTTTACTATGTTAACTACTTGTGCCAATTTCATAACTACCCTGATGGCTTTGACTTTCTGGTTTTGGGACTCGGTTATTTGGTATTTTAATAAATTCTCTGGCTTTATCCCCCATATAGAGAGACTGATATATTTTGTGATTAATAACCACGTAAGCCTATTTATAATTGCCATAGGCATAGTGAATATTGCATTGTTAATACGGGGGGGGGGTAGACTATATGCTTATGTATAATTAGAGAGTAAAACTGTAAAAATGTAAATATATAGCAGTAAGTGAGTAAGAGAAAACTAGGGTAAGCTGAATTTGTCAGAGAAGCAGTCAAGGAAGGAGTGGGAAGTATTATGTTAAGATTCTCTTTGTAACTATTTGAGTTGGGTATGCAGTACTGAATTACTCTCTGTTTTTATTCTTTATGACAGGATTTTCAATTTAGGGCACTGAAGAAGGTTCGAGTCTTTGAAGCCCCTGAAGAGCTGTCCAAAGAGCGCTGCAGTATGCTTACTGTGTCTAATAAGTATGGTCTGGTGTTTGCTGCAGGAGCCACTGGGTTTCGAGTTTTTCCTACCAAAACTCTTCTTATTCAGAATCGACCTGGGGAGGATCCCAATAGAATTGGTTAGTACCATTCAACACACTTTTATTAAACTCCTACTGTGTAAGGTAGAAGAGAGAGGAGTGTAGTGCAGTACTAATGAAATAGTCTTTTTCTGAAAGAAAATCTCTGACATGGTCACTTGGTCACTAAAGACTGTGATTTTAAGAGTATTACTAAGTTGATCAGAGTTTCCCAGGTAAATACCCTAGCACCCAGAGATAGCATAGCTATCACTGAGGTGTTGGAGATAATCCATGTGGGTCTTCCTTTTAGGGTATCTGGTCATTCTTTCAAGCACAAAGTAGAGAAAAGTCTACCTTGATTGTATAGTGTCTAGGAGGAGTTTATTATATCACATTTTAGTTGGTCTTAATAATATTCTTGTTAGGGAGAAGAAGGGCAAATTATGTACTGATGATAGAATTATTTGGTCACTGGGACCATAAGCAACACTGCTTTCCAAAGCCCCCTCCATAGAGCTCCTCCTTTTATATTGGGATATCCTGACTAGGTTACAGAAGAATCAAAAGTTAGTGGGGTTTAATTGCATCTTAATATTAAGAGTGTGTGTCTGGGAATCTTTTATGTAGACAGATATTTCACTTAACATAGCACTAGATTAAAGTTTTTGTATGCATGCTTATAAAATGGTGACTTTTGTTTCTTGTCTTTTTTTTAAATAGTTGAGAAAGTTCCAAACGTATTTATCCCTATGAAATTCCCAGTGTACCACTTGGCTTTGAGCTGTGATAATCTGACACTATCTGTTTGTATGACATCCAGTGAATTTGGCCTCATTGCCTTTTTTGATGTTCGCACATTCTCAAATGAGGTAAGGAACTTGTTAATTGATCTTGGAATCTTCATTCAGTGTGAAAGAACAGTTTCTGGTGTTGAACACTTGCCTCTGAAACACCTGCCTGCAGTCTTTCTTACCGAACAATAATATTTATCCACTACTGAATCATAGAATCTTAGAATTGAGAGCTAGAAGAGATGATCTGTTACGGTGACTTCTCCTGAGATGGTGGCATTGTTTTGCACATGAGCACTATGAGACCCTAAAAAGGTGGCTTGCCAAAGTTTATACAGTTGGTAGGATACTTGAACTTAAGTCTGATGCATGCGTCTTGGTCTATCCTTATTGAGTCACCAGTCCATATGCTCTTTGGCAAACATTTTAGTCACCTGTTGCCCACCAGATAGTTTTAATTTATCTTCAGTGTTGTAAGTTACTTTGAATATATTGAGCTAAAGGATAACAATTTCAGCACCTTGCCTTAAGATTTGCCATTATAGTCAGAAGATATTTCCCCCCTCTGGCCTTAGTTTCTTCATCTATAAAATGAATAGATAAGACAAAAGGATCACTAAGTAGCCTTCTGATTCTAAAGCTCTTTGATTCTGTGAGAAGGATAGTCTGTAATTGGGGGGAGCTAGAATAGACTGGTTTTGTCTGAAAGATGTGGTGCTTCTATGCATGTTTTAAAGGCTAGACAACAGAAACGCCCATTTGCTTATCACAAAATGACGAGAGATGCTGGTGGTGTGGTCGTCGATATGAAGTGGAACCCTACCATTCCCACCATGGCGGCAGTTTGTCTGGCTGATGGTAGTATCGCAGTTCTCCATGTCACAGACACAGTGAAAGTGTCTGCAAGCCTTCCACCATCTGTGGCAGTAACATCTGGTAGGTAATAAAAGCTTTGGCCCTATACAGCTATGTGGTTCTTTTTAAAAATTAATTTCTAGAAGTAATATGTGACAACATCTGAAAAGGGGGATAGTATTCTTCTTGGGAGCAAGAAAGCATAATTTAGACTAAGAGTACTTAGTTTTTCTGAGGGAAGAAACATTTTCATACTGCTTGCTGGTCCTCTATTGGAATTTGACAATAACTTAATATCTCTTATTCTAAAATGAATGCACTCTGGTGCTTTCTTTTGCTCCTTCTGCAGAAAAGAGTATTTGAAATGGTAGTAGGAAATTAAACAATTTCCTGATACTTGTAGGACTGCTTAGCTGAAGTGTAAAGCCTTAATCTTCTGGGCAGGTCTCACTTAAAAAGCACTCAGCCCTCAGATGATAAGAGTTAGGGGCTAAGACCATATAATTTAGTTAGATCCTACACATATTCTTGGTGTCTTTAACTATATTTAATAAATTCCAAGACTAGCATCCTTCTTTGAATTGACTAATAAAGCAACAGGGAGTGGTGATGATGTAAATTATCTTGTCTTCAATCTCGGTAGTTAACCCTGTTTTTGAAAATGCATAGTAAAATTTTCTTCTTCTTTAGTGTGTTGGAGCCCTAAAGGGAAGCAGCTTGCTGTAGGAAAACATAATGGAACTGTGATCCAGTATCTCCCTGTAAGTATAATTGGCCTTCTCATAATAATCCTTGTGTATGTGAAATTTATTTAAGTCCCTCACTGTTATCTTTGCTCTCTTGGCCACTAAAGATGGGTAAAATCAATATGAGACTTTTGTGTTTGGTATAATTTGCTTTGCTTCTGGGGAGGACCAGTTGGAACTTGACCTGGGTAGTGTTAATTATTTGAAACAACACCTTTTGTTTTACAGACATTGCAGGAGAAAAAAGTAATTCCTTGCCCTCCATTTTATGAAGCAGATCATCCTGTAAGAGGTAAAATACCTTATGTTTAAAGCTGACTGCTTTAAAAAAAATTGGAATGACCCCTGATGAATTGTTTTTAAAGTATATTCAAATTAGCCAGGTTTTATCACAAAATTCTCAAAACTATATGCTGTGTTTTATCGTCTACAGAATCATTGAGTAAATTTTAGATTCTTTTATATTCATGTTATTTCAGTTCAACATAGGAAAACAGTTTTTGATGAATTGCTGAGACTATTTGTCTTTATATATGCATGTCAGTTTTTCTTAGAAATGTCCATTGTTTTAAGTCCCCGGAAAAAAATTAATAACTTTGACCTGAATAGGGCTTCTTAGCTTCTGTTAGTTGTGTACAGTCAATGGAATCTTCTCTAAGTTCTTAAAAGTTAAAAGTTAAATGGTTTCATATATTTTGATGTTAATTTTGTGGTCTCTAGTGTTCAGCACCAAGTCATTGCTTCATCTGTTATTTTTAATGATGGATTCATTAAGGTATATCCCTTTTCAGTTCTCGATGTGCTGTGGATTGGTACATATGTCTTCTCAATAGTGTATGCAGCAGCAGATGGGACCTTGGAAACTTCTCCAGATGTGGTGATGACTGTACTACCTGTATGTATACTAATTTATACATCCAACTTAATAGCATTGATTTAGGTGTCCTTTTAACAAATTATTTTTGTTTGAATGTCTTTTTCTTTTTCTTCGAAATGTTTTATGTTCTTTTGCTTTGCATTCTAAGTAAAGGAGTACTCAGGGACCAGTCATATGTGTCTCATACCCTTTTCCCCCAACCAATATAATTTTTTAAAAGTCAGTTCATTAAGCAGTAAGTAAAATAATGTTGAAAATTCACTTCAGGGGTGGCTAGGTGGCGCAGTGAGTAGAGCACTGGCTTTGAGTTCAGATCCAGCGTCAGGCACAACACAAAAACTAGCAGTGTGATCTTGGGCAAGTCACTTAACCCCAATTGCCCTCCAGAAAGCAAAAAAGAAAAGAAGGAATGATTTATGAATGTTTCAAAGGCAATCAGTGATTCCTAAAAAATAAGAATTAGGGGAAAAAAAAGAAAATTCACTTCAGAGAGTTTGAACCATGAGTCCAAGGAACAAGCTTGTGTAGATCACTGTGGTTAGTGTTTTATTCATATTGTCCTATTTAACACTGGTTTTATTAATTTGATTGTGAATTGATATTGCTATGTTAATTTAAGAAGGAACCTAGCTAAAGTTCTGAGTGTTTCCCTTTTATTTTTCATTTGAGCTAATCCACTAGAAGCTAAATATACTTGGGCTCAGTAATTATTTGAGAATAAAGGAAGAGCACTGAGTGTTGTTTATTCCTAGGGATCTAGATTCTTTGATTTTTCAGTTGATCTGTGAAGTTGCTGATATTGGCATTCCCTTAAGTGGTGCATATTGTGACTGTCATCCAGGTCTTCTCATTGTGTTCTATTCTTGTCCATGACCTACTGTAAATCTTCTCTGGGGGTTACTCAAAATACTGGGGGCGGGGAGGCCCTTTTCTGGCAGGGAGATAAGCATTTATAGAGGGCCTACCATGTGCCAGGCACCATGCTAAGCACTTTACAAATATGATCTCTTTAGATCTGTCGAGATTAAAATAATGGTAACCTCAGACAACAAAGTTCCAAGCACAATCAGTTTATTAGTAGGGCTAGCATTTATCAGTAAATGGGGTCCAAGGCTCCTCAGTAACCCAGGACACAGCTGAGAATCAAGACAGCTCTTTTATAGTCATGCAGAGGAACCCCAAAATAGAAGGTGACGTCAATCTGGTGTTACAAAGGTATATCTCACTTCTGTTAGGTCAGTGCTAAGATTACTAAACAAAAGTTACATCAGTTTTTCACAAGGTAGGCTAACATCCTGTGGAAAGTCCAGTGGTTGGCAATATCTGAGAGAACAAGGAGCTTGTGGTATGCATGTTACTGATTTCTGATAGATTAGAATATAAATTAAAATTTTATGACTAGAGAGTCCTTTGGAGGGGAATTTAATGGGTGAAAGGTGGCCAAGTAAAGAGATGACAGCTCTAAGCTTAAGGAGTTCAGAGAGAGCTCAGGTTCACATAATAAAGGAGAGTAACTTGACCATTGTTATATATTGTTTTGTTTTGTTTTGTTTTTTTTGGAGGGCAATTGGGGTTAAGTAACTTGCCCAAGGTCACACGGCTAGGTTTTTTTGTTTGTGTGTGCATTGTCTGAGGTCGGATCCGAACTCAGGTCCTTCTGACTCCAGGGCCAACGCTCTACTCACTGCGCCACCTAGCCGCCCCCCCTATTATTATATATTGACCAATATATAGCAACTTGACCATTAATACATAGTAAATTGATTAAGCTTTAATAAAATGGAGGAGATCATTTGTTTTCAATTACACAGATCTTTGGACTTTCTTTGGATACTAATGGAGTACATAGACTCTGTACCTATGATGTTCTTTGGTTCTCTCTCACTCTCATATTTCTGGCCCACCTCCTTTTCCAGATACACTTTTCTCCAAGAATATCTTTTATGTTGCTTCTCTCCTGTAGCATACCTTTGCTTATCATGCTCTTTCATTGACTTAATGACTTTTATTCTTTTAGGATTTCCATATAGCATCACTAGAAGATGGTTCCCTACCTCTTTCCCAAAAGGGAGGAAGGGTATTTTCTTTTCTGTCCTCTGGGACCAAGATTGGTCCTTATAGTAAACAGTTCTTCCTTTCCATGATCTTTTCATTTATGTTATTGTATTTACTATGTATGTTTTTCTCATTCTGAATACTTAGGCCTGTTAGTTTGTAAGTCTTCCTGTGTTTTATTGAATATCCTATATTTGTCATTTCCAACTATTCAGTAATATTGTTACATTTACATATCACATTTCATCAAGCTATTCTTACCCACTTTATTTCCATTTCTTTACTACCTCAAAAAATACTGCTTTGAATATTTATGTATGTATAGGATCTTTCATCTTTTCTTGTAAAATTTTATTTTCCACTATGGTTGGGGACTGTGGTTTATTCTAAGTGTTTGACATTTTCCCCTGTTTTTGATATGTTGGGAATCAAATCACTTAGTGCCACCAAAATTGTGTCATCTCTAGTATGGCCTTCCCCTGGTTGTACTTAGTCATTTAATCCATCTGTTCTTCCCATATTCGTTTTCTTTATTGCTATTTCTGTTTCTTTCCTTTTTTTTTTTTTTTTTAAGAGAGCAATTGGGGTTAAGCGACTTGCCCAAGGTCACATGGCTAGAAAGTGTTAAGTGTCTGAGGCCGGATTTGAACTTAGGTCCTCCTGACTTCAGGGCCTGACTTCACTGAGCCACCTAGCCATCCCCATTTCTGTTTCCTTATGCAGGATATTGGGAGCTATGATGTTATAGTCCTACCATCATTGATGGAGAAGAGAGTTGATTGTAGTTATTACAGGTCTTTTTCATTTTTGCTCTGTTGTGCTGCAGTTTCATCTTTAAATGCTTTCAGAATCATCTGGCTTAATTGGCTCTTTTGCTAGATTTTCTGTAAATTTGTTTTTACCTGGACTGCTTCTTATATTGTGAACGATATTACTCATAATCTTCTCAGTAAGATTTTACAACTGAGTATATATTTTAAACTGTTGCTGTAGTTGGCTGCCATATCTTTCCACTTGGCAAGGAGATCAAGTGCTTGCTGGCTGAGCTGGTTTCTAGATTCTTTTAGTCTCCTTATTGTGGGCATTGATTTACATTGGCTAACTTCCTTAGGAAATGGTGATACCTATGTCAAAATCTGTCCTTTTATCCATTTAGCTCCTTTTTTGACGTCAACAGCTTGTTAAAGATAGCCATATTGGAGTTAAGTTATTTGCAATCCAAATCTCCCTTTATTCTTTTTTGACAATGATTTTGATCTTTGTTCTAAAAAGTCAGTGGCTTGACGATATACAAGCATCTGATTTGGAAATGACTCCTGCATAAGTAGACAGTCATTTCCTCTCCATTAGGATAGAATCAGTTTTCATTTTTGTGATATTCTTCAGTTTTTACCATGTCTAACATTTCCAGAATCTCTTCTTGAAGAAAGTATTCATGATCTGTAGCCAAGAAACTTCCTTATAGTCTAGGGGCCTTTGGTATCTTCGTTTCTACTTTTTGAACCATTCTAGATCAAGGGTCCTTAACCTTAGCTCCATAAACTTTTTTTTTAGGGGTTTTGGGGAGAGGCAACTGGGGTTTGCCAAGTAAATTCCCCAGGGTTACACAGCTGGTATGAGTCTAATGCAGGATTTGAACTCAAGTCCTCTGGCCTCGTGCTCTATCCATTGTGCCACTTAGCTTCCCCTTGTAAACTTATTTTTAAAAATATTTTGACAACTGTGTTTCAATATAATTGACTTCCTTTATAAGCCTAAAAAAATTTTTTTTAATTCTGAGAAGGATTCTCTTGGTGTACACCAGGCTTGCCCAAAGAGTCCATGATATTAAAAAAAAAAAAAAACACAAAACAAAATACCATCAGATCAACTCCTGAACCAGCCTGCACATTTCATGATTTCTTAAAAAAAATTTTTTTTTGGAGGGCATTTGGGGTTAAGTAACTTGCCCAAGGTCACATGGCTAGGTTATTTTTTTTGTGTGTGTGTGCATTAAGTGTCTGAGGCCAGATCTGAACTCAGGTCCTTCTGACTCCAGGGCCAGCGCTCTGCTCACTGCACCACCTAGCTGCCCCTGATTTCTTAAAATTTAAATGCATTAATTTGTGTTGATCAGCAGCTTATTTCTACAGACACTAAACAATATAGGTTTGGAGGAAAGGCATATGTCAATTATTCATTTTTTTCATCTTCCATATTTATAGAAAAAAGAAGATAAACACCCAGAGATATTTGTGAATTTCATGGAACCTTGCTATGGCAGCTGCACCGAAAGACAGCATCATTACTATCTCAATTACATTGAAGAATGGTGAGTCTAAAACCTAGGAAAGAGATTCCTTCTCTGCCTGCCAGGTCAGAAATCATTTTCTTAGGTTTCTCTGTGGTAATCTTTTTGCAAATGGGAAAGAGAGGCACAATACTGTGATAGCATCAGCTGTTGCTAGACAGAAAGCTATGGTAGTTCTTATTTCAGCCTCCTGTCATACACAGGTAATATAAATACACAGTTTTTTAAAAAAGTTTTAACTCAGTTCCAGTGGTTGCTTACAGGAAATTGGTATTTGAGGAACATTTCTAAATTTTCCCCCTGAGCTTAAAATTTCACTAAGCACTAAAATTTCACTTCTGCTTATATGGCAGAATGAGATAATTAAATGAGGTGTTTGTAAAGTGCTTATTCAGCACAGTGCCTGACACATAGTAGGCACTTTGTAAATGCTTGTTACCTCCATCCTCTCATAAAACTAATAGGGAATACATACTTAATGATTTTTTGCTCTTTGCACAGCAGTGGCAGGAGCCGGTTTTCTTTGTCTGCCGCTTTAAACACTTTAGTCTTTGGAGATAAGTAGTACAAAGATTATCATCATCATTTTTTACAAATGAGACAGCTAAGGCTTAGAGACATAAATCTGTTGCTTGGAATCACACAAATTTTGTACATGAGAACCAGGCCTTGAACCCAGATGTTTCCTGAATCCAAATCCAATACTCATCTATATTCTGTTCTATCTGTGCTTATTTATAAATTGCTATTACTGTTATTATTTGATACTGACATTTCTTTCTCTTGACAAGACATGGTGCTGTTAGCTTATTATTATTTTTTTGCTATATTCTTTTTCTTTTTGCTTTTTTTTGGAGGGGGAAGGCAGGGCAGTTGGGGTTAAGTGACTTGTGCAAGGTCACATAGCTAGTAAGTGTTAAATGTCTGGGGTCAGATTTGAACTAAGGTCCTCCTGACTCCAGGGCCAGTGCTCTATTTACTGCACCACCTAGCTGCCAAAAAGTGAAACATTGATTGTAAAGCCTTTTCTGTTCCACAACTGTATAGGCCATATCGCTTTTTCTTTAACTATTCAATAGAGAAATTAAATTTTCTGTATTGACATCATGATGTATTCCTTTATAAATGTTACTAGTTCAAATCAGGTTATAGAGCCTATGACATAATGGTAATCTGGATTTGTTTCTTGAAGGGACCTAGTACTAGCAGCTTCTGCAGCCTCGACAGAAGTCAGCATCCTTGCCCGACAAAATGATCAGGTATCTTATTTTTTATATAAATAATCTCTGGTGGCTTTCTAAGTAAAATTTCTAGGGGAGTAGGCAAGTTAAAATTGAAAGAACAGTTAGGATAAGTTTGGCGTTACTTCATTATTTCATGTCTAGACTATAGCAGCACTTGAATGACATGTAAACAAAATGGGCCATTTGTTGTAGGGCCAGGCAGCCTGCAGACACATCTAGGGTATCAGATTTAGTGGTAACCAAACAAACACTCATGCCCTCTAATGATCAGTTATGGATCATTGGAATGGACTAGATGACAAACCCAGTGAGGCAGCTTGTCTTGTGCCTTTGTGTGAAGTGGGACTGAAAACCAATCTGACCTTATTCCTATTCACGGTAACTTTTTCCCATGAGCTTTCTTAAACCCTTTTCTTCCCTGTGTAGTTGGAATTGGAGTTGGAATTGAGTGATGTTAGGTTCTTTGTGACTCCTAAATCTGCGGTCCTCTGACCATAAGACCGTAGTTAACACTTGATTATGTTCCATTGTGTGTGTGGGTGGGAGTGGGAATGTAGTTGGGAATGATATATAATATCGACAGTGGATAACACGTCATTTATGTTTGATCTTGATACAATAGCTCACATTCATATAGCATGTTAATGTTTATCAAACACTTCTACATATTATCTCCTGCAGTCAAAGATTTATTCATTGTGGCAAGAGGCTGAGCCCAAATAGCTTAGGAGATCATATAGGCAGTTATTGGTAGACAGGCAG
The DNA here is from genome assembly GCA_011680675.1 of Gymnobelideus leadbeateri. Taxonomy (NCBI): domain Eukaryota; kingdom Metazoa; phylum Chordata; class Mammalia; order Diprotodontia; family Petauridae; genus Gymnobelideus; species Gymnobelideus leadbeateri. The sequence goes on along the minus strand of WOXC01007307.1, from coordinate 92,588 downwards.
TGAAGAGACCCAACTAGTAGGTGTTCTTTTCATTATATTATATTTCCTCCACAAAATGAGTTTTCCTAATTTATTATAAGGAAGAGAAAGTAAATCTCCTTTATTGTACTATATTTTGACTATTGTCACAGTTTAAGGAGGAGAAAGTAAATTTCCCAGCCTCCATATTTCTGAGGCTGCCCTGGGCTTTCACCATTTTAATGCCAGGTTGGATTTAAATTTTAGAGTGAATTTGTAGATAACAAGTTAATCCAAGAGAAGTGGTTCTTCACTTATTCCCACACGAATGAGATAAAAGACAAAACATGGACTAAAATGGCTCTTTATTCCTTTCCAGACTAACTGGGAATCCTGGCTTCTGGAAGACTCCAGCAGAGCAGAACTGCCTGTTACCGATAAGAGTGATGATTCCTTGCCTGTGGGTGTTGCTATAGATTATACCAGCCAAGTAGAAATACCCATCAGTAAGTGAGACCCTCCCCTTTAAACTCCGAAATACAATTCTTTCAAAAGATTGTTTGACTTTTCAAGCAAGATATCTCCAGAAGTACATGTTAACGACAAATACATTTCACTGTCTCTCAACTATACTGCTTAAACTTCTGCACAATTCTCATTTATTTTGGTGGCACACAGTCCCCTAAAACCCTTTATATGGGGGTCATTGTTGAAACTGACACAGGAGATTATAGCATGATTTAACAGTTCTCTCTAAAATACAGTTAAAATCTAGAAACTTAAATTTGATGTTAATGCCAAGAGAACTCAGTTGGAGTTTCATTCCTTGATTATTTTTATTTTTATTGTTATCTTTATCATAGTGTTTCAGATAGTTTTCTTTAGTGACACCTCATAGATTACAACAGTCACTAATTGGGGTATTCCAATCATTTTAATGTCAGGTTGCATCTGTGAGATGCAATTATAATTATTGAGAATCTGTGTAACTAGCTACTACATGTTGCCTGGAAGGGTTCCACAAAAAGGGGTTTGACCCACTCCTTCCACACTCCAGCATCAGAAACAAGAGTGGCATGCTTTTCGTCTTAAAGCACTTGCCATTTGTCAGTTGTCAGCTTTTTGTATTAGGAATGGAATAATGGAAAGATTACTTGCTGTAGGTTTTTTATCAGTGGTTCTCAAACAGGTAAATCTCTTGTCTCTGTTATATCTCACATGAAATAGTGTGATCCATTTCTCACACCACGTTCCCAAACCCCCACCCAAAAAAGGCCTATGCTTCATCTCTGCGTCATTAGGCAGCATTCTTTCTTTCTTTACCTTCTGTGTGCCTAGCATTATGCCAGGTGCTTTGGTGGAACAGAAATAAAAGATGTTCTTTACTTAATAAGGAGTTTTGAGTATCCAGTCTGGTTGGGGAGAATCAGGTTTGTCTTTCTGGTGCCACCACTACTAAATGGCTATTTATAGTGCCACAACTCTGATCTCCCTCCAACATTGCAGCATTTCTTAATCACTGAAAAGGAAAGAATTTTAGGAGAAAATTCAAGAGCTTTCCTCTAAATCCTTGATTTGCTGCCAGAGAGATGGTTCAAGTTCTTGTTTTTGTCACCTATATCAAATCCTTATGACTTCTTCATTAACAACATGTCTTTTCCCTCTCTTTCCCCCATTCAGTGAGACAATTGTGTTTATACTAAAAATGTGGTTTTAACCATATGGATTTGAAAATTGTGACTTTTCAAGCATAGAGTCCAACTGTTATCAGTCTGGAGCTCTGTATACCACCTACTTTGTTGATGCTTCGCCAAATGCTGTGAATCAAGAGAAATATTTTTCATCTGCCTCCTAGTGCTCTAGGCTTTGGGAGTGTATCACAGTCAAGCACCATTAAATTCTACAGCATAATCCCCTTATACAAGCCTCAGTCATGCAGGACTGTTTGGTCTGATTAGCTGTTTGCACTGACTGGTCCAGAGGAGAAGCTTGTTCATTTGATTACCCTTGAAAAGTCTGAACTGACAAGTTTAGGATTCAACTGTGAGTGAATGTTGTAATGTTGTTTAATGTGCCTTTCAGTCCCCTGCTTTGCTTTACATATAGACTAGTCTATCATTTTCCTGCTAACAATTCTGCCTAAAGATTCCTGTCCCTTTAGTTTTAAATGCTTTGAGTATACACACTCATAGTTTTTCGTACCTTGAGGCATTCCCAACCTGCCCTTTGAGTATTGGGCTACATTTTAAAGTTCCATGCCTTTGACAGAGTAATGAAATCATCTTCATATAGGGCACAGCAGAAAGCTGATTATCTAATATAGGGGTGGGGAACTCTTGGCCACATATGGCCCTCTAGGTCCTCAAGTGTGGCCCTTTGACTAAATTCAAACTTCACAGAACAAATCCCCTTATAGCTGTAGCGGTTTTCTTTAGATAGTTATAGAATGAAAGTTAAGATTCAAATCCCAACAATTTTAAGTGTATAATCTCCTTGTAGGAAATCTCCTGGCCAACTTCTTGTGTCAACCAGTATCTCTAGGTTCCCCAACTGACATTGTCTCTCTAAAATCCTTCTCTTTAATAGATGACGAAAAGACTCTTCCTCCTGCTCCAGTTCTGATGTTGCTTTCAACAGATGGTGTGCTTTGTCCATTTTATATGATCAATCAAAATCCTGGTCTCAGATCTCTGATCAAGCCCCCAGAGCCACTTATTCTAGAAGGAGAACGACAACCCAAAGGTACATACCCTCAAATGTTCTTTTGCAGCAAGGAATTTGTAATCACCTTGTTGAAGAATTTTTCTTCTCAGAAAGGAAGGAGCCGAGGAAGGACAAATTGTGGTTACTCAGGGTTTAACGTTTATTAAGTACCTACTGAGTACAAGGCACTATGCTTATCTCTTATATCACACAACTCCAATCTTCATATGGGACAGAGAATTCTAGACTCCCTGAAAGTATAGAATGGGGTGGTGAGAGCATTTAGGCCCGAGGGACCTGTGTTCAAGCCCCAGCTCTGAAACCTGCTAAGGATATCAATGTTACCTAACTCTTTCAGCCTTTGGGTCTCTGTAAAGTGAGAATAGTGCCTGTGGTGCTTATCTTGCAGGGCTGTTGTGAGGATCCAATGAGATAAGGTACAGAAAAGCACTACGTAAATGTCAGTTATTATTATTTAGACCTTTTCCATTGGTACATTCCTAAATGGGACTATTAAGACACCTAGACTACTGATGAACAATACCAGTAACCCTTTGATGACCAAAGGACTAATGTCCTGGTTCACTTATTTGTATGGGGCTTTACTGTAGATCAAGATATTCCCTAATAGGTGTTAGGATATAATGACTAGAACAATGGACTGGAGTCAGGAAAACTTGTATAAATCCTTCATTGCACATTCGCTCCATGACCCTGAGCAAGTAATCTAATCTTTTTCAAATCCGTTTCCTCTTCTGTAAAATGGGTAAAATAACACTTCCTGAGACTGAGGCTTGTTGTGAGGATCATATGAGATAATCTATGGAAAGCAAAGTGCCTTGCAAACCCTGAAGCACTCTGAAAGCGTGCACCAATATGACCTGATTGGTAGCAGTGAGCTATATGGGCTCTCTTGCCTCATCCTCCTTAATGGGTGACACACGTTGTGATATGACAAGTTCCAGTGTATACTGTGAGCCTTGCTCATACTTCTTGATGGCATTTACTTTGTACATGATCACTGGGGGGAGCTCTTATCCAATAAGTGGTGTAAAATATAAAAACTTAATGTAAATGCCAGTTTTTATTCTTAATATTTCCTGATGACTAGGGCTGCTCTTCCACAAATCTTGAAGTCCCCCAGCTCTTTATTTTGGGCTTGCAAAAGAGAGAGTGCTTGTAAGCAGGAAATAGAATTGAACAGATGGCTAGGAGCACGCTCTCCACCCAAGCCTTGCAAATGTGTCCTTAACTAAATCTGTGTTTCTTAAAGATTTCTCAAGCCTTCCTCACTTGTTAGAGTGTGTATTTGTCTGGCACAGACACAAGAAAGAGGGCAGTAGTCCATTTGAAAAATGATATTTGCGTGTGTGTGTGTGTGCGCATTTATGTGTACATTTATGTGTACATGTGCACGCACATATACATAGACACATGTAAACACACGCATCTGCAGTGTGGTTTTCAGGTTAAGATCCCAAGTGAATTTATGTTCATGTGACCAGCATGTGTGAGTGTGCTCTTCAGAAGTGTTAACTTTCACTGTTAACCTAGGTATACATAGGGTATCCCACAAGAAGTCTTTTGGTACCAAAAAAGGTTTTGTTTGGGGTTTTTTTTTGCTTTTTGGAGGGCAGTTGGGGTTAAGTAACTTGCCCAAGGTCACATGGCTAGGTTTTTGTTTGTGTGTGTTAAGTGTCTGAGGTCAGATCCGAACTTAGGTCCTTCTGATTCCAGGGCTGGCGCTCTACTCACTGTGCCACCTAGCCGCCCCAAGGGTTTGGTTTTTTTAAAAAAAAATTTCCTTTGTAATGACAAATGTTCTTCAAAAGGGATTACATTGCAGGGGGTTGTGATAGAACACGACAAGCCCTGGTTTCAAGTTACCTCTTCATCCACTTCCTCTTTGATCACTTCATTTGCCTAAATCTCAGTTTTCTCATCCATAGAATGGGGCTGACAATACTTAAACTACCAAATATTCCAGGTGGTTATGAGGAAAGTGCATTGTAAATACAGTCCATGCAGTACTAACTCAGAGATGGTGACACTTAAAAATATTTCTTTTTCCGAGTGCTCCCGGTCAGATTCTCATAAGATCCTGTATTACAAAACTAACTTCTTCAAAGTTCCAGGAGGAGAATTGAAAATTTTTCATCTACGTCCAGAAACAGGGATATAATCCAATTATCTGAGAAGACTCCTTAGAGTTAGCTAATATAATTTTTATTATTAAATCTTTGATTTTCCTAATGTAATCTCTTTACTTTTTCTTGTGCCCATTTATGGCTAGGTTTACTTTCACTTCCGTTTTGTTTTGTAATGTTTGATTTCCACTACGAATGTTAATTGTCTTCTTTCCCATTTCCAGGAAGTACTCCCACAACCCCAACTTCCACTCAGGCCCCTCTGAAGCTTGAAGCATCACCAACTCCGGTTCCAACTCTGGCTCAGGCTCTAGCTCCGGCTCCGGCTCCTGCTCTGGCTCCTGCCCCACCCTTATCCCTTGCCACATCAACTACTGCTTTCATTCTGCCTACAGTCACTCTCCCTGCTGCCACCTTTCCATTTGGCTCTCCATCCTTGAAATCATCCAGTTTGATGTCTGGAGATCCCCCTCCTTATCCCTTTTCCTCAGACAGCTCCAAACCAGCTCTAAGCTCTGCTGTAACTAGTGCGCCAGCCTTCTCTTTTACACCTTCTAAAGCCCCTCTGGCCTCAGCCCCCTCCCTAGCCCCAGTGACTTCTGCATCTTCCTTCTATTTTGGATCGCCTGCTTTTAAGCCTTCGGTGGAGAATACTCCAGTGGCTAGCATGTCTACTCCACAGATGGGGGCAAAGACATCTTTCCCACCTACATCCTCTGCAGCCAAACTAAACCTGAATGAAAAGTAAGTAACACTTCCTTGAGAGAATTGGATTTTTCTTTATGATACATAGAAATATTTAGAGCTTTTGTTTTGACCGGTGGATGGTCTAGAGGACTTATATACATATTTATATGGCACTCACCCCGCATTGGACTGTCAGTTCCTTTAGGAGAAGGGGCCATGTCTTCTATTTCTTTTGCCTTCCTCTCACTGCTACTCCAGGACAGTGGAGTAGTTTGTGTACTTAGTGAGTGCTTGGTGAGTAAGAAAGTGGTTAAATGAGTGTTCTTTTGGCAAAAGGCAGAAGTAGGAATCCCTTTGGTTGGGAGACTTTCCTTTGCCCCAAAGCTTGGTTGAACAGATGTTGAGACTAGTACCCTATTGTGGCAAATTTAATAGTTCATATTCCTGTTAAATATTTATTTGAGAAGAGGGTTGACTAGTTCATTCTCAAATCAACAGAATATCCAGTAAAGTGACATTCATATTTCTTTACAACCTATACTCTTTTAAAGCAATATTCAAGACATTTGTATTGCATGAAGTTAGGAGCATTTCTGTTGATAAATAAATTATATTTTAGGGGTATCACTTTTTACTAGCATGAGAAAGAAATATTTGTGATGGGCTCTTTTGAAATAGTCTGCTTTTTTTGCAGGTTTCCTGCTGGAGAGTCATCTACTCCCGTCAGCAGTTCCCAGAGTAGCTCCTCAATGCTATCATTTTCCTCAGCCTCCAAATCGGTTTCTGCCGGCCCTGTCAGTCACTCCACGCCTCTCTCATCTTCATCTAGCTCAGTATCAGCAAAATCATCAGTATCTCCCTCTGTTTCAGGTATGCTTTCAAGCAGATGGCTTTAAAGGTCTTAGATTCTCAGTGAGGAATGGGATAGAGACAGAACTGGTAATTTCATGGGTAATTTCCTTCTCCCAGTGCAGGTCAATGTTTCTCCTTTTTAGGGAATTACCTAGAGCACTAAGAAGTTAAGGAATTTGCCGAAGTATGTGTCAGATATGGAACTTGAACACAGGTCTTCCTAGTCAGTGTTTTTTTGTTTTTTTTTTTTAATTTTAAAGCAATTGGGGTTAAGTAACTTGCTCAAGGTTACATGGCTAGTTATTTATGTGTGGGTGCTAAGTACCGAGGCTGGAACTGATCCCGGGTCCTCCTTACTCTGGGCTGGCGCTCTTACTCACTGCGCCACCTAGCTGCCCCCCTAGTCAATGTTGACTCTCTAATCACTATGCCATACCACCTCAAATATTCTTAAAGATATGTTTTGTTTTGTTTTTTTCAGCGTTCTTAGAGGTATCAGTTAAGTAAATGGAAAAAAAAATATTTCTTTCTCCTCTTATGGTAGAATAAGTTACTTTGGATTTTCTATTCTCTTATTTGGGAGAATCTGTAGATTATGTGGTGTTTTGGACCTAATACTGTGATTGGCAGGCTTCCTTGTCTCCTTATCATTTCTCACAGAGCTGAGTGTACTTGGTGATTCAAATAATGGGTCTAGTGGCCATTCATCTGCATCTAGTGTCTGTCTTCGTCCTTTGTGGACTCTAAAATGATTTATTAAAGAGCAGAGATGAGAATGGTCCTGCAGTGACTATTATACTTGTCACCCAAGCCCAAAGCTGTCACAAGTGAATGACTTTTGCAGATGTCAAAACCATGAACAATCTGTCACATAGAGGGGCGGCAGAGGCAGCCAAAGGCAGCTGAGGAGGACCAGGCTGAAGGGCAGTGCAGGCAGTGTCTAGTACATTTCTTTAGCCCATTCCTGTTTAGAATTTCAGTTATTTCCATGAATTGAAATAATGATTTAAGGATGAAAACCTTTAAGTTTATGTGGCATTTTACATCTTACAGAATCCTTTCTTCAGAATAGCTCTTTGAGTTAGTGCAAGAGGTAGTATCCTTATTTTGTTAGTCGATGAGCGTTTATTAATAAGCAATTGCTCTGCCAGGCAGAATCCTGGGTACTGAGGATATGAGGAATTTTCTGTGCTACCATTGTGTCTTTAAGCACTAAAAAGAGTTTAATTTTCAGTAAATCTACAGTGTCTCTTAGCTATATCAGGTTGGTTTTACCTAAGAAAGGTTATAGAATTATTGAAATCTTAACTCCCAAGAATAGCCTACTCTGAAATCACTATCACCTAGGAGAAAGGAAGGCCTGGTGCTGCTTACCATGATTAGCTTAGTCTTCTGATAATGGATTCTCTTTACTTACTCTATAGAAACATTTCTATTCTGACTTTCCTGCATTATATGTTGTCTTCCCTCCCTACCCCCAATTTGAGGAAACTAATCTTCTGTCTCTGAAGGTATAGAAAATAACAGAGAGAAATGGCATTATGTGAGTCAGTACTGTCGTTGTCAGAAGTGCTAGCAGCAGATCCTCAATTCTTATTCTTTATTCTCACTTAGCTGTTTTGGGACCACCTGTGGCTAGCAGGACCTTGTCTGAATGTTTCCACTAATGGTAACTGTGGCAGCCTTCCATTTGTTGCCATGGCTGATAGCCACTCTTGAGGAAGAATTATACACTTTTTTTCTTTCTCATATTTGGGGTTGAGGAAATAATGTAAATGTGGTATGTTATGATTGAGTTAGCTCATTGTCATTACAGGACGCTCTTCCCAGAGCAGTCCAGTGTCTTCAGTGGTGCAGAAATCGGCCAGGATCACTGCTCCAGTGGCAAAGTCAAGTGCTACTCAGGTACTGAATGCTTGGATTCAAGCAAAATTATATATACTTTTTAATAAACATATTTAAGTGTATATTTTTGAAACTATGATTCACATTTTCTTTTGGAATTATCACTTTTGAAGAATCCCTTTGACATATTTAGATCTCTGCAATGCAGTAAAAATATCAAGAAGTGTGAGGTTTTTGACTTAGTGCATGCATACTTTATCTCAAACTAAAGATTATAGGTTTATGTTCTCTGTTGACGCACTCATATCTTTTTATATTATGGGATGTCTACTTTTCTTACTTTTTTCTAAATGCAAGGTAGCATTTAATTTTTTTCATCCTTCCCCCAAATAAGCAAGAAATTAATCTAATGGCTTTATTTTTCTGGTGCTCCACCATCACTTTCTTTCTTATGGTGCTTAAGTTAAAACCTTGGAGAACCTTCAACAGTTGAGTCACTCCTTATCAAATCACAACAAGTAGTGTATTTTTAAGTTTGCATTTCAGAACCCCCTGTTAACTATTGTGTATAATTAGAAGCAATTAAACCTTCCACAAGACTTTTCACCTATGTTAAATGTTTGTATACATACACAGGCTGCTTTCAGTGGTCACAACTTAGTAGGTTTTCAAAACTTCTCATTTCAGGCCAAACCACCACAGCCTGCCATTGCGATAGAAAAGCAGCTGCATCAGTGGAAAGATTCAGACCCTGTGATGGCTGGGATCAGTGAGGAGGTAATGTCATACCCTGCAGATTCTTTTTCTACTCTGACCTAATGCAACCACATCAAGGAAATTTGGTTCTGGTAAAGGCTTTTAGTCACTATCATCATCCTAGTGGGTGGCCTCAGCCCATTTCCCTGGAAGCAGGTTCACAACTTTGCACTAGATTAATCAGTTCTACAATAACAACAGTCATTCAGATCTCATTGTCTCACTTTTTGGATTGGTTTTTCTTAATGCTTGATCATGTAGATTGCCCACTTCCAAAAGGAGATGGAAGAGCTAAAAGCCAGAACTTCCAAAGCCTGTTTCCAAGTTGGCACTGTGGAGGAGATGAAGATGTTGCGGACAGAGTCAGAGGACTTACACACCTTTCTCCTGGAGATTAAAGAGACAACAGAGGTATGTATCTGTTCATCTTTTCTGTAGGTTGAACTGGTTTATTGGTCATTAACGTTTCACCTCCTCAGAGACAAGGTGAACAACGTTCATTGTTTCCCTACACTGCATATGCATTTGACTCCTTCCCTTTTGATTTGGATCAGCAGTTTTTGGGTTTGAAAATTCATTACTTTTCAAATGACCCTTCCCCTTCTCTTTTTTCCTGTATTTTTACCAAATAATCTAATAACCCAATTAATCTTTTTGTTGACAATACCCTGCTCATTCCAAAAAAAGATTTTTTTTCCTTGATAGCATTTTTCTTCATCATTATATTCCTTTGATTCTTTTTAGTCTCTTCATGGAGATATTAGCACCCTGAAGACTACCTTATTAGAGGGTTTTGCAGGGGTTGAAGAGGCAAGAGAACAGAATGAAAGAAATCATGACTCTGGATATCTTCATTTACTCTATAAGAGACCACTGGATCCTAAGAGTGAAGCTCAGCTTCAGGTAGGAAATACTTGGAGAAGTGGGCCTTTTCAGTTGTTCTTATGTGATGTTTGTCATCACTACAGATAAAGATTAACACTATTCTTGAAAAGTTATTATTATGTGGACTTGCTGAACATCAACAAATAGGGACATTTTTTTATATAAAGAACAGGAAAAAGATACTCTGGATCTTTGTTACACACAGTTTGGGTTTTTAGAAAAAGTATATTATAAATTTATCACAATAATTCTAACCACTCTGGAGACTAATTTCTTCTCCTTAAGTGGCCGTTAGGACACATGCCATCAGGCAGATGGGTTTCGTTGGTTATGACCTGCTGATCCAAACACCCACATACTTACCTGAATCAGAAAGAAAAGTGTGTTTTCTCATTCAATCACACTTTTTCTATTAAAAAAAAAACAGCTTGTAATTGTGTATATATCTGTCCTCTTGGTAGACTATAAATTTGTGGATGCAGGGTTTCTTCATACTTTCAAATTTGTCACACTCTCAATGGCCTAACACAGGCCAGTTGCACTCAGTAATCATAGGATCAAGGGATCATATATTTAGAACTGGGAGAAACCTTAGAAGCTGTTGACTCTAACCCCCTTAAGTTATAGATGAGGAAGCAGGCCCAGAGAGGTTAAGTGATTTGCCCAGGGTCATATATCTAGTAAGTGTCTGAGGTAGAATATGAACCCAGGTTTTCCTGACTGAAAGTCCAGTGCCTATTCATCATACTGCCTCTAATCACTTAATACGTGGTTTTTGAACTCAGTTAAGTGTAATTATATAGTATTGAGAAGGATATTTATAGATTTAGATTTAATGGAATAAGGAGGTACTCTTAACTATTGCCCATCACTGCTTAATCTGAGCTTACCCTCTCAAGTGTGTGTATAGAATTCTTCTTTCATTTCTGCCTAAATCTTTATATCTCTAGGTCAGAGACCCTTAGTCTTTTGTTAACTCTTCAGTTTGGTTGCCTGTCTACTTATGTCCACTTCCCTGCAAGTTTGTCAAGATTTGGGGCAGGGAAAGGAGCAGGGGCAATTCCCCCCCCCACATGCACACACACTTTTATTCAGAACTTTTACTGTTAGCACCATCTCTCATCATCCCTTCCTTTGAGGAAATGAAAAGTAACCTCTCATTAGAAAAAGATGACGGACTTTTTTTTGGTAAGACATTAGTGAAGTGATTTTTTTTTTAAATCAGATGAAACATAGCCTGCCTTCTCAGGCTATGTTTCCTTTTTTTTTTTTTTTTAAGTAGTATTTAATTTTTTCTAATTACATGTAAAGATAGTTTTCAACATTCATTTTTACAAAATTTTGAGTTCCAAATTTTTCTCCCTCCCTATCTTCTCTACCTCCTCCTCAAGATGACAGGCAATCTGATATAGGTTATACATATGCAGTTTTGGAAACATATTTCCGCCTTCGTCATGTTGTGAAAAAAGAAACAAAACAAAAGGGGAAAACCACAAAAGAAAAAAAGTGAAAATAATGTGCTTTGATCTGCATTCAGACTCCATAGTTTTTTCTCTGGATATGGATAGCATTTTCCATCATGAGTCTTGGATCATTGTATTGCTGAGAAGAGTTAAGTAATAATTGATCTTCATACAGTGTTACTGTTACTGTGTTTGATAGGGTTTTTTTTTTGGTTCTGCTCACTTTACTTAGCATCAATTGCTGTAAATCTTTCCAGGTTTTTCTGAAATCTACATGCTCGTCATTTTTATAGCACAGTAGTATTCCATTACATTCATAAACCAGAACTTGTTCATCTATTCTGATGGACATTCCCTCAATTTCCAATTCTTTGCCACCACAGAAAGAACTGATATAAACATTTTTGTACATGTGGGTCCTTTACCCTTTTTTATGATCTCTTTGGGATACATACCTAGTAGTGATATTACTGAGAGCACCAGCCCTGGAGTTAGGAGGACCTGAGTTCAAATGTGGCCTCAGACACTTAACACATACTAGCCGTATGACCTTGGGCAAGTCATTTAACTCTAACTGCCCTGTCTTCCCCGCCTCCATAAAAACCCCAAACAAACAAGAATGGTTGGATCAATCCACAACTCCATGAACAATGCATTATTTGGGACCTTCTTTTATAATAGCCTGAATGAGGATTCACAGCATCTTGGAATCAGAAGTTCCTTCAAGTTTTTCTAATATGGATTTTAACTCCCTTCGGCAAGAGAGCAGTTGTCTCCTTATAATTTATCAGAGGAAAGGGCCTAGTGAATGCCATCTGATTTTGTTGTTGTCAGTTTCTGTTTCCCTTACTGTGAGGTCATGTAGAGAAGGTTATGCAGTGTTTCCCCTAATTACTGGTTTCCCAATCAAAAGGGAATAATTATTCTTTCTCAAAAGAAAAAGCCTCCACTCCTCCCCTGGGTATTTTCGTGAAATTCATATATTGTGCTTGTGCTTAATTACCAAGTAAGCATTGAGATTTCTTGTATCCTTACAGTGTGGCTTCTTTTAAAAAGACTATGACTTTTTCAGTTAAAAATTTAAGTGCATCATAACAGATTGGAACAAAACATAAGACTTGAATAGTCAGAGAGTAGTTTATCCTCAGTGTCCAAGCATCTTTCTTGTCTTTCAGTCTGTATGCAGTTTTAGCATAAGGTTCCAGTTTTTAGATTAGAAATTTTATAACTCATTTTGTATAGACCTAGTAGTTTAACAGAAGACCAAGCAAAGAAGAATTGTAGAGAAATGAGCATAAGTTTAACCCATAATACTGCTATTTGTATTTTGTTAGTCTACTGAGGTTGCATTCCCATAAATAAAGATAGGACTTTAATAATAAAAGCTAATAGAAATGACAAACATTGTTCAGCTTTGACTGAAATTTTTGGTTCTAGAAATCTGCAAGGTTACTTCAGCTTTGCTTTTTTTTTTTTTTTAGTTAATGCTTGACCCAGTAATTTGATGGTTTATAATGGCTCACCATATTGCCATTAATTTCATGAGTAGCAATTCATAAAACTAAATTACTTCTGTCCAATGCCAGAATGTTATGGAAAATTCCCAGATTGTTAATAAACACTTTATAGAAACTGAAAAAGGAAAGCTGAGCAGAAACCCATGATAGCAAAGCAGACAGACAGACATCTAATGAGAAAGCAGTTTGAGTAAATATATTTACACTAAGTTTTTTCAAAATGTTACCCTCTCTAGAGTTATTAGAATTTTAGAGAATACCACATACTCCAAAAAATTGAATTTCTATTAGAGGAATGTCATGTAGCATAATACTAGAACATGAAACATTTTAGGCTGCACTGTGAATGGGCTTTTTTTGGTTTAAATTTTATTTTTTATTTATATTTTAAACACCCCAAAAAAGAACATTTACACATACATGGAAGGGAACAAAAAGTAGATTGTATATGAAATCATGACTCTTCCATGACTGATGCCACTTTTTAAAAAGATGTATATAATGAATTCCAAACATCAATTTCAAAACTATAATGATTTTCTGAGCTTCCTTCTTTTCTGTATGTTAAAAAAGTTTCAGTGACCCTCTTTTTAAAAATCAATTAGACCCTCTCCTCCCCAAGTAAAAAAGTGATATAAAGGGGTGTTAAATCCTGGTAACAAAGAAGCATATTCAGGCAAAAGGAATTTATATGAAGTCTTTGGAAGTTGTTTGTTCCCTGTTTTAAAAAAATTTTATTTGGAACTTAAATACTAAAAAAAGAGAATTTCTCTGCACACAACAGAACACAAAGCCAGGATCCTTTTTTTTTTTTTGCCTTTTGGAGGGCAATTGGGGTTAAGTAACTTGCCCAAGGTCACACAGCTAGGTTTTTTGTTTGTGTGTGCATTAAGTGTCTGAGGCCGGATCTGAACTCAGGTCCTTCTGACTCCAGGGCCGGTGCTCTACTCACTGCGCCACCTAGCCGCCCCCAGGATTCTTTTTGAAACAATGAATTTCCATTTCAAAGTGCTTGCTTTAATATATGTGTATGCATACACATGTATATGTATGTGTATATAAATTCTACACATTACTTTCACATTACTTTCAAGCTGTTCTGCTTGAATTACATCCTTCTGAATTTCATGATGTTCTCTTTTGTGCAATTAAAAGAAATGTTTTGGTGATTTTTTTTTTTTAAATAGTGTTAGAAGTGGCTGGGAGGAGGAGGACATCACTTAAAAAAAAAAACATTCTGTTAAATTCTGTTTTTATTTACGATTCCAAAGTCTTTCCCTCCCTACACCCTTTCCTCACATATTGAGAAGGCAAAAAATACAACACCCATGATACATGTGAAGTCATGCAAAACATATTTCCACATTAACTATGTTGCCAAAAAAAAAAAAAACAACCCAAGCCACTAAACCCCCCCCCAAAAAATAAAAAAATATATGTTTTGGTTTGCATTCAAATTTCATCAGTTTTCTGTCTGAAGGTAGAAGGTATTTTTCATCATGAATCGTTTGGAATTTTCATGGATCATTTTCTTGATCAAAGCAGCTGAATCTTTCACATTTGATTATTGTTACAACATTGCTATTACTATATATAATGTTTTCTTCAGTCTGCTCACTTTACTTTGTATCAGTTCATATAGTTCTTCCCAGGAACCATCCCCCTCATTTCTTTTAACATAAGAGTATTCCATGACAGTCTCATGCCACAACTTGTTCAGTCATTTTCAATTGGTGATCATCCCCTTAATTTCCAATTCTTTGCCACCACAGAAGGAGCTGCTATAAATATTTTTATACAAGTAGGTTTTTTCCTTTTTCTTTGATCTCTTTGGAATATAGACTTAGTAGTAGTATTTGCTGGGTCAGAGGTTGTGCACAATTTTCTAGCACTTTGGGCATAGTTCCAAATTGTTCTCCAGAATAGTTAGACCAGTTCACAACTCTACTAACAGTGCATTAGTGTCCCTGTTTTTCTACATCTCCTATAGCATTTTGTCATTTTCCTTTTCTGTCATGTTAGCCAATCTCATATGTGTAAGATCATATCTTGGAGTTTTTTTTTTAAATTTTGCATTTCTCTAATTGTCTAGTTACTTAGAGCATTTTTTAATCTATTGATAGCTCAGATTTCTTCTGAAAACTGTGAGGGGGCATCATCATTACTAACCTCCCCTTTTACCTCAATTTTTTAAAACTAGAAAGAAAGAAAAAAGAACCTGTACTAAACAAGCCTAGATAAACAAAATGAATTCACACAGTAGCTATGTCAGAAATGTTTGTCTCTTTCTGTATTTTGTGTCCATCACTTCTCTGTCATTGTCAGGTGAGTAACATACCTCATTGGTCCTCTTAGAAACATGGTTGGACATTGCATTGATTAGAGTTTTTAAGTCTTTCACAAATAATTTAGTGTTGTTGTCTTTGTAGAAATTGTTCTTCTGTTCTGCTTTCATTCTCCATCACTTCTAAGGATTCTCTACAGTTGTCTTTTGTCATTTCTTATGGCAAAATCATATCACATTGGGGCGGCTAGGTGGCACAGTGAGTAGAGTGCCGGCCCTGGAGTCAGAAGGACCTGAGTTCGGATCCGGCCTTAGACACTTAACCCACACAAACAAAAACCTAGCCGTGTGACCTTGGGCAAGTTACTTAACTCCAATTGCCCTAAAAAAGGGGTGGCTAGGTGGCGCAGTGAGTAAGAGCGCCGGCCTCGGAGTTGGGATGACCCGAGATCAAATCCGGCCTCAGAAAATGAGCACCCACACATAAATAATGACTAGCCGTGTAACCTTGAGCAAGTTACTTAACCCCAATTGCTTAAAAAAAAAAATCATATCACATTAAATTAATATATTGTTATTTATTAAGCCATCGCCCAGTTGTGTTGGAAGCAATTTAAAGCAACTCCTCAGATGCTAGTTTTTTAAAAAATATTTTACTCCTCTCTTAAGATAAGAATATTTGTTTTGCTTACAACTATTCCCTCCCCCAGTATTATCCTCTTTAATCTTAATCCTTTTCTATCCGTGTTTTTTTCCATGTTGAGTTTGATGTAGTTCTACACTAAAATTTTGTTTGTGTTTGTTCAACCCATTGTTGTTTGGTTCAGATAAGAGTAAGGTTCACCTGATGCCTGCTCATCCTTATCCTCTACTCTTCTTTTCACCTACCCCAGTTATAAGAAATAGCATGTTCCACTCCCTTTTCCTCTTTTCTACACTATATATTCCTTATATTCTCATTTCTCTTTTTTCACTTAAAATACTCAAAATAGAACTGATCCTCCCCCAGTGCCTCTGTTTTTCTTAAATTTCCTCAATTCCCTTTGAAGGCTCTAACAGGACATTTTTCTTTTCCTCCTATCGGAATGTTAGTACTACATCATCATATAAATCCTTTTATTTGCTCAAAGAAATTTACCTTTCTAGATTTCTCTTGGCTTTTGTGTTTGGCCTTTATATCAGAAACCCTTTTAAGTCCTCTGTACCTTTAAAGGTCCATATTTTCCTCACAGCTTTGTAGGGTATGTTATTCTTGGTTGTAAGCCTATATCTTTTGATTTTGGAATATTGTATTCTAAGATCTCTCTTGTTTGTAGTAGAAGCTACTACAAACTAAGTTTGTAGTGATACTAAGTCTTGTGTGATCCTGACTCTGGCTCTTTGGTACATGAACTGCTTTTTTCTGTATCCTTGCAGAATTTTTTCTTTCATGGGAGAATTCTGAATTTTAGCTGTACATTACGAGGGCGTTTTCTTTTGGGGGGTTTTGTTGAGGAACTGATTGGTGGATTTTTCTATCTTTATCCCCTAGTTTTAATAGATTAGTTTTCACATATGATTTCTTTAAATATAATGTCTAGGATTTTTTTTTTTTAAGCATGATTTTCAGGGAGTTTATTGATTCTTAAATTACCCCCTTTTGACCTGTTTGTCAGACTAGCTATTTTTCTTTTTTAAAGCAATTGGGGTTAAGTAACTTGCTCAGGGTTACAGAGCCAGTCATTATTTATATGTGGGTGCTCATTTTCTGAGGCCAGATCCGGACGTCTAACTCCAGGGCTAGCACTCTTACTGCGCCACCTAGCCGCCCCTAGACTAGCTATTTTTTATATCAGCTCTTATATTTAACATTTTTTTTCATCTTTTGATTTTGTTTTAATATTTCTTTCTGACTTAAAGAGTCATTGATTTGTTTAGTTAGAATAAACTTTCTTGAGGAGAGTACCATTTCCTAAGGTATTTTATTCTCTTTCCACTTCTTTCCTCCCATTTTTGTTTCATTTAAATTATCTCTTGCTTAATTTCTTCTAAGTATCCTAAGTATTTATGTGGTCTATGTGGAAAATCCATTTTTTCCGTTTGAGTCTTTGTAGTTGTTACAGAGTTATTCTCTCCTTTTAATGCTAGATCTTTGAGCAACTCTAGATCCACTATATTTTTTTCCCGTAGGTTGGTGTTTGATTTACTTACCTCTTCAGCTTTAGTTCTTGATTCAAGGCTTTGTGCTAGGGCCAGGCTCTAGCCTTTTTGGTGTGGTGATTGGATCTGATTTGTCTTACCCTGGATCCATTAACTTTCTCTTCTTGGGATTAGGGGGCTCCCCCAACCTGATCTTTGAGGTTCAACATTCAGAGTGTTGAGTCCTAGATGTCCTAATCTATGTGCTGCTGTGTTGCTCTGCTCTCCTCCTTGCCCACATTGGTTACTTCTGCTACCCAGATGCCCTGAGCTTTCTTTTAGAGCCTTCCACTCTTGCTGTGTCCAGTACAGTGCCCCCAGATTACACATGTCTCTGATAACTATGGGAGGCTATAGGCTTGTTCGTCTGTGCTGGCCTAGCCCTCTTAGCTATTTCCCGAGGCCTGCTGGCTGTGTGGTGTTATCATCGTTGTTTGGTGCATTTATGGGGAAGAAGAAATCACTCACTGTCGTTTCTTATTAGATTTCTTGATCATTTGATCTAATGTGACTTTCAAGGTTCCTGTAGTAGGTGAGGGGAAACCTGGTAGCCTGCCTCCATTCAGCCAGGCATTTGGGCCAGAAGACCATATGTGAGTGTTTTTGACAAGAGGTCTTCCTATCACTTCTTAAATCATGGCCCTTTATTTATCTCATATGGCCAACCCTAGCTAAAATAGCTCTTTCATACATACTGCCTGACTGCTTTTCATTCTTCTGTCTTCTGAGTCTTTTTATTCTTGAAGCTGGCCACATCATCAGCAACCTGCTTGTTAACTTGCTTCTACCTGCTCTCCTTTTGCTTCTAAATATTTATATCTGCATATTTCTGTTCCATGTTAGAAGAAACTTAGATATAGGAACTTGTTTAGATTGTGCTGTCACCTCCTTATTCACCAAATATTTATTACTCGCTTATTCTGCAAAATTCACAGATGCTTACAACAGAAAGAAAGAACAGTGTCCCTGCCATCAAAGAGTTTTCAGTTTAGTGGCTAATTATATTAGGTCACTGAATGGTTATAACTCAGTATTTTCAATATAAAGATTGAAACCTTAGCTTTCTGTATTAATTTTTAAAAGAAACAACTCTCAAGACAAGTTTCCCAAGGGTGTTAAAAAGAAAAGGATTGTCATGTGGATGAGAGATCAGACTTGTTCTTATCATCTGTGGTCAGAACTAGGAGCATGGAGCAGAAAGGCAGAGAGTAAATTTAGATTTGATGCTGTGGGCCCCCTCCGGACAGGGAAGGTCCCTTTCACTGAGTTCTTTGAGCAAAGCTCAGAAATGTTTTCTAGGCCCTTACCAGCTAAGTTCTTTTCCAGTGCCTTGAGTCTCTTCTTAGATGTACAGGGACAGATACTTATTTTATTTCCCTTCCTTTTTGTGCCATCCCATTCCCAAATGTCAAATGAAATGTTTCGCTAGAATTATTTTTTATATTAGTTATAAGATTTTGTATGAATAGTCAAACTCTGATAAAAGATCCTCTACACTTTCTGCCTCTGTGTTTCTTTGTCTGTAAACATTATGTATCCCTAGTAGAATGTTAGCAGGGTCGGGGCAGAACTTTTGTTTTTGTTTTTGTATTTTTAGCATCAGCATAATGCCTTGCATGTATGCTCAATATTTTTTAGTTAAATTGAATTAATACACATTATGTATTGTTCTTTCCATGTGATTAGATTTGCTCTGCTTGATTTTAGAGGGCAGAATAGAGGCAGTGAGTAGAAGTTGCAAAAAGAGAGATTTTAATGTATTGTAAGAGAAAGCTGTTCAACAATAATAACTATCCACAAATGGAATGGGCTTACTCAGGAGGAAGTAGATACTCTGAAGTTTTCAAATGAAGGCTAAATGACTACTTGTTAGGAAATTATTGAAGAGATTTTTGTTCAGGATGGGTTGGACTAGAGACCTTCTGAGACCTCCTGAGATTCTGGGATTTTTCTCTGTACGACACATTCAGATTCTTGTGTTTTGGAAACATTATAGGTATTTTACTGTTCCTTTTAAAAATTGCCTTTAATTTGAGCTATTGCTCAAGCTGAAAAATGAGTCATCAGTCTTTGTTTTAAGAATTTTTTTTCTTGGTAGGAAATTCGGCGTCTTCATCAGTATGTTAAGTTTGCTGTCCAAGATGTGAATGATGTTCTAGACCTGGAGTGGGACAGACATCTGGAAGAGAAGAAGAAACAAAAGTGCGTGTTGATAGTATGACAGACCTCTTTATTCCCCTTAGTGATGGCTCCTTCTCTGTTCTCTATTACATCTTTCAGATAATCTAGATGGTGCTTCTATTAATCCCGTCTCCAAATGTTTCCTTGGCTTTGTGCTCCACAGAGTGCTCCACAGAAATATTGAACTGGGAAATGATAACTGACCCACAGTTATCTAGGAAGACATTTAGCCAACTCTAGTCTATTCAAGGATAATTGGTTTGGGGGGGAGCATGAAGCAGTTGGGAGGAGTGGGAGAGAAAGAAGACTTGAAAATACAATGCAATATGAAATCATTTGGTGCGTGGTTGTCATAAAGTAATCCAGTCATTCTTAAAATTTTAAAGGTTTCTTATTACTGTCAATAGGCGCCTGCTTGTTCCAGAGCGAGAGACACTATTTAACACTCTTGCCAACAACCGGGAAATAATCAACCAGCAGAGGAAGAGGTTGAATCACCTGGTGGACAGTTTACAGCAGCTCCGACTTTATAACCAAACGTCTCAGTGGAGCATACCCAATGAGAGCCCTTCTCAGAGCAACACTCAGAGGTATGTGGGTAAACAGGGAGTGGAGTGGAATGGGTCTTTGGGGTGACCTTTCCAGAATTGTGCTATACGAGGATTATATGAGACAAATAGCTGACAGGATGAGAGTACTTCCTCTGGAGGTATTTTATCAAAGGCTTCAGCCTATATCTTCTTATGGCATTCATTTGTTCTATAATTACTCTGTATTTTAAATGAACATGATTATGCAATGGGCTGATATCTTGCTTTATGGAAATAGCATCTGAGCCCCCCAAATAGCACCTTTCGATTTTTTTTTTTTTGAACCAGATTTAAAGAATTTAGTGGAGGTTTTTTATGTGATAGATGAATTCATTCAGTATGCCATTCTTAACTGAAATAGTAGTTCTAAACCTTTTCCAGTGAGTTTCTTTTAAATTATAAAAAAAATTGTGGATTACCTTCCTCATCCCACTTGATAGTAGCCATAATATTAACATTTATTGATTATGAAATTATGATTACAAAAAACCACTATGAATTCAGTAATGCTTTTAAATTGATTTGTGTTTTATCATACCAGTGTCTAATAATAATTATTATTTATTATAAATAAATATGCGAATATACATAAATATATAAATTATTATGAATAGTAATTATTATCTAACAATAATAACTAACATTCATATAGTGCATACTATGTGCCAGATACTGTGCTTAGTGCTTTACAATTATTATCTCATTTGATCCTGCTTGACAACCTTGAGGTAGGTGTTAGTATTATCCTCATTTTGCAGATGATGAAACTGAGGCAAATAGAGATTAAGTAACTTGTTCAGAGTCACACAACTAATAGGTGTCTGGTTTAGATTTGAATTCAAGTCTTCCTGATTCCAGATCCAGGGCTCTATCCACTGCACTGCCTTGCTACCCCATCTGTTATACACTTAGAAAGTAATATTTGCATATGGCAAATAATAGTTTTGTGTATTTGTAAAATTTCTTATGAATATGGATTCTTGGGGCTCTTGAACTACACACACACACACACACACACACACACACACACACACACACACACACAGAGACTGGAAACCACTAACTTAGAATTTTGTCTGCTTCCCTGTTTGTTTGCTTTTCAATATAATCAGTTGATCTTTATTTAAAATTTTTTTCAGTTAACAAAAATCTACCACCTTTACCTCCCACCACCAACTCCCAAATAAGAAGAAAAGTAAACCTCTATTACAGATGTGAATAGTAAAGCAAAACAGATTTCTTTATTGAACAAAGAAATGTTTCATTTTGTGCTCTGAATCCTTATCTTAACTCTTATCAAGACATTGATAGTAAGTTTCATTATGAATCCTCTGGGATCATGGTTGATCATTATGCTGATCAGAGTTCTGAAGTTTTTCAAAGTTATTTGTTTTTACAGTATTGTTGTCATTTTTATAAATTGTTGTGGTTTTGCTCACTTTATTCTACATTAGTCCATAATAATCTTTCCAGGTTTCTCTGAAACCACCACATATCTGTACCATGACTTGTTTAGCCATTCCTTAATTGATAGGCACTCCCTCAATTTCCTGCAAAAAGAGTTATAAATATTTTTTGGACATCTTTGTTTTGCACAGAACTAAATCCTCCTTTTATCTAATCTCTCTTCTATTCTTCCTTTCTCCCCTTTCCCTTTTTTTTTTTTAAGTGGGGAGGGCAGGGCAATTGGGGTTAAGTGACTAGCCCAAGGTCACATGGCTAAGTAAGTTTTAAGTGTCTGAGGCCGGATTTGAACTCAGGTCCTCCTGACTCCAGGGCTGGTGCTCTATTCACTGCGCCATCTAGCCACCCCTAAAATGTATTTCTTTACCCAACTGTGTGTATGTATTCTTCTCTCCTTTGACTAGTTCAGATGAGTGAATTCCCAGGAATTCTAATTGAATTTGTGTCTAAGCCACGTTTCCTTTCAGCTTTACTTGTAGATGTTTTGAAGTTACTCTCTTCTTTGCGTTTTGAGTGTCCTAGTCACCATAATAGCTTTTTATGGTGAGATTCTTTTTTGTTTGATGATTCTTCTAGCTTAGGGCTGGGCTTTTTGCCCTTCTGGAAGGAATGTCTTTGCTAGTTCTGCTGGTTCCTTCTTGGAATATTCAGTGCTTTCAGTGTTCTGATCCAGAGCAAAGTCTGATTGCTGCCCCAGCAGCCTCAGTTGTACAATTTCCTAGCCTGGGTTTTGAATCTGAGCAATGAACTTGCTCCAGTTGAAATTCCAGTAGACTGATGCTGGATTCAGCCATAAACATTTAGTTGGAAAGCTCTGTTGTCTCAGTGACAGAGCAGTAGGCTTCCCTTTGGGCTAGGATATGTGCCCTGATTATTTTTCTGTAGGCTTCAGACTGGCAAGAAGCTAGAACTGAGACTATGCTCTCCTCTTGGGTCAGAACCACACAGCTACCACTTGCTTCTAAATTTACTTCTTGCTCAGTATGTAGCAAAGTGCCAGTGACTGCCTCTCAACCTGGAATGCCATCCTTAGGTACAAGTCTCCTTAGTCCATCCTTGATATATGGTCCAGAAGTGGGTAGTCAGTGAGAGCTACCAGCTGGCCCCTCTTCTGTACCTACATAAGTTTAGGGTTCTCTCTGCTGGACTTAGGAGCTCTTTTTGCCATATTGCATAGTCTCTTCCTGAGATAGAATGCTTTGCTGCATGCTGCTAGCCCAAATCCCACACTGCCATTTTGTGCAGACCTCTCTGTCTCCCTATGCCAACCTGGGCTGAAAAAAAAATGCTTTTTTTTCCTCGCATTTTCCTATCATTGTTAGGTCTGGTGTGTTTTCTAGATCTGTTTGGAGAAACTCGGGGTGGAGGAGGGAGAGCTCATGGTGCATCTGCTGCCCCATCTCTCTAACTTCACTGTTGCAGGTGTCTGGGCCAGTGGTTTGTGATAATTCTACACTTTTGGTTCCCTTTATATCACATTCAATTTCTTTTTTTTTTTTAAAGCAATTGGGGTTAAGTAACTTGCTCAAGGTTACAGGGCTAGGTTTTTGTTTGTGTGGATTAAGTGTCGGAGGCCGGCTCCGAACTCAGGTTCTTCTGACTCCAGGGCCAGCGCTCTATTCACTGCGCCACCTAGCCGCCCCTTTAGGGCAATTGGGGTTAAGTAACTTGCCCAAGGTTACAGGGCTAGGTTTTTGTTTGTGTGGATTAAGTGTCGGAGGCTGGCTCCGAACTCAGGTTCTTCTGACTCCAGGGCCAGCGCTCTATTCACTGCGCCACCTAGCCCGCCCCTACATTCAATTCCTTAAAAGGGCTCAAGCAGGGTTAATGACTTTCTGTTACCTCTAGGGGAAAATTTAAACACATTTATTTGGCACTAAAAGTCCTTCACATTCAGGCTGCAGCCTTTTTCTAGGTGATTACTCCTTATTTTCCCTCATGCGCTTTGAGTTCCAGGCCATTTGATCTTTTGCTGTGTCCCATACACATTGTATTTCCCAGCTGCTTTTGAAAAGCCTATCTCCAGTGCCTGGAACATTCTTGCTCCTCACCTCCATTTCTGAGTACTCCTAGATCTTTTCAAGATTTAGCTCAACTACTCCCTACTATATGAGGCCTTTTCTGATTTTCCTCATAGTTAGGCTTTTCCCCTCCAACCCAATTACTTGATATTTTGTGTGAATCTTAGATTTACTTTTCTTTTTACATGTTGTAACATCCATCTCTTCATAAATTCTTTGAGGGAAGATAACTGTTTTTGTCTTTATATCCCCAATATCTGACACAGATTAGGTGCCTACTATAAGCTGAATTGGCTTTTCAGTGCATGGTATGATTCTGTATGATCTGCTTTTTTTCAGCTTTGACAGTGACCTTGAAAGCCTGCGCAATGCTTTAATGAAAACGACCATTGAATCTCACACCAAACCACTACCCAAAATACCAGGTAAGATAATTCTTCTTTCAACTTTTTCTTCTGTTTTATGTTCTGCATATATTTTTGAACTGACTCTTGAGCATTTACAAGTTAATATGATTTATTGCAGCTAAACTGTCCCCGGTGAAACAGGCACAGCTGAGGAATTTTTTGGCCAAAAGGAAGACCCCACCAATAAGATCTACTGCACCAGGTAGACACAACTTTTTATAAATCAGAAGGTCAGAGCTGCAAAATAGCATAGATTTAGAGTAGGACCTTAAACATAGACCTTAATGAATGTCCTTTGAATTTCTTTGTGTAAGGAATGGGGAGAATGTTTTGACTAGAAATAAAATGTTTGTGTCAGGAATCTGTTGTGGGGGGAGGGAGGGTGTAGAGCACAGAACTTTGTCTCAATCTGAGACAGATTAAGGAACAGAGTTTACATATGCTAAATGATAGCCACTGAGAATTCAGTCTGAAGAAATATTTACGTTAAAAATGCAGATAATTGAAAAAAAAACTTTTCCCTGCCTTTGAGTTATCTGGAAAATTTAACATTTCCACTTTGTTTTCTATATACAAAAACAACTTCATTCCAGATCTGAAATTAAAATCTACCATTATCTTTGACAATCTTGCTTCCAGGCAGAACTCCTGTTTATTCTTTTTTTTTGCTTTTTTTGCTTTTTTGGAGGGCAGTTGGGGTTAAGTAACTTGCCCAAGGTCACACAGCTAGGTTTTTTGTTTGTGTGTGCATTAAGTGTCTGAGGCCGGATCAGAACTCAGGTCCTTCTGACTCCAGGGCCAACGCTCTACTCACTGGGCAACCTGGCCACCCCTCCTGTTTATTCTTTAAAGTGTTATTCAGTAATTGAAGAAAACTAAAGAGAAGTTAGTTTTGGTTTTCTAAATTTGATTTTGTGTGCTGGGTTAATTTTTTTCAGTAGTAATCCATCTCAATAACTGTGTAATTACTATCCATAAAAAGTTAGTATGCCTTGAGATTTCCTTGTTTTTTGAAGCATGTTATTTTGAGCATAACTATTTCAATTATCATATAAGTGTTGAATGTCCATTTGTAGTTTTAATAAGAACTGGCATTTAGTACTGCCCTAGCAGCATACTGTTTTCTATGTGTAAGTACCTAGCTAAATAAGGAAACAGATGCCCATTACTGGTAGTCTGGACCACATGGCTATGAATTCTATTGTAATAGCAGCCGCCTGTGATGGAAAGAAAAATATAAACTAGCCTTCATTCATGTGCAGTCCTCTTCCATTTTTGTAGCAGTATGGCAATGTTGAAAAAGACAGCAGGGGGTGCTAAGAATCAAATACTTAAAACCAGGGGCTCAACCTTCTGTGTATCATGGATCATTTGACAGTCTGGTAATACCTGTGGACCCTTCTCCATATATTTTTAAATGCACAAAATAAAATATATAGGATTACAAAGAAAACCAGTCATATTGAAATGCAATTATCAGAATCTTTTTTTAAAACAACTTCACAGATCTCAAGTTCAGAATTCCTACTTTAGACTGTCTTTAAACATCATCTTAGTTATTGGTATTCTAAATTGTAGTGGATGATCCTTATCCAAGGACTGAGTGGATGTACTACTAGATGAATTAAATTTTGTCAATCTTGACAGTCTCCATATAATGAAACTAGAAGAAAAAAGGAAATCACAACTTAAAGAAAGGATGGTTCATATCTAAAAGACAAATGACAAATGAAAGAGTTGGTAGAGTTGGTTTTATTGTCCATCCACAGACAACATGAAATAGTTCATGGGATATTTGGTCATTTCAAATTGCAATACTTAGGATAAGCATTTGCAAAAAAAAAAAAAAAAGAGAGCACTTTAAAGACAGTTGGAGCCTGTGCATAAACAGCATCATTTGTAAAGAATGAGGGGATGGACAAAACATTCTACATTAAATCAATAACGTTTAATACTCTGTGACTTTATTGCAAAAGTGAACATAGAGGGGTGGCTAGGTGGCGCAGTGAATAAGAGCGCCAGCCCCAGAGTCGGGATGACCCAGGATCAGTCCCGACCTCAGAAAATGAGCGCCCACACATAAATAATGACTGGCCGTGTAACCTTGAGCAAGTTACTTAACCCCAATTGTTTTTTTAAAAAAAGTGATCATAGAGAAAGAGTATTATAAATGTATTACAGAACATAGTTCAGGAGTAAAAAATGAGAGGTCAAAAACTTAAAAGGCTAGTCTCCCCTTACCTAGAACTTACACAGTCTTTCAGGAAGAGAGTCAGAAGGTGTTGGATGTGAAAAACACTGACTAACTGCTCCAAAAATGAAATAGACTGCATCTGACAAATGGGAAATAACTGGTTATCAGCATGGGAATGATTTTGAAATCAATCAGTGACATGCTAAAGGAAAGATCAGAATTAATACCAAATTAGAAGAAAGTAAAATATGACAGTGACCTGCAATTGAGGTAGCTCTAACCTATTTAAACACTCTACTGATATGGAATAGTGGATAAAAGATATCTACATCAGCTTAGATAGATTATCATTAATTCCTAAGGAAATCGGCCATGAAAAATTAGTCTTCATAAGAGGGAGACCTAAAGAACCTAGAAACTGCCTTAGCCAGCCAGACTTGATTTCCTTACCAGATGGAGATATGGCAATGAATAGCAATACCAGTTTAGAATATATATGTTACATAAGGAAGTAGAAATGGCATTAAAGAAAACATAGGAAAAAGTTAGATTAGGCCAAATATACACAGAAGAGTTTGTGCTCAAGGCAACTAATTTTACTGGTGTTGAGGGATCATTTCCCAAGATATGTTAAAGAAAGGAAGATATTAAGTACTTCAAAAAAAACCATAGACCTTAAATGCTGTCATTTTAAAATGGAAACTTAAAAAAAAAAAAAACTAAAGGGACAGTGCAGCAATGGAAGTTGACATTCTGTACCTAATACTTGGAACATTTTGTTGATTTTTTTTTGTATGTTTAGAATGCTAAAGTGTTTTCCAAACTAAATAAACAGAATTAACATTTACAAAAAACACCACAGACCTTATTACCAGAAAAAAAAAGTCACTTGAAGAAATAGTAGTAATTATTAACCCATTTTCTTGCCTTCCCATCTCTACAAAATCTTTATAGGAATAATCTACACAAATGTTGACTACATCCTTGATGGAGGTATGGCAAGGAACAGACTTTGATAAAATGTGTTTTATAGAAGACTGAAGCCTTACTGCTGCTACACAGTTGACTGAAAGTGATAGAGAATACAAGACTCCATTGTATTTAATATTTCTTGACTATAAAAAATAATTTTATTTAATAGAGCAAAACACTGCCCTAAAGGCTGTCCTCTTCAATCAATCAATCAGACATTAAGTATCTACCATATACTAGGCACTGTGCTAAGCATTAGGGATACAAAATTGTCAAAGGCAGTCCCTGCTCACAGTCTAATAATGGAGGCGCCTCCCATGTGTATATCATACAAGATTCCTTTAAAAATGAAACAGTAGATTATTTAACCTTCTTTTTTTTTTCTTTTTGGAGGGCAATTGGTGTTAAGTAACTTGCCCAAGGTCACACGGCTAGGTTTTTGTTTGTGTGTGCGTTAAGTGTCTGAGGACGGATCTGAACTCAGGTCCTTCTGACTTCAGGGCTGGCGCTCTACTCACTGCGCCACCTAGCCGCCCCTAACCTTCTTAATATAAAGAATAAAATAAAAAGACATATACTTGCTAAAGTAGTCTACTGCTGTCATGGAGACTATCTTGGTCAGAGTACAGATTGAGAGAGGGATTCCCTATAGATTGTGGGCACTTCCAAATATTCCTTTTGGGGAAGATACTGTATTAAAGGCATCAAGCCCTAGAACACTGCTGAGCCTCCATTATGAGTGAAGGTCAGCAAGTATTTATTTAGGCACCTGCCAGGCACTGTTCAAAATGCCAGGGATATAAAGATAAAAAAAAAAATTCCCCCTTCTCAACAGTCTGTTGAGAGCCATAATTATTCAAATGAACTCAGCCTAATTATCCACACAGGAAATCAAGTGGATGAAGGATGTCTGTTTTTCAGACTATAATATGTAGCTTCATACAATTGTATATTATAGCCTGGTCCATCAGTACATATCTCTTAGGCAGATATTGTGTATCTACAATGAACTGACTCCAGAACTGGACAGAAAGAGAAGAGAGCACTAGACCTTTGGGAAATTACGTAATAGTTTTAATGATTCCAAACTTCTCTCTGAAACAAAAACCAGCTTTTTAACACCAGTATTATTACAGTGATACTTCAAGCCTTTGATCCATAGAATACCTCAGTTTATAGAAAATTAAAGTAATAGGTCGCTAAAAGAAATAGATGGGCTCATGTTGGACATGAATAGGCTATTGTTTGTTATCAAAAAGAATTTTTGAGGAGAAGCACAATATAAAGAATTGATATAGGGGCGGCTAGGTGGCGCAGTGAGTAGAGCACTGGCCCTGGAGTCAGAAGGACCTGAGTTCAGATCCAGCCTCAGACACACAAACAAAAACCTAGCCGTGTGACCTTAGGCAAGTTACTTAACCCCAGTTGCCCTCCAAAAAAAAAAAAAAAGAATTGATATCTGAGAGATTTTCAACCAGAAAAGGAGACGGATCATTTGTATAATGAGAGCAAGGGATACCTTGTTGACAATTTCCTTGTTCCCTTGTAATTTACACAGTGTTAAGAGATGTAGCCGAAGGTCGCCAGTGTATTTCATAGACCCCAAGTGGTGAAATGAAGAAGTGCCCTGGCTCTAGAACCAAAGGACCTGGGTTCAGATTTTCTTTTCAGTGCTTACTGTCTCTGTCACCATGGACAAGTCACTTGAGCTGCCTCGCTCTAAGTTTCCTCATTTATGAAACTCGGGGGTTGGAATGGATGGCCTCTAAGGTGCAGTAGTCTCTAGATAACTGATCCTGTGACACGGACAAGAGGCACACAGGATGAGAAGCCTGTTGTAAGTTGTGATCTGAAGCTTTGAAGGGAGTACCCATAAGATGATATGAGCGATTCATCTAAGTACCATTCAGTTTTTTATTTAAGAAGTCTTTTATTAAGGGCTGTTTATATGATCATAGATCTAGAACCCAAAGGGACCTCAGAAGCCATCTGGCCCAACCCCTTCATTTTACTGATGAGGCAACTAAGCGTCAAGGAGGTTCAGCTGACTTGTCCAAGGTCACACATCTAGTAGCTGTCAGAAGTTGAATGTGCTAGTTATGTTAAACAAAGAAGCATTCATGACATATTCTTAAAGGTATCTTCCCCATGGAGTTGATAGTCAAATATATTGAAACTTCCTGGCTTTTACTCATTCAATGATTCTCTACTGAGAGTGAAGTGTGTATTCTTTGTTGTATTAAGAAAGAACTTTATCCAGAGTAAGCTTCAGCTTCAGTGTGTAAATGAAGCTGCCCTCCAAAAATCTGGCAGATTCTGAGAAAAGTCCATTTTCTTGGATGATTTGGTTCACGGTTATCATTTCTCTGATTCAGAGGGTCCATTTCCATAGAAGTTTTTTTGTGTGAGTTCAGTTTATCTATAAACTGTTTGAAACAGTCAGGACTCAGGACACTGATCCCCACCTCTGCCTTGTGTGTTCTTAAGAAGCAGCATTGCCACCTTACAGGAACATCCTCTCTGAACCTCTCCACATACCAGGGAAACTGATCTGTTCCTTTTCTGGCTAATCTACTACTGCTCTACACGTGGAAACTTTCCTCTGAAGCCCCTTGTTTGTAGGCTCTTAGACAAGCCAACACTCACTCTCTTACTTTGTCTTGTTTATTTGTCAGTCAGAATGCACAACTGGGGGCTTTCATAGCAGAGCTAAGACCTAAAATTGGCCTAATTTACAAATGATGACGGCAGCTGCTACCACATGAAATGGTCATTGAAATGTTTTACACATAGTTCACCTACTCTAGAACTGGAGAAGACTTTAATGATTCCCTGGTTCATCCCAATCCCCTGCTATAAAGGTGGGAAAAGTGAGGCTCAGAGAACCAATGTCACACATTGTAAGTAGGAGAAACAAAATTTTAACCCCAGTCTTTTGACTCCAGAATCAGATTTTTCACTATTATCAGTGGAGATTCCTTTTGCCCTGCTTTAATTACCTAAAATTATCACTTGTTTTGGCCTTTTTTTTTTAGCCAGTCTCTCCCGATCAGCCTTCCTATCCCAGAGATATTATGAAGATTTGGATGAAGTGAGCTCCACATCTTCCATTTCCCAGTCTCCGGAGAATGATGATGCACAGATTCTATACAGAGATGAAGATGTGGTAGTCCAAGCCCCTCGACATGCCTCAGTGGTTCGCACATCTTCTGTCCAGCCTGCCCTCTTGCCTCAGGCTCCTCCATTCACAAAAACTCATCAGCCACTCAGCTCTTCTCCTAGTCTGGTAGGAGGCTTAAGTAAGTAAACAATGATCAAACTTATTTTTCTCCTATTAAGTCTTTGATGTCATGTCATCATATAGAGAGCCTTTTAGTCACACCATACCCCTGCTGATTTCCTGTTCCCCAAATCCTCAGACAAATGATACCATACCTTCCATCTTTGTTGCCTTTTACAAAGGCTGTTTGCATACTTGATCTCTTTTAACAACACTTGCAGGTAGGTAAGCCAGGCTTGATTGTCCCTATTTTAAAGTTGATGAGACTGAAGCTCAGGGCAATACAGTACATCACCCAGTTTTACATAACCAGTAAGTGACAGTGAAACTTTGCACCTGCTGCTTTTTCAGTGATGTAGCATTGCCTGTTGCTTCACCCTCTAGTGTCGGCTAACCCTAAGGACTTTTTAACCAAGTAAATAGCACAGTCAACATTCAGAAAAAGAAAGTAGGCAAATTTCAGCACATGAATACACTTCTCATGTGTTAGCATGTCTCAGTTGTAGCGTATGGACATGCTATTTGCTCTCTCAGGAGCAAGAGGTGTATATTTACATTTTTATATTTTTATCCTACTAAAGGGACCATTCTGTCCTCTATAACAAAACTATCAGCTGCAGGTAGCAGTATCCTTACAGATGATTTCTTATAGAAGTGGCCTTATCATTAGGCTCCCATGGGTTAAAAGGAATATTCACACTAAAGCCCTGGGGGCAGCTGACACTGGAGCAGTCGAGAAATAGACAATGAGGCACCAAGGGAGGCCTAGAAGTTGTTGGAAGCAAGAACAAAGCCTTGCTCTACTACTGGCTAATTGTGTAACTCTGGGTAGACCATTTTATAATTCTGAGGCTCAGTTTCATCATTTCCAAAGAGGGCAGTGTTAAAGATATTGACTGAGTGGAATTTATGGAAAATACAGACTCAGAATTCCAGCTTTTGCTTCATGGACACTCTTCTGCATAAGTTCCAAGAAATATATACATTTCTCGTGCTTCCTTCTTTACTCCTGCAGCCTGTAAGGGAACATTTATCATTTTAGCTATCATATTTTCCTCTGTCTTCACTAGTATTCTTATTTAAATCCAGATTTCTTTCTACTTTTTTTGAATCAGTGTCTACATCTACCAGCAAAATTGTTCCACAAGGGGCTGACAGCACGATGCTTGCAACCAAAACTGTGAAACATGGGGCACCAAGTCCCTCTGTCACCATCTCAGCCCCCCAAGCAGCTGCTGCTGCTGCCCTAAGGCGGCAAATGGCCATTCAGGTTCCAGGTAAGAGTACATCTAATAGGTCTGATAATCGGCCATCAGAATTATAGCAGAGCACCTGGAATAATTATTTCTACCTGTTTGCTCTTCAGAGAGAAAACCCCACTCTCACAGAGTTTCTCTGTTTTAGGAGGAGAGTTCTAGAAAGTAGGGATTTGGTCTGTGAAGTTTTCCTTATGCAGTGCCTAGTGTGGGAGGTTATGCAATTAGATGGGTAGTATATTCTCTTTGATAAAGGTCTTAACAACCATAGTAATTTTTTATCTGCTTTGGTTCCAAGAATTTACCTTAAGGGTGTTTGTCATAACTGCAGTCTTTCTAGGTGGAAATGTATAAATGGTTCCTTATTAGTACTTCATTGATGACCTTATTCTGTTTGAAATTCTGTGTAATAGAATTTAAAATTTTAAGTAATTGGTGTCTCATGCTTATTAATAGCTTATGTCCAAGTTGTAAGTTGAATATATTTCAGTTTTAGCTATTTGAAGTCATGTTCATATCTTCCTAGTCACTTTTGTGAGAACACCCAGCCCCTGGATGTATTTTTTAAAAAGTGTAGACACGGGGGCGGTGAGGTGGCGCAGTGAGTAGAGCATCGGCCCTGGAGTCAGAAGGACCTGAGTTCGGATCCAGCCTCAGACACTTAATGCACACACAAACAAAACACCTAGCCATGTGACCTTGGGCAAGTTACTTAACCCCAATTGCCCTCCAAAAAGAAGAAGAAAAAAAAGTGTAGACACAAAAAGAAAGATCTAATAATTTAATAAGCTAATAGGATAATTGGACTTAAAGCTTAGAGGGACTTTAGAGGCCCATCTCATCAGCACCTTCATTTTACAGGTAAGCAAACTGAGATCTAGATGGATGAAATGACTTGTCAACTCCAGGTTACCCAGCTAATGAGTATCAGAGCCGAGATTCAGACCTGGTTCTCTTGATCTCTGCTCTTACTTTAATGAGCAAATTAAGACCATTCAACATGAGCTCCCTCTTCCCTGCTTTTCTTCATCTCAGAAGCCTTTGATATCATCCCTCATGCTCTCCTTCTTTCCTCCAGTTTCTGATCATGAGGTGATCCTTCTTGGCATAGCCAACCTCTCTCTATGTGCTCTTGATCCCCTTCATTTCTGTCATTTCCCTCAGTCATGTCACCTTCTGTAATCTATAGTCTCTCCCCATCTATGGGTTTCCTTCCCTTTTGTTTTTACACATGCCCAAATCTCCTTCATCCTAAAACCACAACTAGACCCTACTATACCCTCAAGCTATCATTTTACATTTCTTCTTCTCAGCCTAACTCTTAGTGGAAAAACTTTCTACATTGATTATCTTTACTTCTTCTCCTTTCTCCTACTTCCCAACCCTTTGCAGCGTGACTCCTGGCCTTATCACATTCTTCTTCATTCTTGACCCTTCTGCTCCATTTGACATAGTTGACCACACTCATCTTACAGTTCTTTCCTTTTTGGGTTTCTGTGACCTTATTCTCTCCGGGTTCTCTTCCTGCCTGTCTGACTATACTTTCTTAGAATCCTTTGCTGGGTCAACTTCCCTATCACATTTCTTAACCTTGGGTGTTCCCTAGAGTTCTGTCTCCTGGGTTCATCTGTTCTCTCTCTTTCTTCCCCTTCCCCTTTTTCTTGGTCTCTCTCTCTCCCTCTCCTCCCCCTGCTCCCCATCTAGTTTCACTAATTCTATGCAGATGACTACAAGATCTATATATCTACCTGTACTCTCTCTCCTTCTTCAGTCTGAATATATTTGAAACATCTCAAATTTGACATGTTCAAAGCAAAACTCATTATCTTTCCTCCACAACTCATCCTTCCATACTTCCTCATTTTTGTCAGAGCCACTACCACAATCATAACCATGCCACTCTCCTTGAGTCCTCACTCTCCCAATCTAGTTAGTTGCCACATCTTGCCAGTTCTCCCCTATAACACTTCTTAATTCTACCCTCCTTCCTACTTCTACAGCTGCACCCATATTTGAAGTTTTAATTGCCTTTAACCTAGATTATTGGAATGGCCTCAAGTCTCTCTCCACTCTGATCCATTCTCCACATAGTTGTCAAAGTTGTTTTCCTTAGGCATAGATCTAACTTTGTTACTGTCTTACTCACTAAACTCCCGTGACTCCCTACTATCACTAAGATCAAACATAAATTCTTCTTGTTACCTTTAAAAGGTGTCATGAGTGAAATTCAACTAAGGTAGGCTGAGGCATATATTCTCTGAGAAAACAATTTACTAGCAGAGTGTGAACCTGATAATAAATCAGGTCTAATGACTCCAAAAGACCCTTAGATCAAAATGTGGTGCCTTTTTGTAAAAATAGAACAAAGAACAGAACAAGATGGGTGAGGAAATACTACAATTGGTTACAGGATTGGCAGCATCATGGGCATGAGGACAGGATGATTACAAAACAGAGGCATGGGGAACAGTATGATTGGTTGGAAGTTGGGAATTGGAAGGAGTTGGAAGCCCTCTCCTTCCCTCCTATGACTAAAAAATGTTCTTTGAGGCTATCTGCAGGGTAAAGATAGTGGATATCTTTGGATAACAAACCAGATGTTCTTGAAGGATAGCTTGGTGGTGTAAAGATAGTAGACCAGACTCCCTGGTGTTCACCTCAAGTGATGGCAGATTTCCTTGAAGAAAGAATAGAACAATGATTAGTAGGAGAACTGGATTTCTTTTTTTTTTTTTTTTGGAGGGGGGAAGGTAGGGCAGTTGGAGTTAAATGATTTGCCCAAAGTCACATGGCTAGTTTTGTGTTAAGTGTCTGAGGCCAGATTTGAACTCAGGTTCTCCTAACTCCAGGGCCAGTGCTCTATTCACTGAGAACTGGATTTCTAAAGAAAAAAAACATGACTTAGTAAAAGGACAAAATCAATTAACTGTAAACAGGATCGATAAAAATGATACAGAACCAGTTGAATCTTTTCAAAGATCTTACACTCTACAAACTTACCCCAGCCTATGTTTCTGACCTTGTCATATGTTACTCTTTTCCTTGTGCTGTATGATCAAGTCGTACAGACCTCTATGGGCCTCACACACATCCCCGATTCTACCTTCTTGCTACCTGTCCTTCCTACACAGAACGCACCACTGTCTCACTTCTGCCTTACAGAATCTCTTTTCTTCTAAGACCTAAGATTTTCCTGATCTCCCCAACTGCTAATACCCTCATTGAAGTCACCAGTTAGTCAACAAGACTTTATTGAGCACTTGTTATATGCCAGGATTTGTGCTAAGCATTGGGGATACAGAGAAAGGCAAAAACAATTTCTTCCCTCAAAAGGCTGACATTTTGATTTACATATACATATATGTATACATATACACATACATACATACATACATACATACATGTGTGTGTGTGTGTGTGTGTGTGTGTGTGTGTGTATCTCCTAGCTAAGGAGTCCTAGAACTTCCAAGGGAAATAGAAATAGTAAAATTCCAATTAAGACATCTAAAAAGGCAAAAGAGCCAGAGTCATGACATCTCAAGCTCCTTTCAGCCCTATGATTCTAAGAGGCTTAAGATTATACCTGTCTGGGAGTGGAAATGGAGGTCAGTTCTTCCTCAGTTCCCAGATGAGTTCACTATTCACCCTCTTCAGCCTTTTGATTCTAGGATTCTTTGAAGTTTTATTTCAGTATTAGTTGAATATAAGCAGGATAGCAACCTCATGCCAGTAAGTTAGGCCAGACAGGTTTTCCCTTAAATAATGGCTCTACATCTTCATTTCCTTGTCCCAAGTACTGCCTAGAACTGGTTTCTTTTATATCATAGTCAATTAAGAAATTATTATTCTGGTTACTAATTTATATATGATAGAAGTTTTGATTCATTAATGGAATTAATATGTGCTTGTTTATTTAATAGCTGTGAACACCTCCTTGACGGAATCAACTCTGAAGAATGTCCCTCAAGTAGTCAATGTGCAGGAATTGACAAACAGTTCCCCGATTCCCACTGCAGCATTAGGGTATGTAGTTACTTCCCTTACCTTACCATTTTTTTAAAGTCTTATATTACTAAACTAATAAATAATTCTGTAATAAGGATTAGGCGCAAGTAGAGTACAGTACTGGTGCTTTATATAACATTTCTCAGAAACATTTGACTTTTCTTGAGGACAGTAGTATACCCACTCAACTCAGTTTGTGTATACATGCTTGCACATGTGCTCACATTGTGTTTTCAAGAGTTCTGCATCTTTTCTTCTGAAGACTCTTCAAGAGTGGATGCTTAAGAGTGTTTAGGCAAAAGAAAAAGGTTTCTTAGATTAGACTTGTTCTTTTAATTTTGTCCCTTAGTCATATACTCGTTTTGTCATGCCATGCCAAAGGCTATGTAAATTGCAAATCATCATTTGGATTCTGATAGGTTTCCGAAAATAGACTCCAATAATGCAGACTGTTAATTCTGGAGAATACCAGTGTTAGAGTTGATGTTAATAACAGTCCCTGCTTGCCCTCCATTCCTCCCTGTAGTCATTTGTATTCTAGGTTCTCTGCTTTTTTGAGAAGAGAGAATAAGGTACTTTCTAAAAAACAACAAAAAAAAAACCATGTCATTTTTGAGTCTTCCAGCTGCCCTTTTAATCCTGTATTTGTATTTTTATTTTATTTTGCTTTTTGGAGGGCAATTGGGGTTAAGTGACTTGCCCAAAGTCACACAACTAGTAATTGTGTCAAGTGTCTGAGGCCAGATTTGAACTCACGTCCTCCTGACTCCAGAGCCAGTGCTCTATTCACTGCACTACCTAGTTGGCCCCGAATCCTGTATTTCTTATGCTCTCTATTTAGTGTTTCCAATAGGATTGGGTGCTATATTTTGTCAAAAACTTTTTCAGCATCTGTCAAGATAATCTATGATTTCTGTTGGTTTTGTAATTCATATGGTCAGTTATATTGATAGTTTTCCTAATATTGAACCAAGCCTGCATTCTTGTTATGAATCCTACCTGGTCATAATGTATAGTCATTGTGATGTATTGATGTAAGCACCTTGCTAGTATTTTGTTCAAAATTTTTGCATTGATACTCATTAGGGAAATTGGTCTATAATTTTCTTTCTCTGTTTTAGCTCTTCCTGATTTAGGTATCAGCATCATATTTGTGTCATAAAAGGAATTTGGTAGGACTCCTTTGCCTGTTTTTCCAAATGGATTATAAAGTATTAGAATTAGTTGTTCTTTAAATGTTTGGTGGTATTCACTCATGAAACCATCTGGCCCTGTGGATTTTTTCCTAGGGAGTTTATTAATGGCTTGTTCAATTTCTTTTCCTAAAATGAGGTTATTTAGGCACTCTATTTCCTGGTTTGTTAATCTAGGTAATTTATATTTTTGTAAATATTCATCCACTTCACTTAGATTGTCAGATTTATTGGCATATAATTGGGCAAAATATTTCCTAATGATTCCTTTAATTTCTTCTTCATTGGTAGTGATTAATCCTGTATTTGAGGGTTAAAGCAGCTGTTGGTAATCATTTTCTACAATACACATCTGTTCCTAGAACTTGGATTTCTGCTTTTCTGTTATCTTGGACATTATATTAGTAGTGTCTTGCTTTACTTTACTCAGAGGATTGTATAGGCTTTATTTTGTTAAGTCTAGGAAACATCCCTTCTAGCATAACTAGGAATTATATAATATTCTACTTGTTTAGATGGAGATTTTGAAACTTCTTGTCTTTCCAGAAAAATGTGTAGAGCTTAGTGATAAGAAAAGAAGTGTATTTTAAGTTTATGGGCCACAGACTGGGGCCTTTGGTTGCAGAGTTGTAAAGTATACTTAAGTTTGTATCTGCCGTGCACTCAAGAGATCAGCTCTTCCTAAGTTTCCAGATAGGTTCACTGTTCCATCTCTGGTTTATCAAGTAGTCCTGTCCCATGTATCCTGTGGCCTTCTCTCTTTTCCCCATCTAGCACTAAAGTGCACAGCTTGTTCTCTCAGTTTTTTTTTATTATCTCAAGGTCATTCCAACAATCAAAAGACAAGCTTGTCTGCTTTTTGGTTCTGCTTTTGACCTTGGTAGGCAGTTATTTAGACCAAGATAACATTTCAGGCTACTCTGCACTTTCCAAGAGTAAGCATTATACATGGGAAGCATTGGAAATTTTGCAGATTCTTAGTGTCAAAACAGAAAAATTTACTTTAAGTCAAAGTATTATGTTAAAGAGTGAAAAACCCCACCTGTCTGGAATTGCTGTTGCACCAAAACGCCTGTTGACCATGCTCTTGAGAGGCACATATTGGAGTGATTTCAATTTACTCGTTGTCGAGATCACTTTTCCTCAAGTGAGTAGATAAATCGATTAATTTGTAAAGGGTTTGGTGCAGAAACAATCCAGACTCTGCTATTCTGTCCTGAAAATCATAGATCAATAAAAAATGCATCCTTTGGGAATAATAATAGCAACAACTCATATAATACTTGGGTTTTAGGAAGCAGTTCTCTCACCACAATAACTTTATGAGATCAGTTGTACAAAGATGATTATTTCCCATTTTACAGATGAGAAAACAAGCTTGGATAGGTCACAGTATCATATTTAGAGCTGGAAGAAGCTTCAAAGGCAATCTTTTTTTTGCAGCCCCTTATTTTACAGTGAGGAAGCTGAGCTTTAGAGAGCTTAAGTGACTTGCCAGGGAGGCACACCTACTAAGTGTCTGAGGAAAGATTTGAACCCAAGTTTTTCTGACTTCCAGGTCTAACATATGTTCTACTATGCCATACTGCCTCACATTTTATCCCTCATAAATGACTTAACTGAAATCACACTTAAGTATCAGAGAAAAGCCTTGAAAACAGGTCCTCTGACTCCATGACCACTCTTTTTCACATTATGCTTTGGTATTTTCCCATTATACTTTGGTATCTATTCCTCTGTCCTAAGAAAAAGTCTCTGGTACTGCATTTGACTTCAGACAAACCTAATGTATGAAATTTTACTTGATCTACATTAATTTCTTACTCCTTCCTCTCTACTGTATAGTCTTTGATCCAGTGACACTGACCTCCTGGCTGTTTCATGAATGAAACACTCTCTTGGCTCCAAGTATTTTCTCTAGCCCTTCTCCATGCATAGAATACTGTCCCTTATCTCCACTTAACTGGCTTCCCTGGCTTCCTTTAAGTTCCAACTAAAATCCCATCTTCTACAGGAAGTCTTTCTTGCCTTTCCTAACTCCTTTTAATTCCAATGTTTTTCCTCCGTTCATTATTTCCTATTTATCCTGTATATAGCTTGCCTGTATATATTTGCATGTTCTCTACCCAGTAGATTATGCCCTTGAGGGCAGGGATTGTCTTGCTAATTTTTATATCCTCTTAGCATTTAGCACTTAGTTCCTGGTACATAGTAGGTGATTAATAAATATTTATTAATTAGTTGATTAATTTAAGCTCCTGTATGGCAGTTAGATGTTGTCGTAGATAGAATGCAGGACTTGGAGTGAGGAAGACCTAAGTTCAGATCCTGGTTCAGAGTCTTACTAGTTGTGTGATCCTGAGTAAATTGCTTTACTTTTTTTTTTTTCTTTTTGAGGGCAGTTGGGGTTAAGCAACTTGCCCAAGGTCACACAGCTAGTTTTTGTGTTAAGTGTCTGAGGTCGGATTTGAACTCAGGTCCTCCTGACTCCAGGGCCAGTGCTCTATTCACCGAGCCACCTTGCTGCCCCATGCTTTACTTTTCCATGTCTCATTTTTCTCATCTGGGAAATGGAAGCCTCATAGGGTTGTTGTAAGGAACAAATGAATTTGCATATGTAAAGTATCTTGCTTACTATATATATACATATATACTGTGTGCCTTATACTGTGCCAGGTCCTGGAGGTAATACAAAATAATTAAATCCTGGTGCCTTTGGCAGATGTAGTGAAGTTCGGATTACCTTCCTCCTCGTGTCTCAGGTTCATAATCTCAGCATTTTCCTGGATTTCTGACCCTCTTTCTCCCCGATACCCTGTCATTTGCCAAATCTTGCTATAGATGAAATCTCACATCCAACTCATTTTCTTTACTTAGCAGTTCCCATCTTAGTACAGGCCCTCATCACTTCTTTGCTGTATTGTCCTAGTGGTCTCCTAATTGATTTCCATAAAGTCTTTCCCCACTCCAGTCCAGCCTACACACTGCTACCAAAGTGATTTTCCTTAAGCACATATCTAACTACAGACAGTTCTTGCTTTACATAAGTAGATTGTTTCACAGACCTCTAAGTAAAGGGATTTTATATAATGTGAATTTGCCTACAGATTTGGGGAAGAGAAAATTTTTGTGAAAATTTTTGTTATTCCATTTGAGATATTCCATTGTAAAAAAAAAATTATGGAAAAATGTTACTCTCTTCAATTCATTAGATCACAGGCAGTTAGTCTTGGAAGTAACATAAGAGCAATAGGTGGAAAAACATACTAAAATGTAGAACTCACCAGAAGTGGGGTATCCTCCTTGCTAGAGGTAGAATCTGGAGGACCACCTTCTTCAGATGGGAGGTGGACTAAACGGCCTGAGGTCTTTTCCATCTCTTTGAGTCTTTGATCTCTTCCTTTTACAAATAAGGAAGTCGGTCCATAGAAGTAAAGTGATTTGTCCAGGGTTATGCATACAACATGTTGTGAGTAAATATACCTACAAAAGGATTTGGGGGTGATGTTGGATATCAAACTAGGTCATTCCTTTATTTCTCAATTTCAAAAAAAAAAAAAACACCAAACCAAATTTTTCTGCTATCCAGAGCAATGAAGTTCCTCTAGATCAGATTGAAAGCTTTCATATGCTTTGTACCCAGGGAGTTTATGTGGCAGTTGCCTTGTCTTCCCTTGCTACTATTAGGATTTCTTCTTTGATATTGAATCTGAAGTGGCTAATTGGGAAAAAAAAATATTGTTGGTCACAGTACTTTGATTAAGGAAATGTATGCCAAGCTGGCTACCAAAGCAACTTGCTACCCTCCTGGGACATTGATATTTAAATGAAGAAATACATCTCTCCTCACTGGATAAAGGACATCTACCAAAGTATGAGATATTCCATTAGACCTGGTGCTTTATTATGTGGTAATTTAAAGTCATTAAAATAAAAGTATATCTTTGACTCACCACCCTAAAAAAAAAAAAACAATCTTTATAATGTACACTTAAGAGACATTTTATTAATAGGACAGACTGTTAATTTGCATCTTGTTTCTGTCCTCCACTTAACCCATAATATAGGCTTATTTACTCAT
Organism: Gymnobelideus leadbeateri; assembly: GCA_011680675.1. Taxonomy (NCBI): domain Eukaryota; kingdom Metazoa; phylum Chordata; class Mammalia; order Diprotodontia; family Petauridae; genus Gymnobelideus; species Gymnobelideus leadbeateri. The sequence goes on along the minus strand of WOXC01007307.1, from coordinate 51,669 downwards.
GATAACATAGGTGATTTATATTGTTGAAAAATCATTTGGCACATAGAGTACAGAAAGAAAAAATACTTGTAGGAACTGCAGTTAATCTAACAAAGATCTCATAGTTTTAAATAGTCTGCTGAATACTTAAATTTATTAATGCAGAGGGATCCATAATCAGTAGACTGTGTATATATGACTTCAGTGTTTCTAAGAAGCAGCATATAAAGACTGAATTGAATCTTTTATTTTCTCCGTTCTCTTTTTTCCTTCTGAGTTACACATGAGTTCTCCTGTCTTCACCCTGTACTTTAAAATTACAGTTACTTTAAAATCCTTGGTCATTATGTATAAGCACTTGTGTCAAAGATAGTTTTCATCTTGTGTATAATCACTGTATTTGAAGATTGTCTATTTAACAAGATAATATTTTAATTAAGTAACACCACAAAGAAAATACTTTGAATCAATATATCCTTCAATTTTTAACAAATTACATTGCCTATATAAAATATAGAAGCAGCTATTTCTAAAGGCCTAGGCATGTGAATAAAGAAATCCCGAGTTCCCCAAAGTCAGTAAGAATAAGACCTGAATCCTACTGCTCAGTTAATATAATAATAGGTATTTCCAAATACATCAAATCTTCTGATTTTGACAACTATCATTATAGAATAGAAGGCATACACAACACTTGCAGGTAGAATCCTCATCACATCTGGTTAACAAAGCACATCAAAGTCACCCTGGAGGTTTGCGAGTATTTGCTGTTTCCAAGGTGGTTTGTCTTAAACTCAGCCTTTAAAATTTTTAACATAATTCATTCAACCAGCATTTATTAAGCCTTTACTATGTGCTGTCACTGTGTTAATATGTATTGGGGGTGCAAGATGGCAGAGTAGTAACAGCATTTCAGTGCAGCTCCAGCCCACACCACTTCAAATTTATGTAAAAGGGGACTCTGGAGCTCCAGAACCCACAAAATGACACAGAGAAGCTAACCTCCCACTGAGGACAGCCCAGCATCCCCGCAGGGAGCAGCCAGTGCAGCGTCTGGGAGCCCAACCCAGGACCCCGTGAGTTGGAGGTTTTAGCCCCAGGACAGCCCAACCGACCAGCAGCCACCTAGAGGGACTCCAGAACACCAGCAGCTTGACATTTCCAGAATTACCAACACATAGATGCCTACGACAAAGTGAGAGGTTATGCAGTATGGACTTTGGGACTCATTAATTGGGAGAGCACTTGGCCTCTTTCCCTGGGGGCGAGAAGCCACTGAGATGTTTCAGTGCAGCTGCAGTCAGGGGCAGCTTCAGCTCCTGGCCTGCTAACTGTAGGGGGACCAGGTGATGAGTCTTGGGGGTAATCACTCTTGCTTTAACCTTCTTGGATCTGGATTGTGGTCTGGGGTGGAGGTCTTGGGGTGTGTGACCAGCTTGCCAGAGCATGGGGAGGCTTCAGAGAGGGTACCCAACTAATACCTCTGGCAGCTGAGAAAACCCCAGCGTTTGGGATGGAAGCTCCCCTGGCTAGTGGCAGAGTCCTACTTTGGCAGCAAGCCCAAAAGTCAAGTAATTGAGTGGCAGCATGCCTAGGCAAAGGAAACAAAATAAATAGAAAAATTCAACATTAGACTTCTATTTTGGGGGTAAAGAGGATCAAAGCATGGAATAGGAGGAGGACTGTGAGGTCAGAACTCCTGCACCAAAAGCCCCAAATGAAAATACGAGCTAGTTACAGGCCATAGAGGACCTTAAGAAGCAGATAAGAGAAGTAGAGGAAAAATTGGGAAGAGAAATGAAAAAGATTCAAGAAAAGTATGAAGTGAGAGTCAACAGCCTAACTGAGGAAAATAACACCTTAAAAAATAGACTAACTCAAATGGTAAAAGAGGCTCAAAAAGGCAATGAGGAGAAGAATGCCTAAAAAAGCTGAATTTGCCAGATAGAAAAAGAATCTCAAAAGCTCACTGAGGAGAATCATTCCTTCAGAATTAGACTAGAGCAAATGGAAGCTAGTGACTTTATGAGAAATCAAGATGCTGTTAAGCAGATCCAAACAAATGAAAGAATAGAAGGCAATGTGAAATATCTCATGGGAAAAACCACTGACCTAGAAAATAGATCCAGGAGAGATAATTTAAAAATTATTGGACTACCTGAAAGCCATGATCAAAGAAAGAACCTAGAAATCATCCTTCAAGAACTTCTCAAGGAAAATTTCCCTGATGTTTTAGAACCAGAGGGCAAAATAGAGGTTGAAAGAATCTACAGATCACCTCCTGAAAAAGATCCCAAAAAGAAAACTCCTAGGAATGTTATAGCCAGGTTCCAGAATTCCCAGATCAAGGAGAAAATATTATAAGCAGCCAGGAGGAAACAGTTTGAATACTATGGAAACACAATCAGGATAGCGCAGGATCTGGCAGCTTCTAGACTGAGGGATTGAAGGGCTTGGAATATGAGCTGGGGATTAAAACCAAGAATCACCTACCCAGCAAAACTGAGTATCATGTTTCAGGGGAAAATATGGTCATTTAGTGGAATAGAGGACTTTCAACTATTCTTTTTTAAAAGCAATTGGGGTTAAGTAACTTGCTCAAGGTTACATGGCTAGTCATTATTTATGCGTGGGTGCTCATTTTCTGAGGCCGGGTCTGATCTCGGGTCATCCCAACTCCGAGGCTGGCGCTCTTACTCACTGCGCCACCTAGCCGCCCCTTTAGGGCAGTTGGGGTTAAGTAACTTGCCCAAGGTTACACGGCTAGGTTTTTGTTTGTGTGGATTAAGTGTCTGAGGCCGGCTCAGAACTTAGGTCCTTCTGACTCCAGGGCTGGCGCTCTATTCACTGCGCCACCTAGCCGCCCCTCAAGTATTCTTGATGAAAAAACCAGAGTTGAATAGAAAATTTGACATTCAAATACAAGAAGCAAGAGATGCTTGAGAAGGTAAACAGGGAAAAGAAATCATAATGAACTTATTAAGGTTAAACTATTTACATTCCTATGTGGAAAAATGATAACTATAACTGATGAAACTTTTCTTAGTATGAAAATAGTTGAAGAGGGGTATATGGGCATACAAATACATATGTGAATGTGTGTATATATGTTTACAGGTATACATAGATAGAGGGCACAGGTCGAATTTAATAGGAAGGGATGATACTTAAAAGGTGAAATTAAGAGGTGAGAGAGGAATATAATGAGAGGAGATGGGGAGAGACAGAATGGGGTATCTCTTATAGAAGAGTCAAGGGAAAATGGTCACAAGGGAGGGGAAGAATAGGAAGGCAAAAAGGCAAAACCTTATTCTCATTGAATTTGGATCAGGGAGAGAATGACATACATACTAAATAGGATATCTCACCCTATAGGAGAGTAAGGGGGAAGGGGATGAGAGGGGGGATGATGGAAGGGAGGGCAAGCTGGGGTGAGGGAAGTTGGAAGCACACACTTTTGAAAAGGGACAAGACCAAAGTAGAGAATAAGCCAAGTGGGAGATGGGATAGGAGGGAGGGAAATATAGTCAGTCTTTTACAATATATCTACTATGGTAATGTTTTGCATAGCTACACATGTACAACTATACTGAATTGCTTATCTTCCCAGTAAGGATGGGTGACAAGGGAGGAAAGGAATGAATCTGGAATTCAAAGTTTTAAAATCAAATGTTTAAAAATGTATAAATACCATGGTCTTACGCACTTTGGGGCATCTTTATAGGAAATACTGTGATCTTTGCTATAAAAAAAATCTGTTTTCTCAGGTCAAATTTTGTTATCCAGTTTGTGTACAAATAGCTAGTGTGTTTCCCTGTTGAGTTGTCACACTTGGGATTTTAATAGGTTACAGTATACTTCTTCCTAGTCTTAGATACTTTGAGATTGAGTACCTCAGAGAGAGAATGTGGCATCAGAGCAAGTAAATAGAACAATAATTATGCTTTGTTCTATTTGTACATGGTTTCAGGATAAAACTGTTTGGGATGACAGTGAATTTCAAGAAATTGGGTACTTGAGCTGCTTATTTTGTTACTCCTTACTTTTTCTTCTGTTGTTTGTCATTTAGAAAGAAGTAAGGGGGGAAATCTTCATTTGTCCTGTGAGGCCAAACCATAAGTTATTTTCCTTGTCTGCACAGGTGCTTCTTGTGCTCCAGGATTCATATTCACACATTCCTTTTCTTTCTGTTTTGTACATTGATGCATCATTCAGTTTAGGGGAAGGAACTTTGCATCTTGAAGGCAGAGTGATCCTCCAGGGGCCATAACCTTTGTCCCTCCAAAGGACAGTAGTGGGTCCAGAATCACTTGAAAGTAAAGGGTTTGTTTTTCTTCTGTGATCACATAAGAAAGGGGAACTAATAAGATTTCTGCAAAACAACAAAAAGAAACCAAAGTTTGCCTATAAAAATTTTGTGATTCATCTTATCAAAATGTCAGATAATACTTGTTCTTTACCTCCTCTAATTTATTTTTGAGGGGGAAAATAGTAATCTTCCTTGCCTTAAAGCTAGGAAGAGTTATGAAAAATGAAGCTAGATCACCTAGCCTTTGCAGTCATACCCATCAATCATCACAGTATCTGGTTCAGTGCTTTGAGTAGGTAAGTTGATTGAAATTACTGTCCCTGGCAACCAAAAATGGAAATTTTGCCTGTGATTTTGAATTAGCAGATAAATTGGTTCTGTTGTTGGTAAATTAACTCCAAAGTGACTATTGAATTGGCCATCCTGTGTATACAATGTATAGATCATCTGGGTGAAACTTTAATGTGCTTTGTTAACCAAATGTGATGAGATCCTACCTGCAAGTGTTGTGTACGCCTTCTATTCTATAATGATAGTTGTCAAAATCAGAAGATTTGATGTATTTGGAAATACCTATTATTATATTAACTGAGCAGTGGGATTCAGGTCTTATTCTTACTGACTTTGGGGAACTCAGGATTTCTTTATTCACCTTCCTAGTTAGAAATAGCTGCCTGTAAGCACAGGGTGGTACTCCTGCTATTTAAAGGGAAGCAGATGACACTTCTCCATATAGATGCTATTGTACTAATTCTCAGGATTGGAATGCATTAAAAAGTACATGGCATCATCTGGAGTTTGGATTAAAAGTCTTATCAGACAAGTAGTGTGGCATATACAGAAATATAGTAAAATGGTTCTGAGAATTAGAATAAGGGGAAATAACCTGAAATCATTGCATCTGCTTTCCTGCTAAAATCACAATTTTCATTTAAGAGATTTTACACGTAGAAGTTATATCAGAAGAGCCTGAACTCCTATCTCCTACTGCCCAATTACTTGGGCAGATACAGGTCATTTAAGAGTAAACATGATTGGGAACCAAGATGGCAGATTAGGGAAAACCACTCAGATGAACTCTCCCCACATTCCCTTCCACATTAAAGGACTGGAGGGTTTGGAATATAATATTTCAAAAGGCAAATAATTTGGAAATTGAGGGGCTACCCATCAACTGAGGAATGACTGAAGAAGTTGTAGCATGTGATTGTGATGGAATACTATTGTGGTATAAGAAATAATAAGGGGGTGGCTTTTTAACAACATGGCAAGTAATATATGAACTGATGCATAGTTGAAGTGAGAATAACCAGGAAATCATTGTGCACAGTAAGAGCAATGTTGTAATGATATTCAATACAGTGACTCAAGACAATTCCAAAGGGCTCATGATGAAAAAATGCTGTCTACCTCCAGCAAGAGAGCTGATGAACTGAGTGCAAATGAAGTATGATTTTCTCACTTTATTTTTCTTGCTTTTTAAAAAAATGGCTAATATGGAAATTTGTTTTGCATGATTTCACATATGTAATTGATATATTGCCCACCTCGGTGGGCATGGGAATTTTTAAAAAAAAGAATGTCTTAAAATAATAAATTAAATTGTTTAGGAAAAAAGTAAATATGCTTTAAAAAAATTAAATCATGTCTTCTTATGTGGTTGTACCCTTTCTTTTAAAAAATAGGTCACCAGCACCACCGTCAACAACCAAAGCATCCCTCCACTTGTTTGCTACAGTGGCTACCAATCAGCCTAAGCAGGTACCTTATTGATTTTTACTCTTTTAGCATAGTCATTTATCATTTTTGCCTTAGCAGCTGATGGTGATGATGCTTAAGTGCTATTCATGTGCTTAATTGAATCATGGACCCCTGTAATCCTTTCCCCATGGGTGCCCTAACTTGGTAAATGACTGACTTGTCATTGGTTAGGGCTGGACTTTTCATTCTCCAAAGATTTGTATTTTACTTCAGGTTATGCTGGGTACATGGTTCAGTGCTTTTGTGCTCTGTTGTTGTGGAACTGGATTATAGATTTAGAGCTTGAAGAGACTTCAGGGGCCATCTACTCAGCCTCCTCATTTTATAAATGAGGGAATGAAGTTCTCTTTTGTTGTAAGCAGTTGTTTTTATTATTTACCCTACATACCTTTTAGCCTTGTTTATTATCCACCATCTAATACCAGTTGGATGGAGCTGGCTATGCATTCACTCTGTCTAGCTTCAGGCTTTTGCATTGCCCCTCCTTTGAAAAGAACTACTCTGTGCCATGTGGTCAAGACATCATTTCTCAGGAAGATGAAAAAACAAAATGAATGGGTTTAGCTGTATAGCAGGAAGTTAAAGGAGACATTTGCAGAAGCTAGTTAGTGAGAGGTTGCTTCAACTTTGCACAAGAAGCTGGTATCACAGCCTCTGAGGATGACTACATATTTGAGTTTGAGATTGAATTTTAGAATTCACACTTTCTTATGTCATTGCTGTGGTCCCAAGCATGTAGCTTGAACTCCCTTATCTATAGGGTTCATTATATATTTAAAATAAGGATAATTTTAGTAGTTGATCAGTCTTTTAGAGCTCATTCATGGTAAACATTGAAGGCTCACAATGAGGGGCAACCTCTAGTAAAAGTCCTTTTCTAATGCCTCCTTACAACTTAGGAGTGACCCTTGGGGTCTGAATGTCCCCAGTGGTAAAATAACAGATTTTAATGGAAGCATTAAATTCTTTCAATTATTTATATGATTGAAGTATGTGAAGTGAGGTACAGATAGTAACTAGTTACATAGAATAAAGGAAAAACTTCAGAAATGTATTTTGTCACTTGCAGTTCCACTGGTAGAAATCAAATATATTAGTAGAGTTATATAGGTCAGTGGTTCCCAATCTATAGGAGTACCACGGAGTTATTCCTAAAGGGAAGGGAGAGACTATAGCAGCAAGCACCCTAGCATACCCAGGATGGCTGCTAGCACATGTTCTTCCATCTCCTTTTCTAAAAGAAAGCAACTCAAAAAGGGTTAACAATCCTACTTTAATCAAACATGTATCATTCGCCTAGTTCAGGGGGGAAAAGTCAGCACCCTGAACTTCAGAGAATATAAACAGAAGTTACAAGCAGACAGAAATACAGAGAAAAGATAGCACAGTTCAGCAGACCAACAGACAGGGCTTCTAGCTGTCTAACCATCACATACATACAGTTAGTTAGCAGAGAGAGAATCACCAGCATCTGGGTTTTCAAAGCCAGGGGATCAGTGGCTACCCAGAGTCTCATCTGGCCAAATCACACAACTCTTCCCAAAGTGAGCCCCAAAGCAAAACCTCACCTCAGAGGTATATGTGACCTTCTTCAGGGTCAGAGAACAGTCACAACCCTCAGGACCCACTTGACTACAAAGTAACAAAAGTTGTGCCTTCCTGAAAAACAAGCCTCCCACCATAGGCTCTATCTGACCACATTCAGCCTATTGGGAGCCAAGTATATTTTCAAATCAGGAAATGTCCTCAAATTCACCTAGGCCTATTAAGGGGCAGGGAAGATCTTCAAATTCCTGTTACCATTACAGGGACCCACAAATTCATATTAAATGACTCAGTAAGTTGTATTACATGCAATATATTGCTGTTTTTTCAAATATTTTTAATGCATCGTGATTAATAAAATTTCATTTAAAAGTATTACTAAATGAATAATACTTAGATGTCATTGAGTATTAATCTGCTATTGTAGTGGCCTATGGAATTTTTGATGCTACAGAAAGCATCCTAACTTTAGAGTTAGATAGAATCATAGATATCATCCTCATCAGCCCCCTCATTTTACAGATGAGAAAACAAGAAGCCCTAAAATGTTAGGGGATTTGTAAGATCACATAATAGTGTGTGGCAGAGCCAGCATTTGAACATATGTCCCTGACTCCAGATCTTAGACTTTTTCTACAGCACCATGTTTCCCCCATACATGGGATTACATGTCAGTATTAACAGTGTGAATGAGACAACTTGATTTCATTCCCTTATTTATGTAAATATATTCAAAACAAATTAGCTTCTAAAGTGTTTGTATACCTTTTATTGTAGTGTTTATCATTGTATATCCTTATGCAATTTCAGTGATAATATACTTAATCTGACAGATTTGCTTATGCATTTTTGGGTTCTTTTATAGGGGTCTGTCATAAATTCCATCAAGACACAGTCTCCACCTGGCCCTACACAAATACCAGCAATAGTCACATCTGGCCCGCTGTCAGCTGGTGACAAAGTCTCAGGTCAGTTTGCTTTTCTGGTTTCAGTGAAAATAAACACAAAAGAAAGGCCATCTCCTACAGCTAACATGGCTAACATAGTTAGTTGGTAATAATTTGGGGAGGTCAAGCATGGGAGACTGGAAATGAAGGACCACATCAGTGAAAAAAATATATCCTTCTTAATTCTTTCAGCAACAATGTGTTTTCTAAAATTTTGTCTTCAGTTTGATGAGGTGCCCTTTTTTTTGTTAATTTTATTTTATTTTGAACTTAAGCATGAAAAATAAGTTTTCCATATGCATAACAGAAAACAAAGAGGATTGTACATGGAACTGTGAATTTATATTGCTTGTCTCGTTAAAAAGAATACAATAAAATCCACATATATTACTTTTAAATCTATTTTGCTTTTCCGTGCTTCCTTCTTTCTTCTTCTGTTCATTTTTCAAAATGTTTCAATGGCTGTCTTTTTTTGGAGGAGGGAGTGGCATCAGTATTGTTAACCTCTTTTCACTACTACACTCCTCCACCCAGATCCCCCAGATAAACTGAGAGAAGAAAAAAAACATCACTTGTTATCATACATGGCCCTGTAAAAGGAACCCACCCAGGGGCTGTGTCCTAAAATACGTCTCTTTCTGAATCTTGAGTGCCTTCCTTACCTCTCTGTCAGGAGATACATAACCTTTTTCATCATAGGGCTTCTGGAGATAGGGTTTATTATTCCACTGATCAGAGTTCTTAATCTTTAGAAGTTATTTTTCTTAATAAATGTTTTTATCTTTGTGTAAGTTGATTTGATTCTGCTCACTTCACTCAGCATCATTTTATACTACCCAGAATTCTTCAAAGTCATCTCTTTCATAATTTTTTACAATGAAATATTATTTTATTACATTTATATGTCACAGCTTTTTCATCCATTCTCTAATTATCAAGCATCTCTTTAGATCCTGATTTGTTTGTTTTTTTCTCTCAAGGCAGTCAGAGTTAAGTAACTTGCCCAATGTTACATAGCTACTAAGTGTCAAATGTCTGAGGCCAGATTTGAACTCAAGTCTTTCTGACTCCAGGGCCGGTGCTCTATCCAATGTGCCACCTAGCTGCCTCATCCCAATTCTTTTCTTTTTCCATTGAATTGCCCCTTGAGGATGAAGAAGGTTGATTTACTTATAATTATCCCTGCCCTAAGAAGGAGGAGTTATCTTTTCTCTTAACTCCACCCCTCCATTCCTCCTTATTTCCCTTTTGAGTTTGATGTATTTCTTTCCCATACTGTGTGTGTGTATGCGTGCGCGTGCACAAATGTGTTCATTCAACCCTTTTTTGTCCATTTGAGATTCACCTGATGCCTACTCCCTCCACCCTTTTGTCAGCATTTGTATAATTTTGTTCTCACATATCCAGTTAGGAGGAATACCCTGGATTTCCTTCATTTTGCCAAAGTATATTCCTTTTATTCTCCCTTCTCTTTCCCCTCTTAAACCCATCAGAATAGAATTAGTCCACCTCCCTTCTTCCCCCATCTCCCCGGTGGTACTGCCCCCCATTCTTTTTTTAAAATTTAACTCCCACAGTACCTTTTGAAAATATCAAGGTTCTGAAGACATTAAGTTTCAGAATCAGGCTTAGCACAATGTCTCACACATAGTAAGTGCTTAATAAATGCTTATTGTTTGATTGACTAATTGAAGAAACACTTGTTTTATCACTTATTAGAATGCTAGCACTACATCATCATGCAACCCCTTCCAGTTGCTCAAATAAATTTATCCTTCTAATTTCCTTTTAAATCTTTTCTTTATATTTCAGTGTTCCTACTTAGTTCTGATTTTTAAAAAATCAGGAATACTTGGAAGTTTTTATTCCATTAAATACCTTTTTTTCCCATGTAAGAAACTTACTTAATTTTTCAGGGCCAGTTATTCTTTCTTGTAAGCCTATCTATATCTTTTGCCTTTTGGATCATTGTATTCTAAGAACTGCTGTACTTTATAGTAGAAGCTACTATGACTTATATAATCTTAACTGTGGCTTCTTGGTACTAGAAATCCTTTCTGAATGCTTGAAGGTTTGTTTTTTGTTTGTTTGTTATTTTTGCATGAGAGCTTTGGATTTTAATTACAACATCCCAGGGATTTTTATTTTGGAGGTTTCTTTTAAAAGGTGATTAATAGATTCTTTCTATCTTCATTTTGCCCTCTGATTTGAATAGAGTTGACTAGTTTTTGTTTATGATTCTTTGAAATACAGTGTCCAGGCTTTTTCTTTTTTTAATCATGGTTTTCAGGTAGCTCAATGATTCTTAAATTATTTCTCCTTCACCTACTTTCCATTTGTTTACATATATCACAGACATTTTCATTTTATTTTTCTTTGTTCTTAATTTTTTCAATCTTTTTATATTCTGATTCTTTTTGTTCTGTTATTTTTGCTTTCTTATGGAGATAATGATTTGTTAGATCTTTTATAGCTTTTAGGGAACCCATTTGCCTTTTTTATCTCTTCATTTTTTTTAGGTATTCGTGTAGTCTTTGTAGAAAATCTATTTTCTTACAGTTGTTATGAAGATACTTTCTCCTTCTAGGCTGGAATTTGAGGCCTCTAGGTGTACAGTAATTTTTCAGTATTAATTGGTGTCATCTTTGGTTTACTTATGTCTCTGGCTTTATGTTCCACCCCCCACTACTCTGTTGAGTGGAATGTTTCATATTCCTTGCTCTAGTCCTGGTTCTCCTGAAGTCCTACTCTGAATTCTGTCTCCTGGGATTAGGTTCCCCTGCATCTTCAAGGGCTCTCTTTTGAGTTTTAAAAGAGAATATGAAAAATCCTTAAGCTGTTGAGTACCTGGGGTTGTTCCTGTCATAACTCTAGTAGCTGCCATTGTTGGTGGTTTCCAGGTTCACTGGTATGGATTTCTAATCACCCTAGAGCTTTCTTAGGGAACTCTGAGCTCTCAGTGCATCCCGCCTCTGGATGTAGAACCCTACACACTACATGTCTGATTACCTTTTATACTGATGCTCTAGTTGAGTTGTGAAACTGGCAGCCTCTTTGTCCATACTGGTGTTGGCTTTGCTGGTGGCCCCTTTTCCTATTGTCTAAGTTTCTGAGTGACTTTGTGCAGTTCTAGGGTGGAAGAAGTCACTTCCTATAGTTCTCTTCAGACTTTTTAAACACTGTTTGGTCTGGTGTGAATTTCAGTTTTTTTATTAGGGTATGTAGGAGCCTCTATTTGGGCTGCCATCTTGCCTGGAAGTCCAATTTGATAATATCTCAAGTATTTTCCAAATATTTGAAAAAAGCCTACTTGGAAAGCCTTCCTCCAAAAGTCTTATTAGTAGGATAGGAGTATATTCTTATTCTAATAACATTTCTCCAAACCTGAGGTAGAGCCTAAGTATCGTAATATGAAATACCAGTCCCATAAGAAAAAAGGAATTGAGAATCCTCTCATTTCACAAGAAGGTAGTGTCTAATTGTGCTTGATTCAACCTGAAACTTTATAAGGAAATATTTTAGCAAGACTCCTGAATCATTTGGAACTCACAAATTAATAAGCAGACTTTCTTTTCCCATTGGTGTATTATTAAGTAAAGCCATACGTTTTTATGCCCCAACTCTTTTTAATGGCATTATTATTGTTGTTGTTGTTATTGTTTTCTTCAGAAAGTGAGATTATTTGCCAAACAAACTAGATAAATCTGTGGAGACTTCTCTTCATTCCTCTGTTACACAACTATTATTCTGATTCTCAGGTGCATTTCTATGTAGGAATCCATCTTTCTTTGGTGGTCATAAAACTCTTTATTGTCCTTTCCTGGAGAGGAGATTGGCAACGGCATGTACTTTTTTATTACAGAAAGAAGAAGCCTCATTTTACCTGGGGGGAAATAGTTTTAAATATTTCTGAAAGTTTTTTTTCTCTTTCCATTCATGAAAAGCCACCTTTTACAAACCCTTCTCTAAGAAGGTGCTTTTTAAACTCAATGAGCAAACTAATGAAAAAAGTGTCCCTATCATCTGTTCTGAATAATAATAGTATGAGCTTATTTATAAACAAATTGTGTATGTATGTGTGTTTAAATCATTCTTGGTATTGTTAAATGAGCAAGAACAAGTTTAGAGTTGAACAGAAGTCATTGAGAATCTGCAATTTCTTGGTCCACTAACAGAGTGAATGGGGGGAGGGGCGCAATATCTGTATATCAGTATTGATAAATAGATATAGATTGATAGCTATTTAGTATGTGAAACTACAGTGCAGCTGCAGTGGTAGACATAAGTAGTAATGTGGAATGGTTGCTAAGGGGAGAAGAATAGCATATTAGGAGTTGTACCTAAATTGACTTCATGGAATGGGCTTGTTTATGTCACTTTAGGGCCAGTGGCAACCAAGATGGAAACAACTGTGGCTTCGACTTCATCACCAGCTGGACAGTTCAACAAGCCATTTTCATTCTCTTCATCAGGGTCAGTATTGAAATTAAATTTAATGGCAAGGTTATATGTTTTCATCAACTTTATAGATGGCATCCCCAAATTTTATAACTTGGAATCATTTTTATAAGTTTGAAAAATGTCAGCTCCTCTCTAACTGATGACAATGAGAATTAGTGTTTAATGTATTGGCACAGATATTTTCTTCATTTTAACTTAAATTTCTATATACAATATCATGGTTTTATCAAGGATGATTCCAAATTATTTTAGGAGAGGCTGTGCTAAATTTTTAAGTTGATCTGCATTGTCAGTCTGTTTACTCTTCATTTCAGCAACTGTTACATGGTAGGCTAGACAACTAAATTGGCTTTTCTTGCTTGTAAGTCCAGCATCTTTCAGCTTCCTAGGGAAGATGACAAAAGGAATTGGGGGTATTTTTGAAGCATTAGTTTTTATATGCAAGTGGAGGAATCTATTTCAGTTAAATTTTTAGATTGTCTGATTATAAAAATTCATATTAGTTAAAAAGAATTGGTTTCCTTGACTTCCTGTCCGATTCAAGATGAGTTTTTCCAACCCTTGAAACAAGAGTGTTTATTTTTTCTAAAGATTGGTTCCTGTAAATGCTAAAATAGATTGTTTCGAGAATTCATGTTGAAACCTATGAAATCCCCTCAAGTGTTCAGTTCCCTACAGAAATGGGATTATAATGAATGCCACTGATATAAAAACCATCCAGAAATTTTGGTCTTGTGTATTCAATTGTATCTAAGAAGCCTCTTACGATTTTTTTGTTTGGTTGTGTTTCTTGTTTCAGGTTTTGCTTTGGGGAGGGGGCTTTTAATTTTGTGGTTGAAATCATATTAACCAAACTCTCTTTTCCTGATTTTTGTATCTCTTGAGTAGGCTTTAAAGCTAGAGTGAAGTATGAGAGAGAGAGATTTCAGATTAAAGCCATAGGGAAAATTACATATTAAATGTAGTATGTGACCAATCCTCAGTTTGTCACTTTGTAGAGAGAGATAATTTGGAGTGATTATAAAATGAAAACAGTTTTCAAAATATTCAAGTGCTTTACAAATACTGGTTAAGCTTTTCTTTCTTTCTTTCTTTCTTTCTTTTCTTTTCTTTTTTTGCTTTTTGGAGGGGCAATTGGGGTTAAGTGACTTGCCCAAGGTCACACAGCTAGTTTTTGTGTTAAGTGTCTGAGGTCAGATTTGAACTCAGGTCCTCCTGACTCCAGGGCTGGTGCTCTATTCACTGTGCCACCTAGCCACCCCTCTGGTTAAGCTTTCTAATTAGAAGATAAATAATCATCATTATTCCCCTTTTTCCTCCCAAAGAAGCTAATGATAAAAGGTAGATTGGTTTCCAAGATGTATAAATTAGTAAAACCATCCAAGGAAACCAAATATAGTAATATGACCATCAAGTTAATATTTCCTCCACTAGGGGCGACTAGGTGGCGCAGTGAGTAGAACGTTGGCCCTGGAGTCAGAAGGACCTGAGTTTGGATCCGGCCTCAGATACTTAATGCACACACAAAACAAAAACCTAACCGTGTGACCTTGGGCAAGTTACTTAACCCCAATTGCCCTCCAAAAAGCAAAAAAAAAAAAAAAATATTCCCTCCACTACATAAAACTACTTTAGTGAAGATATTTATAAAAACTAAATGCCTACTGACTGAACAAAGCAACTATTTCTGTGAATTTATCCTAACAATATGATATAACATACCTGGTTCGTAGTGAAAATAGAGTAGTGTTACAAAGTATACAGAAAAATCCAAATCCTCACTACAGCACATAGGCATGTGATTTGAATATTGTTCCTTCCTATTGAATTCACTATTTTAACTTCCTCCATCACTTTTTATAGCATTTTTTTGTGCTAAATTTGCTTTTTGGCTCTGGCAACTTTGCTGATAGTGAAAAAAATGTATGGCAGAAGAAGAAGGAAAGAGAGAAGGTTAAAGAGACTCAGATTTATCTCTGAACCAAACTTTCCAACCTGTAACTCAGAGTTCTGCCAAATAAATACGACTATCTCTTGTATTTTATGCATACATTTCATAGGTAGCAGAAGAACCTTTCACTTGTGGCCAGGATCTTAATAAAACATGCTTTTATTTTTTTTAATAGTTTTTTTTTTTTAATTTTTTGCTTTTTGGAGAGGGAAGGGGGGAGGGCAATTGGGGTTAAGTGATTTGCCCAAGGTCACACAGCTAGTTTATTTTTGTGTTAAGTGTCTGAGGCCAGATCTGAACCCAGGTCCTCCTGACTCCAAGGCTGGTGCTCTACTCACTGCGCCACCTCGCCGCCCCAGAACATGCTGTTAAATTGTATTTTGGTCCTATATTCCTGGGGTGAATGATAAAAGGTCCTTTGCCCTATCTCCTTTACTTAATTTTCCATTATGATCCTTTCATATTGCTGGCCTCCATGAACCATTCACTCAGCCCAGACTTATGATCTTGCTTCCTCCAAGTGCATGTGAGGTTTTTGTGTTTCTGCACCTTCTCTCGTATCATTTTCCTTTGCCAGGAATGCCTTGCTACCCACCCACCTATTCCAATCCTACCTAGCTTTCAAATTCCAGCTCAGGTGCTGACACTGTGAAGCCTTACTCAGCAGCCTCAGCTGTCGGTGTATCTCATCTATCAGTGAACCCCTCTAACCCTTACTGTTTTTTCCTACTAAATTGTGAGCTTCTTGAAGATTGAGACCATGTCTTATATTTCTTTGTATCCTTCACAGCACCTAGAACCCAGAGCCTTTTCCATAATAGATTGAGAGTACTTAATAAATATTTGATGGTTAAATTAGCAAAAAAATGTTTAGATGGGGGAAAAGGTATATTAAGTTGTTTCAACTGTTTTTTCCTTCTTTCATTCTCTAGGACTGGCTTTAATTTTGGGACAATAACATCAGCACCACCTTCTAACTTTACTGTCTCACAAGGTAAAGTTCTGCGAATTATGCAAGTTACACTTTTGTTCTTCTCCTAAGCAAACAGTGATTTCTTCTCTTTATATGTTCTGTATCTCTCTATGTGCTGCCAAGTCTCTGTTGTTAAAGTACCGATAACAAGACAGTTGTTGTTATCAGTGCCATCATTAATATAATAGTACTTTGACACTCTAAAAGGTCTAATTTTAAATATCAGTACTCAGTTCAACAAATAGCAAATTACAAATGGCAGCCCTTCCTAATATCATGAGTTTCTAAGGCCAAAAACTGAATCTGCTATCAGAGCCTCTCCGCACTTAACTGAAGTGATGGACATAGTCTGTTTCTAGGCCCTTATTCAAAGTCTTCTTAAGTTGCTAAGACTTCCTATTATTTGTGTTCTACTTGCCTAGACTTTGAGAGCCATGAGTGACTTCTGTGGCATCTTGAGGCATTGGAGGAGAGTTTTATGATTTTGTTTTGTTTTTTTAATACCAATAATTAATTTGAGGAAATGCTGAGTTTAATATGAAAGGTCATAACAAAAGAATGGAATAAGGTCTACTCATTAACTGTGAAGATACAGGAGGAAAATGGAATGAGAATGGATGTATTTAAGGATCCTGATAGGATTTAGAGTGAATGATAGCAAAGTTGTGATACTTTATATAGTGAAATCAATTTAAATGTAAATAGTCAACAAGCAAGTTAGTTGGTTGTGATGATTTTCATATTAAGTTTCTAATAAAATATTTAATAATAAAAAAGAAAATACTTGATTTATACTGAATAATGTAGGGGATTTCTGGCTGTCTAGTTCCTTAATTTAAAGAAACTAAATTATTTGCTTCTGGAACATCACATCACTGTATTAACTTAAAAGCTATACAATTTCTTTATTCCATTCATCTTTTTCTTCTGCACATCTAAAACTGCACTTTTTATATGAGGATTTTATGCTCTGTAATAAACACAGTACCATGAAAAGAGGAGGCCTAACTCTTTTTTTCTTAATATCATTTTAATAATTCCAGTGGATGCCAAATGTATTTATACCAATCATTTTTTCTAAAGGCTTTTTTGATCAGAATCTGGTTACCTCAAAAGAATCCAAATGTGCTTTTCCGTTTATCTTTTGATTCTTTGTATTAAGCCTTGTTTCCTGTTGACAAAATGGCTGCCATTCTTTCATGTGATAACTCTTATAAAACAGAAGTTCTATTTCTAGTTCTACCAACTCTTAGGAGCAGTGTTTTCTGTTGTTGCAGTTGCAGTTGTTTACCCTTTCTTTTAGTTGTTAAACTAAGGTCCTAATCTTTTTCTTCAGGCTGTCTTTGGCTTGTCAGTTGTGCCTTTAAAAGTGGCCTTTAAGCTGTTATTTAAATGATACCTCTTATACCTGGTAATTAGGCTGGACTAAGTCCTCTGAATTAAGAACTGAAAGTAATAGCAATGTACATTTTCCCAAAATAGCAGATTGACCTTAAAAGTGGTGGTGACAAAAGGTTGATGAAACTTTTTCTACTCAGTGGTTAAAAAAATTTTTTTTTTATAACTTACATTAAGAAAAAAAATAATTAATAGAATACAAGGGATATAATTACTGAAAATCATCTAAAGTTTGGGGGTAAAGTCTTTACACAAGCTAAATATCCTGTTTGCATTATATTTAACAGTTATCAAATGAATACTGACCTCAAATATACAAGACACACTAGTACTCCTTTGTAGTGGCAACCGGTGGTTAAAAATTAGCTAGAATTGAGTTTATGAGGGTACAAATTCATTCATCCTGTCTATAGTAAAATTAGCCTTTGAAAAATAAAACCATCCCTTTTATTTTGAAAGGAAGGTAGAGAAATGGACTTAGGATGTTTTCTAGGAGATGTGATAGATTTATCTATTTTATAATTTGTTTTCCAATTTTCTTTTGTCTCAATGTAGTGACAGCAGCTACAGCTAAAGAGCCAAATCTATATGATACATTCTCATTTAATTCGGGAATCTTGCAAACAGCTAGCACCACTGGAGCAGCATTCAGCCCTTCTGGAGATGTGGCCCCATCTAACAAACCAGCAGCACCGGTGGCTGCAGCCACTTCTGCAACATCTAACAAACCTGATGCGCCTCCCCTAAAGCTTGGCGATCATCTGTTTCCTAATTCCTTGGCTGGAGAAACACTAGGGAGTTTCTCAGGATTGAGGGTTGGTCAGGCAGATGATAATTCAAAAATCTCCAGTAAGACTTCATCCATAAATTTACCTAGTGTACAGCCTGCCAAGATGTCAACCATACCTTCAGAATTTAGCTTCAGCAGCTCTCCCCTCTTAGGGAAACCCACAGATGCTCCTGTCACCTCAGCCATGACCACCACCACAACAGTAACATCGGCCAGCACAGGCCCGAGTAGCTCCTCGGGTAGTTTATTTGGTGGCCTCCAGCTCACCAGCTCAGGAGCCTCAGGGGCTCTGAATCTCGGTGGGACCTCTTTGAGTGGCAGCAAGTCCACCTTTTCATTTGGACAGACTGGCAGTGCAATGCCCCTACCTTCAGCAACACCTACCCCAACTACCGCCCCGCCTCCCGCCCTCACTGTGTCAGCATCCCCATTGTCATTCAGTAATCTCTTGAGTACACCCTCTGCTCCTGTTCTTCCTGGGTCCCCTGGCAAAAGCACAGGAGATGCCAAGTCATTGGCACCTTTGCCAGAAAAGTCAGGGGACAGTGAGGTGCCAGCCTCCTCCATCCCTGCTCTTGCAGACCAGCAACAGCAGCCACCTGACCAGCCTCCAGCTTCAGGGCCACCTCTGGAGTTGATTAAAAAGGAACCTTCCCTCCTGCCACCTGTAGTAGGGGACTCCAGTGCCTCTGCAGCTAGTGTAGCTAGTCCTGGCCCAGCTGCACCTTCCACAGAAGCCAGTGGGGCAGCTGCAGATGTTCCTGAGGCCAAAGAGAAGGCTGAGGCCTCTTCTGTGTCTACCTTGTCAGTGCCTGAGCAAAGTGCAGTGACAGCAGCTTCTGCTTCAAGTCTGACCCAGGGGGCTGTGGGACCTCCCAGTGTTCCATCACCCTCTAGCAGTGTGGCTTCTCTGACCCCGAGCACAACCGGGTTTGGGGCTGCCACTGCAGGAGCACCTGTGTTCCCACCAACTCCTACCACTAGCTCCACAGGTTCTGCTTTCAGCCAGCCAGCTAGTGATGCCACTCCTGCCCCTTCTGCCTCTATGTTTGGACAGTTGGCGGCCACCTCAGCACCTTCCCTGTTTGGGCAGCAGACGGGCAGTACTGCCACTACGACAACAGCCACACCCCAGGTTTCTACCCCAGGCTTTGGGAGTCCAGCTTTCGGCACCGCTCCCACAGGGGGCTTTGGGCAAGCGGCCTTTGGACAGGCACCTGCCTTTGGACAGTCTGCAAGCAGCTCCACAAGCGGGTTTTCATTCAATCAGAGCAGTTTTGGCTCGGTACCTGCCTTTGGGCAACCTGCCTCGTCTACTACGGCAGTCAGCAGCGGGAATGTCTTTGGCGCTTCCTCCAGTACCAACAGTGCTAGTTCCTTCTCTTTTGGGCAGTCTTCTGCCAGTACTGGCAGCAATCTTTTTGGGCAGAGCAACCCTCCGTCCTTTGGGCAGAGCACAGGCTTTGGCCAAGGAGGCTCTGTGTTTGGTGGTGCAGCAGCTGCTACGACTGCTTCATCCTCCTCTGGCTTCAGCTTTTGCCAGGCTTCAGGTAAGAGTTCACCAGAGAGCACAGAAGCAGGTGGGCCCTTATGGAACTGCAAGTGTCAGTTATGTGTCCTTAGTTTAACAAGGATGGCCCTGTCCCTCCCCATAGTCATTTCCAACTTTTATTAATTCAGCAGTTTCCCATTCCATTGACTATCAGAGTACCATAAGCAACAGCAAGGGTTGTTTCATGAAAGTCATTATAGGCAACTTTAGAATATTGGACTGGAAAGACCTTTGTGATGAGAACCTTGAAACCTTGAAGTTTTTCATAGACTTTAGAGAGAAGAGACCTTAGTTCTAGTCCAGCCTTTATTTTATTAAGGTAAAAATAATTCCTCAAGGTTTCAGAGATGGTTTTGTGCCTTAGAAGCTGTTAGAAAGCTAGGACTCAGACCCAAGCACCTTAACTCTTGATGCATTATATATGCTGCTTCTTGGCAGAGTTGTCTGTTTTTAGTGTTGTTCAGTTGGTTAGAGGTTTTGGTTGTTGTTTTGAATTGATTACCTTTTTAAAATTTATTTATACAACAGCCAATTATACAGTATTTTTACATTTTGAGAGGCATCAAGACCTTGAAAATATTTATCCAGTTTTGTGTTTTTTTTTACTCCAATGATCATAGGATCATGGATTATAAATCTAAAGTTGAAAGGTAACTCAGAGGCCGTTTAATTACACACACCCTTATTTTTCCAGATGAAGAAACTGAGGCCCAAAGGCACACCAGTAGTCAGTATCCAAGGCAGAGAACTTAGGTTCTCTTAACTCCTGTGAATGGTGGTTCCTCTATTAGCAGACCACATGAATGCTTTCCATCTAAGTGTTTTTGGGGTTTTTTTGTAGATAAATTCGTTAATGGGTATTTATTCCCTAATTTCTATTCTTTTAATATAATGTCTGAATGGGTACAGCATGGTAGAGTGGAAAGAGTCCTGCACCTAGAAGGCCTCAAATCAAAACCTCTGTCTCTCTTTCAGTTTCAGAGTGATGTCGTATAAATCACTTGGCCTCTGTTTCCTCATCTGAAAAATCATGAATTTGAGCTAAATGACCTCATTAAGTTCCCCTCGGTATCTGGCATTCTGTGAGTGTAAGGGATAATACTCTACCCTGAGAGTGTCCACTTCTGTTCTCTGAGGAGGCTCCCTCTTGCCTGTTTGTTTGATTTGAAAAATGACAAAAAAGTAGAATGCCCCAGCTGAGTAAGTGGAGAAAGTCACTCTCTCCAAAGAATGAACCATTCATTCTCTCTTCTTCTCAGAAGACCCAATCCAGAGACATTTCTGAAGTCTCTCTTCTACTCAACCCAAAATCCCCAAAGAAAGAAGCTTCTTCCTCTGCCTCCTCTCTCCTCTCCTTTTCTTCCTTTCTTCCCCTCTTTCCCTTCCCTTTATCTTTATCCCTTACTCATTTTCCCCTCCTTTCTTCTTTTTCTCCCTTCTTCCTTTCCCTTTCTCCCTTCCTCCTCTTTTTGCTTCTTTTCCCCTACCCTCTCTTCCACTTTCCTTCCTTTCTTCTCTCCCTACCTCTCCACTTCTTCCCTTCCTCTTGCCTTCTTCCTTTTCTTCCAGCGTCAGAGCTCCTGGATGGCACAAATTAGACCACTAGAGAAAAAGCCATCCCTAAGTAGTGATCACAGGCCTTAAGAAGAATACCCATAACACTTTTGTTTTACAGGCTTTGGTTCCAGCAATACAGGTTCTGTGTTTGGGCAGGCCGCAGGGACCGGAGGCACAGTCTTTGGCCAGGTAGAGTCACAGTGGGAGTGTTGGTATTGGGGTGTGTGGGTGTGTATCAGAGTATTTTACTAATGTTCAGACTTTTCATCTTACATAGTACTAATCCATACCCCCTAACCTTCCCGAAAGTTTATCCTGCAAATACCAATGCTACTAAATGATTGTTAGTTTCTTTTCACATTGTTACAGCATGTTGAAGTCTGCAGAGCTCTTTCCTTACATCAGCCCCGTGATACACAAATATACATATTATTTTCCCCATTTTATAGATAAATAAGCTGAAGGTCAAACAAGTAAAATGACATGTTGGCCAGTTAATGGCAGAACTCAGATCGTTGGACTCAAGTCCTGCCTTCTTTCTGCTACTGCATGTTGCCTTGTCAGTCAATAAACATTTATTAAGCACCTACTGTGTGCCAGGCATTGTGCTAAGCTGTGAGGATACAAATACAAATGAAAACAAAGACAGTCCTTGACCTCAGGGAACTTACAGTCTAAAGACAAAAACTCAAAGAGACACTGAAAAGGGGAGAGAGGGTCAGAGTACTTGTTTTGGGACATGATGGTAAGTTTCAAAGAAGTCCAAAAGCAGTTGGGGGAGGGGGGTGATGGCCCCTGGTCCTATCCACCAATCAGAGGTCTGCTCAGAAGGGCAGAGGCTGCTGATGAGAACTGAGGACTAGGCAGATTCAGTCTTTGAACTGGATTTTCCAGGGATGAAGAAAGGCATGATGGAGAGGTTCAGAGAAGTCCAAAAGCAGTGGAGTTGTTAGGAAACAGGGAATCTAGACCATCTCTACATCCCCTATGGAACTCCCCCAAGAATCTTTGGGGTGGATCCCAAATTTCCATCTATTTGGATTCTTCACTGCTCCCAGGTTCCTTTTGGAGAAGCCAACCTCTCCTGATTTATGCCTCATCTCATGCTGCCTGCTATAAGAGACTAATTCATGGGCCAAGCTGGGCTTCCTTCCCAAAGACTTACTAACCTGTTTAGATGTGATCCTGGACCTTTAAATATTGGAATAGGGAGAGAAGAATGTAAGTAGAAGGGAAGATTAGAAATTGTAGGCATCTTGTGAGTTTCTTGCTTGTTTTCAGAAGGAGGCACCCTCTCCTTCAATGCTATGCTGTGCCCCAGACTGTTCACCTGACAGATTGTTAAAGCTGTGAAATTAAGTGGCCTACCATGATAGGTGCCGTAAGGACACCTTTAGTGAGCCTTCAGTACAGAAGCTGCCTTTGGTTGACTTGATGAGATTCTCCAGCAGCCTGACAGTGTGTCCCCAAACAGACTGAAAGGCAGGATTTTCCTTTACTGAGCCAGAGAGCTTGGCAGCATGTCCCGCTGAAGCAGTCGAGGCAGCCGTGCTTCTGGGAGGCTGAGCTTCCGTCACCAAGCAGGAAGCCTGGAACATCTGGCTGCCAGGGTGACGAGAGAACCTGTTCTTGTCTTACTTTCACTTTCTGGGCAGGCTGCAGGCCAACCAGTATGTTTGTAGCTACTGTTGCAAGTAGCTTGCTATGTATTCTGGCTACTCCCACTGTATCACAGAAAGGAAATAATCCTGATTTGTCCTTTAGCAGTTTGCTGCTTTGGGTATTATGGGATCATAGATT
This sequence comes from Gymnobelideus leadbeateri, assembly GCA_011680675.1. Classification (NCBI taxonomy): domain Eukaryota; kingdom Metazoa; phylum Chordata; class Mammalia; order Diprotodontia; family Petauridae; genus Gymnobelideus; species Gymnobelideus leadbeateri. The sequence goes on along the minus strand of WOXC01007307.1, from coordinate 28,646 downwards.
TAGATTTAGAACTGAATAGAAACTTAGAGGCTTCCTTGTCCAGCCTCCTCATTTTATAGATGAAATTGAAGCCCAGAGAAATGAGATGATTTACAGGACTAGTTCAGAGAAATCAGAGGTTCAGAGCTGGAGAGGTCTTTATTGGAGTAATCCATTCCCCACCTCCATCTTTTTGCAGACTAGGAAACTGAGATCAAGTGACCTGGGTCACACTGGGGGTGTCTGAGGCAGGATGTGAACTCTCATCTTCTTGACTTTAAGCTCAGGGCCCTCTCCACTGCATGGTCACCGCCCAGATGGCCCACCTTGTGATTTGTCCTGATCAAGCTTTTCCACACTTACCTCCAATGAGACTAGTAGTCATTCCTTCATTCAGTATTTGAGGGCATCAGCAGATTTCTAACCCTGCAGACAGGCAGGGGCTCTGATACTTGAACTAAACCTATTTAATTTTGGCTAATGCAGCTCAGTCAGGAAATGGTCCTGTTACCTTTTCCAACTGTCACAGTGGTTGAATCTTGGAGTCCTATGCCTTTGATGAATAACAGAAAAAAATAAGTTCATATTCATATAGGACTTGAAAGTTTGCACGAGTCTCTACATGCTTTTTCTCATTTGATTCACACAACAGCCCTGAGCTCGAGTGGCTACATGACTTGGCCAGGGTCACACTGCTAGTAAGTATCTGTAGCAGGACTGGAGCTCAGGTCTTCCTGACTTTAGGTCCTACACTCTCCCCTATGCTGTGCCTACAGCAATAACAAAGGAGACATGACACTTAAATGGTATTAATGGCCCTTAGAGTTTGTCATTCATCTGCCTAGAAGAACTGATTTCCACTCTGGGAAATGAGGTCTTTGGTACAGCTTTGACTCAGCATGTGTTTCTAAGCTAACGGCAGCATCTGAAGACAAGATTTGAGAACTTGGACAGAATTCAGCTGTGGTCATCATTTCAACAGTGCAGCTAATTTAGGCTGATTTCTGCAGTACAGTGAAAGTCATTATCGAATAAAAGTGTAGAAAATGGGGGGGCAGAGTGGAGCAGCATAGATTACTTATTGCCAATAGTTGATTTGTTCAGTCTGGCAATATAAAGCCAAAAATTGTAGAGCTCTTCATGGCTTATAATGGTGTTTTCAAACTTTATGAGATTGTAGAATTCTTGGATTTTATGCCTCTGCCTTGCTTAGTGTAGGACAAGGACCAGAGACAACAATATAAATACCAGTGAAAAACAACCAACATTTACAGATTGTTTCTCAGAGTCTATTACAGAGTCCTAGACAAAGAACAATTTGAAAATCCACTGTCCTTTAGGAATGTTCCTATTCAAGCCCAGGTTCTCAGATTTCTGGAGTATTCATTAACAAAACAGTTTCTACTTGTATGGTATGTGAGGGCCTCCTGCCCACGGATATGCCCTGCCATTTTGCAGTGACCTCTAATCATATCATACTTCCTGTTCCTTTTGTTTCCTAGCAATCATCATCTTCCAGTGGAGGCTTGTTTGGGTCTGGAAGCACTGGAAGAGGGGGGGGTTTCTTCAGTGGCCTTGGAGGAAAACCCAGCCAGGATGCTGCCAACAAAAACCCATTCAGCTCAGCCAGCGGGGGATTTGGATCTGCAGCCACCTCAAGTAAGCAAGCCAGATGTTCAAAGAAAATAAGAATTTTCCCTACTCCTTAGTCTTTCATCAGTTATCACCTCCCTCACAGTGTTGATAGGAGGTTAAATAATAAAAATGGGGGGGGGGGGGGCAAGTGCCCATTTAAAACAGATTTTCGTAAATGCAGGTGTAACTTTTTCTTTATATGGAACCTGTTTAACATGGAGTATCCTTTATGATCTTGAAAAATCCACAAGGCAGTATGAAAAAAATGTGTATAACTGCTGGGCATTTGTTTCCCAAGGCCCATATCTTTGTCTTGTTGGGAGTGAAATGATATGATGTGAATACAAACAGATGAGCAGAAATCATCTTTAAGAAGACAAAAACCTATGTGAGGTTTGTTTTGAGAAAAAGCCTTTTCACGGGTGTGATGGCCCTCTTTTAATCTGTCTCTAAAACTCAGCTTTTATAGGGAAATGTCACCCGAAAGTTAGAAGTCTGAATTATTTCTCATCAGTTGCATTTTTGTTTGATTTTCCTCTGAAGCTGTATTCACTTCATTTCCTGACTCTCATTTCTAAGGTTATTTGTTGGTTGGAAGTAATACAAAGTTTGTTTTTTAAATCATTAAAAAATATCATGCTGCTGATGGTAGGATTAGATCAGGAAACTGGAAGTCTGTCGTGTTCACAGCCTAAGTCTTCTATTCTCTCATTTAATGTGTAACATAAAACTTTAATGAATCAAGAGCCAATGATCTGCAGACTCAATAGACAAGTGTCTCTAATATTGAGGCCCCATCTAGTTGAAGACAAAACTCTTTCCTTATTTTTTGAATCTGAAGACTGAGTGATTATAATTATGATGTCACTGACTACAGTAAGAATGAGAGAAAACAGGTTATTTATCGAGAAAACCTAAGGATGCTCTTGCCAACAAGATTGTATATCCAGAATTTTTGTGCAGTCTTCAGTGTATTTGAATAGATGTATTTAATTACTTCGTAAGTTAAACTTGAAAATTTGAGTCTTCACATTAGAATTTTCTGTTTACCAGCACCCAGGGGCTAATAAGTGCTTGTTGGGTGATGATTCGTTCATTCCACCTTGCACCATTATTCACATAATGTTTTGAAACATAGTCACTCTTCACTGAAATGTAATTTATTATTCAAGTAATATCAGTGTACTAGCTGGGAACTTGGGTTTAAAATAATAAGAGGTGATCATCTACAAAAATACAGATACTATTTTTGTGGGTAGTTCTTTTAGGAAGTTGAGGAGCATTAGTAACTCCTTTAAAAGTGAATTGGAGGGGTAGAAAGTTGAAGAATGTGTTGTTGGGTTTTGGGTTTTATTTTGGGTTTTTTAAAGTATTTAAAGTGTGATTAGATAGTACCAAGGACAGCAGCTTTTTGAGCATTGAACATACAGCCTCTCCAGCTAAGAAATTGCTGTGGGTGGAATGGTAAGCCAAAGGTATACAAAGGGAAAAGGAAAGGAAAATAATTAAATGAGCCTAAAGAAATAGGATAAAGAAGAAAAAAGCAAAAAATAAATTCGATTCTGTTGGGGAAAAATACTTTTGAGATTGGGAAGAAGATAAAACACTTTCACTACTCTACTCTTATAGAGTATAGTATACTATACTCTGTACAATAGTCACCAATGATGATGGGCTTTTTCTAATTCATCAGTGGTCATTTTTTTAATGTTTTAGCATCTGACCTTATTGCAACTCTTGCTGGTTCTCTTCTTCTCTCTCTGTTTACTCATATCTATGACTTTTTCCCCTCCCTACTCCAAGAATAAATTAGGTGAGGACTTTACATAGGCTAAGTGGGTAGCACTGGTGAGGTGTGGAGAGGAAATCATCTCCTTTCCTTACTCCTCTGAATGGTGAGCCATCACCCCACTCCCCACCCTGTCCTTTCCCTCCACACACGTTTATGCAGGTACTTCGATGTCTAGATATCGTGGTAGCATCTTAACTGGTCTTTTTTCTTCAGTTCATTTTACATCCCATTCATTGTCAGACTGACCTTACCTAAACACTGATTTAATCACTTTGTCCCACTGCTCAAAAACCTTTGATCCAGTAGCTTTCAAGAAAAAGTTGAGGTATAGGGGTGGCTAGGTGGCTCAGTGAATAGAACACCGGCCCTGGAATCAGGACCTTGGTTTGGATCCTGCTTCAGACACTTAACACAAAAACTAGCTGTGTAACCTTGGGCAAGTTACTTAACCCCAATTGCCCTCCAAAAAGAAAAAAAAAGTTGAGGTGGCTTAGTCTAACCTTGAAGACCTTCTACATTCTGCCTTTCTGACTTCACTTCTTACTTCCTCCAAAACAAATAGACCTCTTTAACCAGGCTGATCTCTTCCATGTCATTATCCCTATGTATTTCTGTCTCTGCATCTTTCTTATTCTATTCTTTTCCCTTGGACTGTAATCTTTAGAAACAAAACAGAAATGCAGTACTGAAGGAGGGGGAAAGAGCAGCAAAAAATACTTACTATCCATCATATTCGGTGTGTGTGTTCTCCATCCAGTAAGGGCTTCTCTCTTCACCTAGGACTCCTCCCAGTATGACCACTGATTTCCAAAGTCATTTAGCAGTCAGCATGATTTGCCCTTATAGAGCAGTTACCTTCTTTATATTTGTACTGAGAATATTGTTTCCAGTCCTCAATACATTGATTCTGTTCAAGGTCATGAAAGGGATATGAGTGTCAACAAATGAAGAAGCCATCTTTTGAAAGTCCAGCAATTAACATTTGGGCTTAGGGTATCAATTTAAAAATCAGAACAGAAGAAAATCTTCGTATTTCAGCTTCTGAAATTTTGCATTGGTTTCATATTTGTTTTCCTTAGTGATAAAAAAAAAAAAGACTTAGAATAGATTTTCGATCTGGAAGAGACCTTCAGTATCATCTAGTCCAGCCTCTCCCTCTTCCCCAGACCCAATGTAGTAACTTCTCCAAGGTCACCCAGATCAGAATTCTGGTTTTGTGATTCCAGATCTAGTGAAGATTTTTCTATTACACCACATTGCTTTTCTATTGTTCTTCCTGTAGGAACCATGCCCGTGTGATTTTCTCTCAGGGACATCATTGTACCATGTTATTGGCCGTCGTTTGTGAGGATACCCCTCTCATTTCCTTGTAGTTTCAGGTGGTCCAAATAAGAGTTTTCTATCGTTTTATGCTAGTGTTTTCACTATAAACAAAATTAAGAATCCATCCTGGGAAATAAAGCCTACTTACTCCCCTCTTCTTTAACCAATATAGGAAGCTGATGGAGTGGGTGCCCGGTGGTTATTGTTTTTTATAAGTGGCTTCAGAAGCCTCTGTTTGTTGCCTCAAAAGCGTGGGTTATGAAATGGTTGCCAAATGGATAGTATATTTTACCAGTGAAGAATCTCCTGAGATAATAATACTAGCTTTTGAAATAGAAATTTCCAGTAGCCCTAAGGGGGTTAGGTGCCCCTTTTAAGGGAGAAGACTGTGACAAAGAGTAAATGAAGAAATGTTAAAGGAGGAAACTACAGTTGTTGTTTTTTAATAATGCCAATTATACAGTCTCTATCTCAGTTCCTGACCTGTGTTAAGTTTAAGTCATGTCCTTAAGCAGAATTGGATTGTGTTTGAAGGAAGGAGAGGGGAAAATACTGATGGCAATTATGTAGACCTTGAATACAATGGACTTTTAAAGAAACACTAAGTTTAAAAGACTAGTAAATTTTTTGTGGCTAGTGTTGACCACGTTCCTCAGGAATTCACTTTGACCTTGATTTTTATACAATTACACCACAGTTTTTCTGACACAAGACCCAGGAAGTCTAACCTTGCATCTACGCTTCTGTTTGTTCTGTGGGACTTACGTTGCTAGCACCAGCAGAGGCAGGAAATGAGAGCTGTTTGTTCTTGAAATACCCAGTAAAAGTGACTTGCTGAGAGAAGTATGCACCTCTCTCTGTCTCCAGTATCAAATACAGCAGCACTGAAAGCTCCAGAATGTAACCTCCAGCTTAGCACAGTAAGGGAAAGATCAGGCTGCTTAAAGGGGCGGCTTTTATACAGATAGGACTCAGAGCTCAATAAACACATGATACTTTGTTTCAGGCTAATAGAAATTGATTTTTCTCTTCTCCAGAGTTTCCAGCTTCCACATGCCTGACACCTTCAGTCCTATGCCCCCAGCCAAGTGGTCAGAAATTGTCAAGGAGGTTTTTGAAGAGAGGACACCCATATAGGGATCTGAGTCAGACCTTACAAGGCCACTAACCCAAGAATTGAGAGGTGCTGTTGTCTCAAGGCCTAAGCCAGAGACCCTGAGCAGAGTAAAAATAATGTCATAACTAAAAATACTGGTAGCATTGTACTTTGTTCTTTCTGGGCTGTGAGAGGCATCCAAAGAAGTGGTCTACCTGACCGCCTCTTCAAATAAACTGACTTTGAGAGAGAATGGCTACTTTCCTTCTCTCTTCAAATGATCTGTGTACACTGGAAATTTGGGAAAAGAGATATCCTAGGAGGTACTTGTGTGCTTTCACTTCAGTGACATGGACAAATCTATTAAATCTGTGGTTTATCTGTGTGTCAGTTATCCATAAGGGGCTTTCTTTTCAATATTCTGCTGGCTTTCCTGGAGTTGATAAGTATGATCATTAGAACATTAGACCTGAGTTTTTAGTAACTTCCTTTATTCCCCTTTGCTTGGCAGCTGTTATATAGTTGGTAGTGAATAAGTGACCAGAAAAAAACATAAAAAGGTCAAGGACTTAATTGGACCTCTTAGTTAGAGGAAATCAAGCTGGAAGTCTCACATACTTTCTTTGACATTCTCCAGCACTTCCCTGGTTCCTATTGAGATCAGAAATAGCAAGTTAATGGTTTTCCTTAAGCTTCCACTTCCACTTCCGATCAGGACCTCACCCTCTTTTGTCTGGACTCTTACAGTAGCCTCCTGATTGTTCTCCCTGCTTTCAGACTTCCCTTCTCTAGACAGTCCATATACAACTGTCACAATAACCTTTCATAGACACAGGTCCAACTGGGTTGCTCCCTTGCTTGCAATATTTCAGTACCTTCCTATTGCTTCTAGGTTAAAATTCGAATTCCTTAGCCATTTAATACCCTTGTCAATCTGGATCCAGCCTACTTTTCCAGATTTATTTATACTATTAGCCATTCCCTGAACTCTGTATTCCTTTTCCCTCCTCAGTGCATTTGCACCAACTGTCTTGCATGCCTATAATGTCTCCTCAGCTCCATCTGTTGGAATCGATAGCTTTTTTTCAGTGCTTAGTTTTAGTAGGTACCACTTCCTATGTGCAGCCCACCATGATCCCCCAGTTGTTTGTGCTCTGGCTTGAGTTTATGTATTTATCTGTTTAGGTACTCTTTTGCCCAATGAAATACAAGCTTCTTGAGGGTAGGGTCTCATTTTGTCTAGCAGAGTCCTTTGTAGATAGTCAAAGTTTTATAATTTTTTGTTTAATCATCAAACATGTCAAACCAGATAGAAAAGAAATAGGATGAACTCATGAGACCATTTTGCTTAGTAATGATTTGATTTAACCTTGCTTTCATAAGTTCGTTAAAATTTTAAGTTGGCCTTCATTTTGAAAGACTCCTAATTCTTTCAGATAATTTCCCCTTTCCCCAGTTGTACCTATAAATGTTAAATTCCAAGAAATACTTGTAAGGACATCTGATATCATCTGTATTTATATGTAAAAATCTTGATGTACCTTATGTTTAGGATTGTGTTTTGTTAACACTGTTGTCGTGGGGCAAGATTCCTTCAGGAACATAAACTGTGACCTATTTAAAATGGGACCCACTTAGTGGAATGCCACAGGGCCTCTTTTAAATGGACCACACTGTCCTTGTATACTTGGCTATAAAGTCATGCCAGGAAAATCCTGACTTCTCTTACCAGAGTTTATTAACCCATAATCATAATCCAAGAAAGAAAACTATTAAGGAAATTGTTTTTTTATAAAAGTACAAACCCATCCCCTGGCTTGGATCCTGGCCTTTTTTATCACATCCCTCACATAATCCAAAAAGATTTCCTCCTTTTTTAGTGATCTAATCTTGAGAAGTAAATAAGCAAGTTTTCCCTCTAATCTTCACAAGTGTTGTTCATTTCTCCAGATACTTCTAACCTTTTTGGAAATAGCGGGGCCAAGACCTTCGGTGGATTCTCTGGCACATCATTTGGAGATCAAAAGCCCGCAGGCACATTCAGTTCTGGAGGAGGGAGTGTAGCAGCACAAGGTTTTGGATTCTCTAGTCCAACCAAAGCAGGTACTAATTATATCTAGTCTGTCACCTGTCTGCTTGTAAGATGCAGAGGAAGAAGTAGGGGCAGATCTGAGGGATTCCTGAAAGGGGATTGTAGGGGGGGATTCCAGCTTCTGTTATATGGCAAATTAAACACAGGAATCAAAAGAAAACATCTCTGGTTTTTTTTTTAATTGTTCTTATTATATTGCTTAAAAAACAAAGTACTTATGAATGGGAAACAGATATTTTTAGAGATGTTTCTCTGGGATACTCTCAGGTGAAGTCAGTCTTCAGTAGGTAATCATATTACCCCCAGCAAGACTTTTCACCTTGATTACTTGGGCACAGACTCAAAGGAGTGTTGTTGTTTTTTGTTTTTTTCTGAATGGCCCTGGTCATGGAATAGGCCACTCCAAAACTTTTAAAGGGATCTTCTCTTTTTAAAATTTGAACTGAACCACTTTTCCAATGTACCGCACCCTCTACTCCAGACTTGTTCAGGTCTGTGCTTTTACTGTCAGATTTTAATTCTGCTGCAGTTTTAAATGAATGGACTAGTGTAATTTCTCTGCCTCATTCTGTCTATACCCTCAGTGAATACTTTAAAAGAGCCAAGATATTTTTATTCTTAGTACTAGCAAGACTAAACTAAGAAAATTCCGTTTTTAATGTGTCAGATATTTTTAAAGAAAGTTGCTTAACAGTATCACATCCATGGGTCTGTTTTTACTCTTAACTGGGTGGACATGGACCCTTATCTTCAGATCAAGTCAGACTTTCCATATGACTTGACAGTCTCATTAAAAAATGTTTTTATCCTAAATGAAATATGTTATTTCCATTTTTTAGAATAGTCTTCCCATTTGGTCATTTACTTCAAAATGAAACCACCTAGATTGGGCACTTAGGTAAATGATGATGTCTTGTGAACAAATGTGAGAGGGGAATGAAATGGAGAATGAAGGAAGGACCCCTTCATTGTTTCATTTGGTACCCTAGTAACCTCAGGACTCTGGCTTCCAGAGATTGTTTTGCTGTCCCTAGAATCCTTTTATCGGCTTCTCTTTCTTAAATACTTGGCACACCAATCTGCTTCCTGTTTAGGAGTAGTTTTAGGTGATTGGTGTCAGAACACAACAGTGAAAAGTACCACTTAGGTTCTTCCTCCCTCTTACTAGAGGAACCAAAGATCATTCTCAGGGGACTAGATGTGGCATCACCAGCTTCAGTCAGTGTTTCATTAGGCTCTGTTTCTACCAGTGGTGCAAGCAAGCAGGCTCTGCACACATCATAATTGTGCTACCTTTCCTTATGCAGTGGGTTAGTAAGACATTTAATCTCTTACCCCTACTGTCCTGAGATTCACTTGTGTATTGGAGTTAGTGGATGTTAGAAATCCTTGCTCCAGCTCTGGAAATGACACAACAGTGTGAGAAACCTGCTTTCTTAGTAGTAGGAGTGAATTGTAAATCCCAGAACAACAGCAAGCTATCTTTCTTTCTTTTTGTGGAATATGAACATGGAGATTGATTTCACATTAACATTGCATTTATTTTTATCTACTACCCCTTCCTTCTGCCTATAAGCACTATGCCATCAAGTCAGCTCACCATGTCCAAAAAACACTTGTATACAAAGCACTAGATAAAGCCCCATGTGTCTAGAAAGAAAGTGTAATTAGATCTGTGATCACTCTTAAATAATTTAACTCAAAGGGTTTTTTAGCACTTTTCTTCCCACATACACTGTTATATTTGTAACCAAACTGTATCCCTTATCGGGGTAGAGACTGGAATTTCACCCAGAGTATTAAAATGCAGAATGTTAATCCAAATGTGAGCTTTGGCAAAAAGTATCTTTAAAGTCCCTCTTTGACAACAAATTTTAAACAAGCAAATAATTGAATCATAAAGTAACTGTTTACTATCAAAATGTAACTAATGGTCCTTGGTGCATATTATATGATTTTTCATCATTGCATAGTAATTTCTACAAAAATAGTTTGGCTTTATTATGAATAATACCTACACATTCTAGTGTATGGAGTAGATCCAATTTCCCTTGTCTCCTTTAGGCATTCTTCTCTTTGGTTGCCTTTATGCTATTTTTATTAACTTAACATTTGACTTAAATCAAGTCAGCAAGCATTTATTTAGTACCTACTATGTGCCAGATAAGTGCTGAAGATACAAAGGCAAAGAAAAAAATTTCTTCCTTCAAAGAACTCATAGTCTGAAGTGTCCAATTTGCATGCTTCCATATTTACAAATAAAATCTATACAGGATAAATTGGAGATAATCAACAGAGAGAAAGCACTAGCATTAAGGGGGATTGGGATGGGTTTCTTCTAGAAAGGCAAGTTTTTAACTGGGAATTGAAGCCCAGAAAGCAAAAAAAGATGAGGAAGGAAAGAATGCCAAGCTTGGGGAACATCCAATGAAAATGCATGTAATCGCAAGTTGGACTGTCTCATGTGAGTAATAGCAAGGAAACAAGACTTAACCTCACTGGGCCTCGGTTTCCTAAAATGGGGAGGTTAAACTAATTGATCTCTAAAGTCCTTTCCATCTCAAAAGTACTATGATTCTTACAAAAGAGGCAGCTAGTTGACTCAATAGATAGAATACCAGCCCTGGAGTCAAGAAGATCTCAATTCATATCTGGCCTCAGACACTTACTGGCTGTTTGACCCTGGGAAAGTCACTTAACCTTTGTTTACCTGTTTCCTCATCTCTAAATGAGGATAATAATAGCACCAACCTTCCAGGGTTGTTGTGAGGATCAAATGAAGTAATAATTGTAAAGCATTTAGCACAATGTCTGGCACATAGTAAGCACTATCTAAATGTTAGCTATCATATTATTATTATTACTACTACTACTGCTACTGCTACTACGTGTCTTATCAATTTCTTTCCATTAAAAGAATTGAGCACCTGCCTTCAATGGCCACTATTCTTACTCTATTTTAGAACCATAGCATTGGCCACATAGATGTCTTGGATGTTTGAAGAGAGTCAGCGAAGTTAAAGGTTTAGTTGTGGGTAATAGGGGCTGCCCTGCCCTCGCCCAGTCAGTGTGTTGATAACCTGTCTGTTCCTCTCTTGAGCCTTTTCTGGGTGAGGGCGTGCATACATACCATCATCTTTCTAGCCAGAAACAAACTAGAGATGAAGTGAGAGGGAAGACGAAGAGCACGCTCTGGATGCCTTAGAATCACGTGGCAATGCTTGTTCATTTTTTCCAAGCTTATATCGTATCATTATTCCCAAGAAGACAGCTTGTGAGCTTCATGTTGAGGAGTAGATTTATAAAACTGTAGGGCAATTCCCTGGCCATGATCAGAGACGTATTTAGGGCTTTTCCCCACCCCCACCACTACCTCTTTTATGCAGTAAGAGAGAGACGCTGATGAGAGATGTGAGAGCCATTATGCTTTAAATAAATAAAAAGCACCTGGCAGTTCTCCAGTGCTGTGCATCTCCTTTCATTTCCAATGTAACCTAGTTTGTGGATTCTCCCTGATAGGCAATTTTACCCTCTAATTTTATAACTTGAATTTTCACAGGAGTCTCTGACTTGCCTACATTCTAGTAGGTAATGAAATCTATATCCCATTGGAAGCTGTAGATATTGAAGCTGCTGTGAATGAATGGTTTTTTCAGTAGGCAGTTTCAGCAGCTCCAAGAATAAGCCAGGAAGGGATCTGAAATGTACCAAGTATGCTCTCAGGTGATGAATCTAATTTCACAAGATTGTTCATTATGAAACCTTCCTTGCCTTTGAGGGAATGTAGAGATATCTCAGGCAAGCTTGGTGGGCTCTTATAGGATTACACTAATGATTTACATGAAATGATGATATTAATAGATCCCAGACCCCAATTCTAATGTTTTCTGTGCTGAAGTGAGGGGATATAGGCCCAGTCTCAGGTCTTTGTAATTGTATTTGAAATCTTAACATCTTTTTCTTCCTTTTCTTCCCCCTTTTGGTTTCCTTTCATCCCTACCCTTCTTTTCCTTGTCCTTACCTGCCTACCCAACCAACTCCTTTCTGTTATTTTTTATTTTTATTTTTATTTTTTTTGCCTCTGTTTTGCTCAGGTGGCTTTGGTGCTGCTCCAGTGTTTGGCAGCCCTCCTACTTTTGGGGGATCCCCTGGGTTTGGAGGGGTGCCAGCATTCGGTTCAGCCCCAGCCTTTACAAGCCCTCTGGGCTCGACGGGAGGCAAAGTGTTCGGAGAGGGGACTGCAGCTGCCAGCGCTGGAGGATTTGGGTAAGCAGGCTCTTGGAAGTGGGAGGCTGGGAAACCAAAAAGTTCACACCGGGGGAAAAGGCCTATGGTTTGTCACCACTTAAATTAAAAAAAAAAAACAAAACCCAGAATGCTGAATTTTCTCAATTCTTGGTATTGAGATAGAGTCCCCTCCCTCCCAAGACTCCGTGCAGGTGGTGAGGTGGTGCCTTCAAGCCCCAAGCTTCCTGTTCCCCAACAGGAACAGACTTTATTTTGTTTTGTTTTTTCTTTTGTTGTGTTTTTTAAACTAGACTCTTTTGAATATGTGGTTGGATAACAGTTGTGCATGCACTCTGTGACACAGAGAGTGGAGCCTGTTGTCCATATAAAGTTGATGAAAACAAGAAAAAAAATCCCTTGTCAGACATGAACAATCTTTGCTGCCCCATGTTCTCAAGCTTCTATTATGAAGTCCTGACCAGAAGACTCTCATCAGACCCTTGTCTCCTGTGACTCCTGCATTTAATCTGTTCTTTCTTGAGTGAAGAGCACTTTGTTGTCCCCTTTCCTATTCCAGACCCCATGATTCTCTTGAGCCAAACTGCTGTACTGAACCAACTGGTGATTGCTTAGCTTTCAGAGACCCTTAGTTGCCTCATGCCACGGGGCAGTGCTACAGTGGGGTTGGTTTTAGACACCTAGCAACTTCACCTTGGCAACAAACTCCAGTGGAAAAATAGCCTTTCATTCCACAACAGCACCCAAGGAAACATACCTTGTAAATGCTATATTTCCTCATTCTAAGTGAACATTAATTCCTAGAAGTAAATATTTCATATGTCTCTGCTTCAGAATTATACTTAAGGAAAGATGCTGTAGGTATAAATCTCAAGATTTGGGGGAAGGAGGACAGGTAAGAAAGGTATAGTCTTCCAAGGCAACTTGCTTCAAAACAAGTTTAAATAGGTTTCATAATATGTGGCAACCATATCTTCTCCGTCCTCCCTTAGCAGGTGTGGGGCTCTTGCCTTTGGCCTCCCTAAGATCCTAATGTGAAGTCTTTAGACCTGAGATGATAAGAGATCTGGGCTGAAAAAGATGGAATTCAAGCAGCACATAGCTATGCTTGTGAAACTGGTTCAGTTCTCCTTTCACATGTTTGAGAGACTGAGCAAGCTGCTGATTAAAAGGCAGACAGTGGTTTGAACAAAACTTGTTTTTCTCCTCTTAGAATGATTATATAGTGTGACACCTTTATGGTTAAGGCAGTTTAACCACAAGTTTCTGCATCACTAAATTTACCCATTTCCTTTCATGACTAGTATAGAAGTGATTCATTTGACAAACCAAATGTCTGATGAGTTTGTCTTGTAGACCTGTTTTCCCCTTTCCCAGATACCCCTTCAGGTCTAGTGCTTTACATTTTTGGAGAGATGAGAGCAGGGCTAGCTCTGGGCAGAACTGTGAAGAAAGTCTCTTTGGTTCCCCTGCCTCTCTCCCCTTTTCTCCACCTTCATATGTGTCAGGGTTTAGGTTCTGGCTGTGTATAAGCTAAATTGAAGTTTTTGTATTCATACTGCTTCTTAGCCATAACACTAAGTTTAATGTGCAATTTGACAGGAATGCTGTCTCACTAAAGGAAAAGCACGAGCACCGAAGTAGAGAAAAGCTTGCAAGGGCAAGGAAAAAAGTTTGGCAGAGGCTCGTATTTCTCAGAAAACCTTCACTAGCATTACTCCCTCCTAGTGATTCTTTCATTCACCATAAATCAGATTGACAGGCCGGAATCAGATACTTTGCATTTTCTGTTTCTTTCATGATAGAAGTATAGGGAGCTCACCGTGATACAGTGCCTTTCCTGTGAATCCTCGTTGCAGTCAGATAGCTCAGGTCAGAGCATTTTGCTAATGAAGCCAGGATCACGAGTTAAAAGCCAAAGTAAGGTAGTTAGCATCAATACCACATATTTCATCCCTGATCCTGATTGGTCTTCTCAGGACAGTATGAATGACTTGTGCAGATGTACCCCCACTCCTGGAAATAGGAAATAGGAAGTGCAGTGCCTTCCCTGCTAGTGGTGGATGATTAGCATCGTCTATGTATAAAAGAGACCAAACCATCCCTGTAGTTCTTGAGAGTTAAATTATACTTGTAGAGTAAGCAGAGTTTTAATGTAACTAAGGGGAAAACAATTTTTTAGCTCAAAAGAAAATATTTAAAGGACAGGACTAAGTGAAAATTGGAAAGGGTACAAGCTTTGGCGGATAACCTGCCCGATATTTAAATAACTGTTGATTTCATTGTTTGGAACACAACCAAAGCTGTGGGTGAACTTTGCTTAAATTTTATTGATTCTCCCCAAAGCGCAGAAAAAATGATTAGTGCTATGCTAAAGGCTCCCTTTTATTTATTTATTTATTTAATTTTTTTTTATTTTTTGGGGGAGGGGGGAGGGCAATTGGGGTTAAGTAACTTGCCCAAGGTTACACGGCTAGGTTTTTTTGTTTGTGTGTGCGTTGTGTCTGAGGCCGGATCGAAACTCAGGTCCTTCTGACTCCAGGGCCGGCACTCTTCTCACTGCGCCACCTAGCCGCCCCAAAAGGCTCCCTTTTAAAGGAGACTATTGGCTAACCTAGCTAGTCTCCTTACATCACAAGTGATGACCAAAGCGGAATGACAGAGGCATGGTAGTCCATGTCCTGGTGAGGGAAAGGCTCAAAAAGGGCCGGTGACATGGATGCTGAACTAACTAATGCTTTGTCTTTGGAACCCAGATTTGGCAGCAGTAGCAATACTGCATCATTTGGCACCCTGGCGAGTCAGAATGCACCCACCTTTGGGTCATTGTCCCAACAGAATCCTGGTTTTGGGACACAAAGCAGTGGATTCTCTGGTTTTGGAGCAAGTGGAGGAGGTAGGAAACCAAATCACTCTACCACACAAATACCATGGTCCTTGCCTTTTCCTAGGTGACCTTTCTTATGTTAAAACACTCAAATAAATGCTTCCTACCTCAGCGGAAATGAGTGACTGGAACCTAAACCTTTCCCCATGGTTCTTCATTTAATATTTCAGAATACTAAAATGGCAAGTGAGGGGCTGTCCTTTTTCCACCACCCCACCCCCACTACCCACACATACACTTTAAATTAGAGGAGATAAATGATGCTGTTTGTATCACATAGATTTGCCTTTCCCTCAAAATTTAATCCAGAATCCAGAAATTCAGAGTAAAATCAAAGAGAACACAAGGAGTTGGGTCTAATAAAGTATTTGGCTTAGCACTCTATTTTCTCATGTATTGTATCATTTTTGCCTCACCACCAAAGTACATAATAGATTAGATGGGTAAAATTATCCTTGTTTTAAAGACAAACACACAAAGGTTAAACTCATTAGGCAATGTGCCCCCATAATCATGCAGATTTAATGGTGTAGCCAGGACTAAAACTCAAGTCTTCTTATTTTGGGGCCAGTGCTCTATCTGATGTCCAAATCACAGTTGATTAGAGGAAAGGTCAAGGCAAGCATGTTAATGAGATGAATGGAAAGGCCATTTCCTATTGGGATGTCCTCTGTCTGTCCTAGTATAGCTAGAACAGAGAACTTGGCAAAAGATGCTCCGTGTGAAAGCGCTGAGACTATTGGACATTGAAGAGTGGACCAAGAGCCTGGAAAGGGCTCTATTATCACTTGAAAAAATGAAGTAGGTTTGGGGTTTTTTTCTTAATGGACCTTTGTCATCTTTGGGTAAACTCAGAAAAAAGCATTGACTATAATGCAGTGGAAAGAGCAGAGTATTTGAAGTTGGGTGAGTGGTTGAATCTCACTGAACCTTGTTTTCTCATCTGTCAGATGAGAAAGTTGAACTAGCTGGCCTCGAGGTTCCCTCCTAGCTCTGAGTGATCTTGTGGTCCTTCTCTGCCAAACTCAAGTCAGTTTCCGAAAAATTTCTCAATGTTTTCTCTACCTCATTGACAGCTTTAAAGAGAAAAGTTTTACAGAGTAAAAATAGAAAGGAAAAAATTATTGGCTATAGGCTGATTGAAAAAACAAATAACTTGATTCTTTCAATTTCTATTTCAGGGTTTGGCTTTGGATCATCCAACACGTAAGTACCTATCTCTGTCCTTGTGTGATTTTAATCATAATTTTTTTAAAAAAAGAAAGTAGAAGGAAAATGATGTTCCCATCTCAGAGCATAGAATTTGAAAACAAGGATTTGAGGGGTCAGCTATATACACCCTTTGTGTATATTCTTAAATGATACTTGCTGTGCATTGGCAGCAGGGTAAGGGATGACCAGTGGTACTGCAATCACTTCCCAAATTCTGTGGTCTTCGTGGAAGACCTCTGTAATGCTCCTATATGGAATTGCAGGGACATTTCCAAATCTGAAGTCCTGTACCAGAAACACAAGTCAGTGCTTTATAAACCCTCTGTAGGCCTCGTAGGAGTCACTGCTCTGTTCTGCTGCACCTTTGCAGGTCGACTCCAGGGTTTGGTGGATGGAGAAGCTGAAGGGATCCTGTTGTTTCTTTCCGTTCCTGGGATTGACTGCATGCTCACCTCCTCCTCAGACACAAATCTTGTACCAGCCTTGTAAAGGGCACATGCTCTCTCTTTTTGTTTTAACTGAAGATGCTGAACACTTATTTTTTATTTTTTCTCTTTATTAAACTAATTGACCCCTTTCCGCTTAGAATGCATGAGAGTCATTTTCAGTTTACAGTCAGAAAAAAAAGGTTTCTGCTCTTCTGTGGACCTGAGAAATTCACCTAGCCTTAGGTAAACCTGAGGGGTGACCAGTGCATGACCTTCCTAGTAACAGTGAAAGTAAGAGAAATAGTTTATTTACATATGAAGTCTTAGACAGGAGCTGTTTTTTGGTGTGTTGTTTTTTTTTAATTAAACTTAATGTTTTAGAACGTGTCTTGGTCTCTCCTCTCTGTGCCCTCCCAAGTAGAAAGAAGGAGAAACTCACTTTTAACTAAAAATAAACATCAGGACAGATGTGGATACAGCAGCACCTTTAAATAGTTAGGTGGGGAACAAACTTGATTCATCTTCCTCTCGGTGAAACATCATATTATTATTCCTAGTAGTGCTTCATTTCTTACTTAGTTTATGTATTTGAAATCCTTGGAGAGAGTTCCAGAAAGGATTTTAGCCCACCTCCAGATCCAGTATCTCCTTTTTCCTTCTATCCCAGCCTTATTAGATTTTTTTTCTCCCACTTGGCTATTGATGTCCCTAACAAATGTCTAGTAGGTGGTCCCATGCTCTGATGGTCAGTCATCTCTCAGAGACTTGTATCAAGTTAGACATTGGGTGAACATGGAGAATTGCTTCATTGAAAACTTCAAGTGTTGCTTTTTGAAGAAAGGCTGTGGCCCATTTGTATTATACTGTTGACCTCCAACAGTCTCTAATGGGCCCAGGCAGCGTCTGGGACACTGTGTGTTCCATTCCTATCTCTTCCTCAACTTGGAAGAGCCAGTTGGTTGAAAGTTTTTATCTCCATGATTCAGTGACCTTGGTAGCTGCTCCTAACAAACCCTCCACACCACTGTACCAGATGGGTGTCCTTGGATAGATAAACTGGAATTAAGAATACTGAGCAACCTCACATGTATCTTCAGAACTGAGGAACTGAAATGGGCAACAGTACTAAGAGTAGGCCTTTCTTAGCACTTCCTCACAACTGCCCTTGGAGGAAGCCCAGGACAGACATGACTGATCTCCAAGTTCCCTTCCAGATCTGACAGTCTGTGTAGGAGCCTGTTTATGCTATGGGATTGTATCTGATGGTGTCTTGGGTCATCATTTCATTTCTGTGAAGGGGTTTGTTTCCCACACTAGAGTATCTTTCAGGCCTAGATATTTTAATTTCAGTTTCCTAATTCCTTAGACATGTGTTGTTTTCTAGACTCCTTTAGGGTAGTTTGTGCAGAATAAGAGTGGCAAGAGATGCCACAGGGGCTGGGGTGAAGAAGCTTCCCTGTGGGCACTCAGTCTGAGAAGCTTGTATCATTAGGCTGGAGAAAAAGAAGTCCTTTAGGGTTTTATGTGTTTGTGGAAAACTGTTTTAAAGTGTGTAAATAAATGTTTTATATGTCATCAAATCGTTGTTTTGTAGTTGGTGCTGTTGTCTCAATTCTTTTGACCCAGTAGAGGATGTGAAATGTCATGAAATTTTGGACAAGAACAGTCTGACTGGATAAAGAGAGTAGGAATTTTCTGCACCCAGCCCAACATCCTTGAGTTTCAGAAGGCTTCCGCTCTCCTCCTTGCACCAGCTGTCACCAAAGCCAAACCCAAGTTGGAATTAGATCTGTGTTTGTGGTTGATTATCTGTCATCCTTTATATCCTGTTTTAGGGCAACAGAGGGGCTCTCCATACTTCTGTTTTCATTAGGAAGCTGGCTTCTTTATGGGAATTTAGAAAGTGAAGTCGGCCACCTACTTTCCCTTATTTTCTTTTGAAGAATTACCCTATTTTTTTATACTCATATGTAAGTCTTCCAACTCCCATTCCCAGATGGTGTTGTTTATGATATTAGCTAGAGGGCCACTTTTAGATGGAGACATGTTCCACCTTATAAAACCTTTAAGATCCCATGCCTCTTAACCTATCTTGTGGAAAGGCCCGTCATTGTGCACTCTCTTTGTGGCGGACCCTAGGACTTCTCTCCAATGTCATGACAGAATCAGAGTTAGCAGGGAACCTGATCTTAATGGAAGCAGTTTTAAAAAGTCTAGAAAAGAAAAAGAACCAAGCGCTCGCCCTGCTTGTTATTCTTCCCACCAGCGTCCAGGTGGAGCCAGGCTACTTACCCATTTGTTCCCCCTCTACTCCCCCACAAGGCTCTTCTGTATAAATAGAAGCTGCTTTGGCCCAGACCCCTGACCTCACATTCTTTGCATTAATCCTCCACCTCAGTGGCATGTGACACCTCCTCGCAAGGCCCTATCATCTGTGTGCTCTCAGATAATTCCTGATCCACTTGCTGCCAAGCTAGGCAGCACCAAAAGAATGTACCACCGGTATGTTTCTTTTTTGGGGATTGATAAGAATGATGAGATGGGGTTAGGAGGGGAATGGAGTGTCATGCCTCTGGGGGCATGACCTCACTCAGCTCCTAAAACACAATCCTCAGGTTGCCTGGGAATGCAGAGTTCCTGAAAGAAAAAGAGCCAGGAATCTGAGTTCAAATCTAGCCTCAGACACTATCTGTGTAACCCTGGGCAAGTCAGTTAACCTCTGTTTGCCTTGGTTTCCTCACCTGTAAAATGGGACTAATAATAGCAACCATCCCAAAGAGTGTTGTGAGGACAAAGGAGATAATTATAAATTGTTTAGCACAGTGCCTGGCATGCTGCAAGCACTATATGAATATTAACTATAATGCCTGTTATCTGGGCCAGTAGCCCCTCCGCATGGCTGGCTATTGTTACAGGTGGCCAGGAAGAAAGTCAGTGAGACTAGCTTCCTGCATAGGAAAAGGCCACTTCTCTAGCTCACTCTGACTTAAGGGGAAAAATGACCAGCTGTCTGGAATTCCACTTGCTGTTTGTAATTGAGGGTAAATATAGAGCTTATTGAATCCACATTTAATTCATTCTCACAGGTAGCCCTAATCCAATACCTCTGACACAAGTTGTAGCTGGTAGTTATGAATCTTATCTTAACTGCATAGTTTAAGGGGGATATTTGGTGGGGGAGCAGATTTTAGGATCTGGAAAGTGCCGTGAACTACTTTGCCAGAATGATGTAGATGCTTGATTTTAAAAAAAAAAAAGTTGTGCCACTTGGAGTGGTTGTCTCAGATGACAGCATAGCAATGTATGAAGTGAGCTTGGCCTGCTTTTGTTTCTCTGGGACAGACAGATGTCCACATATAACAAAGAGACTCTCTTAATCTCTCGGCTCCCAGTCTGGGGAAGAGGAAGAATGCACTTGAATATTTGCTTGTTTTATGAGGCTCTAAAATACTATAGCACCAAAGAGAGCTATGAGGTCCTGTCTAGTCTCGGTGTCTTGTAGGGGCAGCTGCTTTATTATACATCTAGTAGCACATTAACTCAGTCTCCATTTATCTATCAGCAATCCCCAGGAGACCCAGAGTAGTTCTCACCTTTCAAGAGTTTGTCCTGTTTCCAACCTCCATACTTCCTTTTGGAATTTCCTCCTTCCAGAGAGTTTTTTCCTCCCTTTAACAAATGTATTCTCAATCAATCACATGTTTATATGTGATGGTCTACTCTGGCCAGGTGGTGTGGATACAGATACAAAGGATGAAACAGTCCATACTCTCAAGGAGCTTGCATTCTAATAGGAGAGTCAAGAATGTGTATAAATATAAAGAGAATAAATAGAAGCTTATTAGGAAGAGAAGGCAGGTCCTGTCTGGACAAAAATGCTTTGTTTATGGCCCTAATGACTTACACTTCTGTTGTCTAGGGACCAGCTTGACTAAGTTTGGAGAAGCTCACTAATCAATCAAACATTTCTAAAGCTCTTACTTTGTGCCAGGTGCTGTGCTAAGGGATAAAAGGGTAATTTCCAGGAAATTGACCAACAGGTGTTTTTCCTTTGGGTACAGCAGTTTAGTGAGATCATCCTACAAAGTATAATGAGCTAATGATTGCTACATCAGTGGGAGCGCAAACTACTGAGACGAAATTTTGGAACTTTGAATGATCATTACAAGTCAGTCAATAAACATTAATTAAGCACCCTATTATGTGCCAGGTACCATGGCTAAACTCTGGGGATACAAAAAGAGGCAAACAACAGTCCCTGCCCTCAAGAATCTCACAAATCTAATGGAGGGAGACAAGCAAACAGATATACACAAATAAGCTATCTATAGGATGAGTGGGGAATGGGGGCGAAGATTGTTGCTGTTATGTAAGTTAACTGAATGTAAATAGCAAACATGTAGATGGGTCGCGTTTTCCACCAGACAGTTCCCATCTCTTCCATGAACACCTTTTTACGGGGACCCAATTGCTGTGAATATTTTTAAATTAATCCTAGGTAGAGGGGCCTAGGTGAACTTTTTGCTTTAGGGAACACAGAATCTAGATTAACATTGCTCTAATCTGTCCATGATGATCACAATAGCTGTCATTTATATGGCACCTTAAAGTTTGTAGAGTATTTCATGCAGCTCATGTGATCTTCCTAACATCCTCATGAGATAGGCCCTATTAATTAACCCCGTTTTACAGATGAGGAAACTGAAGTTCAATTAAGAGACTTGTCGATGGTCACAGAGAGTCAGTGTCTTGAGGTGGGAACTGAGCTCAGGTCTTATGCTTCCAAGTCCCACACTGGACCCAATCTGCCATTCCACGTTGTAGAAAGCTGAGCTATCTGCATTTCTCTGATGAGAGCAAGCTGTGTACATCAAGGTGGTGCAGTGGATAGAGAGCCAGCCCTGAAGTCTGGAGTTTAAATCTGGCCTCAGACACTGTGTGACCCTGGGCAAGTCTCTTAAGCCTTTTGCCTCAGTTTCCTCCTTTGTGAAATGAGATAGAGAAGGAAATGACAAACCACTCCAGTATCTTTGCCAAGAAAACCCCCAAATGGGGTCATGAAGAGTTGGGCATGACTGAACAACAACAAAATATCCTTGTTCAGCTCCTAAAAATTTACTGTGGTGAACCCTTCCCTGATTAATAGGAGTCACTACTGCAGATACCTTTATTAACCACCTTATTCTGTTTCTTCTTGGTCTAATGCATGTTTCCTTCTGTCAGCTAACAAATGATAAACTCTTAGAAGGTAAGGGTCAAGTCTGTTCACTTCTTAATAGCTTATATGCAAATATAGGTGCTTATTAAGTGCTTTTAGATGACGATGACCACAAGACTAGTGAAATCACCTGGTCCCTGTCCCTTAAATTGTCTGAACCTACTTTTTTCCTTTGTCATCTCCTGCAGTCTGGCTTTTGAGGCTTTCCAGAGTCCCACAGGAGGTCAGGCTCTGGGGCCTCAGGGCCACTCAGGCTGCAGTTGCTTTATTGTTTGAACCGATGTCTACTTATAAATAGAAACCCATCCATACCACAGCCCTGGCCGGAGATTCTCAGCATTGTTCTCAACCCTCACTGACCAGCTGCAAAGAGAGACTCTGGCAGGGAGAAGGCAGGAGCCCAAACCAGAATTAATCTCTAGCTCCCAAGTCTTTCATTCTGTTTCATTCCCTCCAAAATGGACATTTAAAACAATTGCCTTGCAGACTCTGTGGATATCTTATCCTGTGACGGTACTGACAGCCTCTTCCATTTAGTCCTTTAAATCTTGATGTTCTTCAGGCTTCACAGAACCTCACACAGTTATACTCAGAACTGAAAGGCAGTTTAGTCCAACCCCCTCGTCTTACAGATGAGGATACTGAGGAATGAAGATGAGGGGTAATGCGCCCAAAGTCACACAGCAAATTAGAGCCAGAACTTGAAATGAGGCCTCCCTTGCAGCTAGCTCCCAGGCTGGAGTTCTCAACCACCTCCTTGAATAACTTTCCAGCTGGAGACATTGCTAATGCATTAACTTGACCTCTAAAGCAATACAGAGTAGCAGGTATCTTTCCTAACCATTTTTCTGGGTTGCTTTGTGGTTCACTGTAGTTTTCTTGGCCATTTTATTTTATCCTTATCTTGCAATCCACAGACAGCCCACATATAACAGTAACTGTCCTGTTGCCTCCTGATCCTCACTAGCAAAGAGCATGCATGCAGCCATCAGTCAGAGCTGGTCCCCACACTCATTTCTCTTGTGGCACAGTAACTTCCTCAATTCCTCCAATTGAGAAGCCAGCACAGCTGGCTTTTGCTCACTTTGACAATACTTCTGAGTGACTCATGAAGAATAAGGCCACCCAGAGGCCTGCATAAGGGGAAAGCAAGCCTCTTGCAAAGAGAAAACACTTTGCCCCTGTTCCTTACCTCCTCTGCCTGCTTTGGACCAAGCTGAGGGAAGGTATTCGGCGTCCCTGGGAATAGGACAACTTGCATCACTCTGTCCTTGCCACTAAGATTTCAGACTATTAAGGGACGAGGAGTCTGCTTTTAGCTCAAGTCCCTGACCTTACAGGAAGAGAACAGCTGAGTTCATAGCCTTTCTCTCCAAAAGCCTCTCCCCAGCCCCACCCTTACTAATAATCTTCATCCAGGATCTCCAGCTGTTGGAGAGGGAAGGGGCAAGAAAGACTTGCAGGCTGAATTTTCCTAGGTAGGATCTGGTAGAAGGGAGTTAGCCATATTTTAAAACTTTCATTTATTTATTTTTAGTTTCCAGCATTCACTTTTATAAGATTTTGAGTTCTAAATTTTCTCCCCCTCCCTCTGCTCCTCCTCCCCAAGACAACATGCAGTCTGATATAGGCTACAAATATACAGTCATATTAAACATATTTCCACATTAGTCATGTTGTAAACAAGAATTAGAACCAAAGTAAAATCATGAGAAAGAAAAAACAAAAAAGAAAAGGGATAAAATGGTATGCTTTGATCTGCATTCAGACTCCATAGTTCTTTCTCTGGATGTGGAGAGCATTTTCCGTCATGAGTCTTTCAGAATTGTCTTAGATGAAGGGAGTTAACTATTGCTGAGTTAGTAGCTTCAACTATTACCAATAGATATTCCCAAGAGCCTTCACAATTTTTCTAGCTTTGGGGTTTTTCTTTTCTTTCGGTCTCTTGTAATGCATACCGTTTACTGCTCCCCCAACCTCGTTTTTACAGGGAACAGAAACTCAGCCATGTCAAAAGGTTCTATATCTCTTTTCCCAGGGTAGCTTGATGCATCTGCCTTCTAGCTTAGCCAGGCCTAGATTAAGGAAAGCCAAGTTTTTTTCTAAACTCAAGTCAGTCACTCCAAACTGGATTTATGCCTGCCTTCCCTCCTTCCTTGCCTCCTACACCTGTGTTTTCATATGTCCCACTTGGTTTTAAGTATTCTGCTGACTGTAGTTCAGAGAGCCCTTTTCTTCAAGCTTGGCTGCTCTTGGGGGGCAGTTTATTAAACACTTGATCAGAAAAAAAAAAACAAGCCCAACTCTAGTTAGTATTTGCTCTTTGGCTGTCAAGTCTGCAGAGAAGGGAATGGAATAAGCACTTAATAATGACCTACTTTGTGTTAGACACTGTGTTAAGTTTTCTGCAAACATCTCAATTTGATCCTTAACCCTGGAAGACTGAAGCAGACAGAGGGTTAGTAACTAGTAAATGAGCCTGAATTTTAACTCAGGTCTCATCCCTCTGACATAGACACTACCATCCCACTGTCAGGACTGCAAGACCTCAGCTCTTCCATAGGGTGGGTGTGGGGATGTAATTCTGCATTGATATAATGATATGGTGTTTACACAGAATCAACAATACGTTTTGTGGCTGTTGCATAGAGAGAGAACAAATGATTAGTAGCAGGAGTTCTTGACCTAGGCTCTATGAACTTGGATGCAAGGGGGGAAAAACTCAACAACCTACATCTTTCGTTTCACTAATTTTTGGTTTCTTTTGTAATTCTCTGTATTTTTTATCAATGCATTATTCTGAAAGGCCTCCATAGACTTCCCCAGGTTGTGAAGCGTTCAAGGCACAAAAAAAGGTGGAGAGTTGACAGTCTGCAGGAAGATCAAAAAATCACAAAAGCTTAGAGCTGGAAAGAGACCTTAGTTGTTTAGTTCTTAGTTCAGTTCCTTTCTTGAACAGAGGAGAAGGTGGGCCCAGACTGTGTTAAATGACTTGCCCAGGGGCACATAACTCATCTCTGACACAGCCAGGACTAGAACTCGTCTTCTGACTCTAAATAATAGTTGTTTTTCTGTTGGAATTTTTTTTGGGGGGGTGGGGCAAGGTTTTTTTTTTCCATTTCTCAACCCCACACAAACCTATCCACCCTCCATTGCCTTTGACATTAATGCCAGAGAGAGCCACAAGCTTCAAAGCACCTGATATTTCTTTCTGTTTAACTCACTCTGCATTTGAAAAGCAAGCATTCATTCTTGTGACCAAATTGTCCTTGAGTGAATGGGAGGAAGAGAACAAAGTGATGTCATTTATAGCTACCCAGCATCCAGTCAAGTTTGTCAGAAAGTTGCAAAAGGCATGAGATAAAACTCATCTCAGTAGACAAGCTCATGATAACAGACCTTTCTGATCCCTTTGGCATGGCACCTATTTAATGGATGTATCTCTTTTGATTGACTTCAAAATGCCTACCAAGAACAGACAGACCTAAGCACCTTTTGATCAGCTGCCTATTCATGGGCAATCCAACTTCAGGCCCTATCATATTAAGATGATCCATTTGTAAGTTCTTTAGTCCTTCCAAAAGATGGATAAATAAATGAGTTTATTAAGTACTGACTACTTACCAGGCACTGTGTTAAGTGCTAGGGCTACGAATCAAAAAGGTGACTCCTGTTTATTTCCTGTTGATGCACACACCAGCTTTAGAGGAACCCAAGGACTGAGATAAGGATTGGAGAGAAGACAAAACCTTGGACAGCTCATTCTACCTCTGCTTCCATCTACACCTGAACTCTAGGTCAGAGACCCTTCAGACTTTGCATAGACCTTGAAGATCATTAATCCAGACCCTTCCTTATAGAGAGAGATAAGAGATAATTCCCATCTATGAAAAGTGAAGTGATTTTCTCAACATCACAGAGCTAGAGCCAGAAATTAGTACCAATAGGATGAGTTGCTAAAGCATCTGCCTATCTATTCCCAAAGACCAAGGGACAGTTCTCTACTTTGATACAGAAAGCACAGTGTGCTGGAAAGAACACCAGCTCCAGAATCAGAAACCCCAAGTTCAAACCCCACCTTTGATGCAACTACCTGTGTAGTCTCTTGACTTCACTGGATCTCAGTTTCCTTATTTGTAGTTTGAAGGGGTTGGACTTTATGACTTCTGAAGTTCCTTCCAACTTTAGGTCCATAATCCTACAATCTCTTTGTAGCTCCCTCCATAATGGTTTCATACTGAAAGCAGAACCTGACTTTCTCTCCTCCCTATGGCATTTTGTCTTGAAAGGGACTGTGACAATGTGGAGTAAGTAGCAACCTTGATGCTGTCTCCCAACAAAGAGCAGCAGCAATGGCTCCTCTTCTTCTTTTCAGCTTTATAGAAAGTAATGGGCCTGTTTGTTGAATGTCTTTCTTTTTCTTTCCCAAATAATTACCCAATCGGCATGTTAAATGTTCAGTCTACTGCATGGAGATGGTGACAGGAGGGGAGGAAGGCAGACATGGTAGCATGATGCCCACTTAGCTACCACCAGCTAGTAAATCATTTCCCTCACAGCCAAACTGAGCAGAAAGCCTTACTTATCATTGCTACCCAAAGATGTCTTAAAGAGGGCTTGTAAGTCATTGCTAACAGCCAAACCTTGGGCCAAATCCAAGCTCACATCAAAAGTCTAGTGAGGATGCCTCCTCCACTGACCTACCATGAGGCCTTCAGCCAGTGAACATCAGGAAACAGGCTGATCCAACTGTTATCTGGACAGTTTATTTGCAATCTGAAGTCAAGGCTTAAAATACAATACAGCTGATAACAAAACCAAACTCTTTCCTTGAGTTAAAGAAAATAACAGTGAGATAGGTTGCACATTTGAATTTTTTAAACAAAATTGTTCTAGGTTAAAAACCAATGGTATTTATGAAATGATGTTTTTTAATCTTTATCTCACCATCCAAACTAAAGTTTGGTAAAATGAATTTCATTCAGACAACTTCATTTGGTTCTGTTCTATAACTTCATACAAACATAATCTAGGAAATGACTCATTCTTTGAACCTTCTAAGCCTGCTCCTGCTATCATAGCATTTTAGAGTTTAAAGGAACCTTGAAGAGTATCTTAATTCAGTCTCTGAGAAAAATGAAGGACTAAACCAAGGTCACACGGCTAGTCATTGACTGAGCCAGGACTAGAGTTCAAATATCTCAATTCCTAGTTCAGTGGGAGTTTCAAAGGCCACATGCTGCTTGCCATAAGGGTCAGACAAATGTAAACCGGACATTGCCTCTGTATTATGTCTGGAAGGGTGGCAGTTTACTACAGGATACCAGCCCAAATCCTTCAAGCTCTTTAGCCTATTGGAAAAAAAAAAAAACTTTAACTGAGTGCCTTGCAAACTAAAGGAGTACTTCACACTCATGCAGTGGGTGGAGTGTGTCTCTTGTGGTCTGGATGGTACTGTTGTCATTAAAAACAAAATCTTCAGCACTAGAATGATTTAGCCCATAAAGACCTTGAAGTTAAACTTAGAACATTTAAAGTTCTCCCTTTCCACCAGCTTCTTTTTCTTTGTTGTTATTGTTCAGTCATTTTGGTCATGTCCAATTCTTACTGACCCCATTTGGAATTTTCTTGGCAAAGATACTAGAGTGGTTTACCATTTCCTTTTCCAACTCATTTTACAGATGAGGAAACTGAGGCAAACAGGGTTAAGTGACTTGTCCAATGTCACATAGCTAGTGTCTTTGGCTGAATTTGAACTCAGGAAGATGAATCTTCATGATTCCAAGCCCAGTACTCTACACACTGCACCTATTTCTTATAAATGTTTCTTAAGCATGTGTTGTGTACCTAACATTATTCTAGATGATAAGAAGGGACAATCCTGTAACACTTATTGTATGAACTTGCTTAATTAACACTTAGCATATGCTGCCTCTTTGGGTAAAATAGTGCTTCCTTAATGTAGTATCATTGGGGAATATAATATTCCATATAAATAAGTGAATTTCCCACATAACTGAAATAACCTTTTACACAAAAATCTTTTTTTTATTTTGAATAATAATTCTGGTGGAAATCTTTCTAAAATCTATCATCTACTTCCCTGCCTTCATTTCTCTGCCTTCTTAAAAAGAGGATCTTGGACATATTATAAGCTTTTCTTAATGACTCAGGATCATGATTATATGCTAGAATTACAGTGGTCAAATTGAGTCAGTAAGCATTTGTTAAATGTCTACTATGTGGCAGGCACCGTGCCAAGTGCTTGGGATACAAAGAAAGGCAAAAGACAATCTCCAAAGTGATGCTGTTAATTAGGACCACTGAGTTTGCTACTAAGCAAAATGGCCCCATAACTGTTGTGGCTTTTTTATTTAAGTAATTTTTTTCTGTTTCTTTTCATCAGAGTATTTTCATGTCCCTCTACTCTCCTTCTAATTCATTGCTCCCACTCTGGAAAAAAGAGCAAGGAATGTAAGCAGGACTCCTGAAGGTCAAGGATGTGTGACTTGAATGAAAGACTAATCTGATTTTGGAAATGCATTTGTTGCAGCAAGATTTTTCAGTGTAATTATATTGTATAGAAATTTGTTAGATATTTAGGCTTCTTGCACTGGGACCCTGTTTGAATTGGTATCCAAGGAAGCCCAAGGAGTAACTGTCAAAGGAATAGTAAGAAGGCCAGTTGACAGAGAAAGTGGTTGATTTGTAACTGGCACCTGTCAAAGCTACTGTTACC
>WOXC01007306.1:0-73398 GCA_011680675.1 Gymnobelideus leadbeateri | reverse complement strand
GTTCAAATTAAACTTTAACACCTCAGGTCGCTCATGTCAATTTTTTCAACACAGTGAAAAAGGTAATTGTCAATTAACGAGTCCATCAGCTGAGAAGGAAAAAAATCAATAACATGGAACAATATAGAGCTATATAATCCCAATCAGACTTCTATAATGGAAAAGCTTTCACCCAGGTACACAGAATAATTGGCTTCTCCCTTGTGACCTGTCCTGTCGACTATGCAACCCTTCAATTAAAATGTAACGCTGACAGCCCGATGGTGATTTGGGTTTTATTACGTACCCCGTCAATGTGCAATCAAAACTTGCAAACATGAGAGAAGCAGACATGGAATTGCTAAAGCTAGATCGGTGCCGGGGGAAATGAGCTAGCAGGAATGGCCAAATTGCAACTACATTTTGATGGAAGCTGCTTGAGGGATTCCCCTGAAACCAAGGCAACCCAGATGGAGGCTTGGCTTCATTCCCACCTGGGCAGCCTTGTTTGGGTGTTGGCCCCTAGACAACGGTTCCCTGAGGCAGGTAATGAAGATCCTAGGAGAGAGATGTTTCCCCTCTCTGTTAAATGGTTGTCCAAAAACTAGAGATATGACAGGGAAGGGAGGACAGTGGATTCAGATGGCTGATTTCTTCTGACTCTCTCTCACTGTTCTCTATATTCCATTCAACCCAGCCTATAGCCACACCTGTGATTCATTTCCCCTCTTTATTCAAAGGCCAATTCCCACCCATACTCTCACTCTTCACCTTCCCTTCTTGGAGTTCCTGACTGCTTTCAAGCCTCAGCCCGGGGGCCACTTTCTACATGAAGCCTGATGGAAGTTTATATACCTTGCCTTCTTTGCCCTTCTCCACTGAAATCCTCTTGTATTCACTTATCTGTGTACGTGTTGATCCCTTCTCCCCCATTCCAAAAAAAAAGTGCTCCTTGAGATCGGGGACATTTAAAAAAAATTGTATTCATAGCTCCCAGTCAATGCCTGGCACATAGAAAGCATTCAATAAATGCCTGCTGAATTGAATAAAACTGAATATATACACATAAAGAAGAGAGATAAACCTACCATGTATTAGCCATATAACACATGTAAGCAACTGACCTCACCTGTCTTCACCCTCATTTCCCTTTCCTATGAGCCAATGAGTATAAAGCCCCAGAGGAAAGGTTCTTAACTTGGGATCCATGGACACTTTGGGGCCAGCTAATAGATTTAAGTGGATCTGTAAATCTGGATAGAAAAATTATATAGGTGTGTGTGTGTGTGTGTGTGTATGTTTGTGTGAGTGCATGCGTATGTATACATATGAATGTATATACATATACATAGTAATACAAAGGAAATTATAGGTTAATGAAAATAAGGATATATATACGCACATAAATAGGTATAAATATAAAATAGTATAATATAGTATATATCATATATATAATATATATTATATATGTTATATATCCTAGTTTATATAAATGTACATATATCTATAACTCCTTATTTTCACTAACCTGTGGTTTCCTTTGTAATCCTACGTACTTTATATATTTACAAATAGGATTCAGAACATAGGCCCATAGGATTCCCAGACCACTACTGCCTGAGGGGCCTAGGCCACAAAGGGCAGAGAAGGCCCAAACTATGGTAATGAGATGTATACTTATCTATATGACTATATATGGATGTATTTCATATATATCATATATTTTTCATATATATCATATATTTCATATATATCATATTTCATATATATCTATAGATATATCTATATATGTATCTGTATCTCTCTCTCTCTCTCTCTCTCTCTCTCTATATATATATATATATATGTACATGTACATACGAAACCAAAAACTGATGATAGGATGGCAGATTTTTGAGCCAGAAGAGCCTATCAGAGCTGGAAGGGAAGCCAGGGACCATCTACCATTTTACAGATAAGGAAGCAGACACTCAGGAAAGTCACCAAACTTCTCAGGGGCAAAACAGGGATCTGAACGGAGACCTCCTAACTACTCTTGCTCCCATTTGAAAGTTGCAGAAAATGAGGCCCAAGGTCATACTACTAGGAAATGATACAACCAGTTCTCAAACCCAAGGTGTTCCTTAATCAATGAGCATTTATTTATTCATCAATGAGTGATGACTACATATCAAGCACCATACAAGGCACTTTGGATACAAAGACAAAAATGAAACAGTCCCTACCCTCAAGGACCTTCCATTCTATCGGGGGAGGCAGCAGGTACATATTTGAGAACATACAGGATAAATAATATGGAATAAGCACAAACTAAATAAAGGATGTTCCACAGTTATGGGAGGGAGTTGGGGGAGCAGGAGGGGCTTTGTGTAGAAGGTAGTATTTGACCTTTATCTTGAAGGAAGCTAGGCACATTATGAGGTGAAGATGAGGATGGAGTATATTCTTGGCAAGTGGGGTGGTCAGTAATGGGAGATGGGAAGGCAAGGAAGGGGAGGGACCAAACAGTTATTAAGTGGCTACTCTGTGCCAGACCCCTGGGCCAAGCCCTTGGCAAATACTATCTCATCTGATCCTCACAACAACCTTGAGAGGCAGGTGCTAATATCATCTCCATTTTACAGTTGAGTAAACTGAGTCAGACAGAGATGAAGTGATATACCCAGGGTCACATAGCTCTTGAGTGTCTGAGGCTGGATTTGAACTCACTTGTTTCTTACTCTAAGCCCAGTGCTATGTCCACTGATTGCATCACCTAGCTGGCTTGACAGGTGATGGAACATCATACGGGGAAAATAGAGAAGGTCATTTTAGCTGGACTTAGGAGTGTGGGAAGAATAACATCCAATGAGTCTGCAAAGATAGGGTGGGATCAGTGTGTGAACAGCTCAAAAAGCCAAGCTGAAGAGTTAATGCATGACCCTCAAGGCAATAGGGAACCACTAATTTATTCAATTAATTGAATAATCCAATTTATTTAATTAATTAAATTAGATTTCTTTATTTAATTCAATTTATTGAATAGGGAAGTGATACAGTCAGATGTGGGAAACCAATATGGCAGCTTTGTGGAGGATGGGTTGGAGTGGGGAGAAATGTGATGCAGGGAGCCCAATGAGAAGGTCAGTGCAACATTCAGGTGAGAGGTGGGGAGGGCTGTGCAAGCACAGAGAAGGGATCAGATTTTAGAGACAGAAAATTACCCGAGTTAGCAACTACCTGGATCAATGGGATGAAGGGGAGTGAAGATTCATGAATAACACTGAGGCTATAAACCTGGGAGATGAAGAGAATAGGGGCTCCTTTGGCAGAAACATGGAAGTATGGAAGGAGGAGGAGAGAGAGTGTGTGTGTGTGTGTGTGTGTGTGTGTGTGTGTGTGTGTGTGTGTGTGTGTGAAGATAATGAGTTCAGTTGGGGCCAGGTTGAGTCTGAGATGTCCCTGGGGACATTCAGTCCCAAGGACAGCTGGTGATGGGGGAATCAAACTCAGAGCAAAGACAGAATGGATACAGAGATCTTTCCATTATTCTGGGTCAATATGCCCCGATTGTTTAGTGCAAGCCAGCTCACTTTGTGCCTGGTCAAGAGAAAAGCACGTGGGGTAATTGGTCTGAGTAGGGCTTTCCCAATTCAATTGAATTCAAAAGCCCTTGTTAAGTGCGTACCTAGTTCCAGTGAGCCTTTGGTCTGCATTCTACTAGCGCTGCTTTGGGGGAAGAACAGTCAGCCTGGTAATCCAGAATCTTTATGGAGAAATCCTGATCCTAAGAATCTCTTTCTACTACTAGTTTGAAAACTGTTCTCCTAGGCTGGCTTTAGGGGACGCTCTCTGCACATGTCCACATTTATCTGACTGTAATGAGACGTTCATTGAGAGTATCAGGGAGGAAGTGGGAAAAAAAATCATCATCCTGCTCTCCCCTCCTGGCCACTCACCCCCACTCCTTCCTCCTGCCCTCACACTGCATGTAGCCACCAGATTCATCTTTGGTAAACATCGTTTCACCATTGGCTCCCTCTGCCCTCGGGCTGAGGTCCCAACTCCTCAGCCTGGCATTCGAGGGTCCTTTCCCACTGTCCTCTTGGCTATTTCAGGGAGGAGTGTAGCTTCTCCAAGTCCTGTGCTCTAGAGAGGGGAATTTTCTATGACAAAGCAAGTGTCCTACTTTCTATTTTCTCATAAAGGGAGAAGGAATCAGATCAGAGGCAATAAGGGCTTGGGAGGGGAGGGAAGAAAACGTTGCCTCTAGTTAGCATGAGTGAGCCAGTGCTGTGCCCCAGGAAAGACTGAGAAAGCCAAGTGCAGAGTAGAGATGGAAGTGACCTTGGAACACAGACTATCAGAATCTGAAGGGACTTTCACAACAGCTGATATTTACAGAGCGATTTAAAATATGCAAAATACTCGAAATAATTTCCTTTGATTTTCATGACAACCCTGAGAGAGAAGCATTCTAACTATCATTATACCCATTTTATAGGCAAGGAAACTGAGGCTCAGGAGGGTAGAATGACTTCCCCACAGTCACACAGGGAAAAAGTGTCAGAGGCAAGGTTTCAAATGAGGTGTCTCCTGATTCCAAGTACATTTCTCTTTCCAACCTGCCACGTTGTGTCTCCCAAGAACCTAGAACTCAAACTATTGGAGCTGGGAAGGACTTAAGAACCCAAGACACAGGGGCGGCTAGGTGGCAGAACGAGTAAGAGCGCAGGCCTCAGAGTTGGGATGACCCGGGATCGAATCCAGCCTCAGAAAATGAGCACCCGCACATAAATAATGACTAGCCATGTAACCTTGAGCAAGTTACTTAACCCCAATTGCTTTAAAAAAAAAAAAAGAACCCAAGACATCAGGGCTTTAAATGACTTCAGAAGATAGAATGTCAGAACTGGAACAGACCACAGAACACTGAATGTCAGAGCATCAAGGGGCCCAGAAACATACAATGTGAGAGCTGGAAAGTCCCTTAAAACACATTAGCCAAGAGAGAAGAGACCTCAGAGCACAGAGCACAAAGTCAGAACCTGGTGCATCCTGAGGAGGCATCTAGTGGAACTCTGTTATTTTACAAAAGTTGGGGAGGGATTGCAAACAGAGGTTATTTGGGAAATGGAATTTTTAGGACAGAATAAAGTCATTCTGAAAACAAAACAAAACAAAAAGATTCTGGTGAAGAAAAACCATTGCAGACTTCACACAACCCCACAGAGCATCATTCCAAATGTCTCCATTAAGCATCGTTCGCTGCTCTGTTTGCTTATCCTGGGGCTCCAGGCAGGTAATTTATCTGAGCAGAAATCTGTTTTCAGATGGGTCAAATAGCCCACTAAGGCAAGAGAGGTGGGGGGGGGGGGCGGGAAGAAGGGAGAGAGAGAGAGAAAGAGAGGAATAGAGACAGAAAAAAAGAGACACAGAAATATAGAGAAAAAGAGAAGAGGAGAGAGAGAGAGAGAGAGAGAGAGAGAGAGAGAGAGAGAGAGAGAGAGAGAGAGAGAGAGAGAGAGAGAGAGAGATGGCAGTAGTTCAAGGTAGGGGAAAACACAATGGTTGGTCTAACTGCTTCCAAGGATGTGCTCTTGTCATGCCCATTTTTAATAGCCTGGTATCGATAAGTGTGAACAAGCCATGCTGGTCTGCCCTTTTCAAGGATAGAGACAAAACATTACCAAAGAGTCTCAGAGGAATTGGTACCTTGAACAGGAGAAGCATTTTGAGTCCAAAAACAAATTTATCATACTCAGGTGGGAAGCAAGAATGAAAGTGTGGCTCCTGCTGATCACACCCAGTCTTAACTACCCTGGAAAACACTTTCTGGTCCCTGATCCCCAAGGCTCTATGACAAGGAATTCATCTTGAAATTCCTTCTAACTTTAGTTTAGAAATGAGGCCAAATGGAACTCTCTCTCTGCCAGGCCTGCCTCCCAGTTTGCAAGACACACGGCAGGAAGCCCCAGTGGAATAATCTGGGTTCCCAGCAAGAATCTAGACAGGCTGTTTTTCACTAAGGGGCTGAGTTCTTTCCAGAGACCTGGAAATTCAATCCTCAGACACAAAAACTGACTTCCACACTTCCACGACGGGGATTTCATCAGCATGCTTGCCTCCCTCCACTGTTACAGGTCATAGAACTTCCACTCCTCAGTAAGGAGTTTCCATGTATAGCTGTGACCCCAAAAAAGGTCTCTTCCTGCTCTTTTAGCCTCTTGGAATTTAGCAAGGCACATCCTTATACAGTAGATCTACTGTCAAATATCAGCTCTGTCTAGCTTAGTAGCACCTGTCCCAGCTTGGGATCTACTTATAGAGCTTTTAAGAACCCAGGGTCATCTTTAGAGGCACCAAAGTACCAGAAGATGTTAATGGAGGCAACCATCAACAAGGGAGCAAATGAAACCAAAAAGGGAGCCCTATGTGACCCCAGACGGGGACTGGTCAACAAGGGCAGAACAGGGAAGGGGAGAGGGTCCTAGTATACTTTTCCTTGATCTTCCCATGTATCTTATGGAAGAGGGAACACAGTACTCTATTGGTTCTGAGAGCCCCATCTAAGGAAGGACAATGATCACTGAAGACGTGGCCAGAGGAGGCCAACAAGGACAGTGAAACACTTTGAGGCCATGCGGTACCTCAACTCCTATCTGGACAAGAACCCCCCTATAACATACCTGATGAGTGTCATCCAGACTTTGGTTGAAGTCTCTGGTGAGAAGGAACCTACTGTTTCTTGAAGTTGCCCATTCCATTCTTAGATAGTTTGAATTATTAGGAATTTTTGTTTTCTTACACTAAATACCTTTATAACTTCTACCCTCTGCTCTTAAATTCTGCCCAGCTGAGAGTACAGGTGGTACACCAGATAGGATGCTATACTTGAAGTCAAGAAGACCTGTATTCAAATCCTTAACCACCCAGTCTCAATTTCCTAGCTGAAAAATGGGGATATTATTATCTCCTACCTTATCATATACTACAAGGTTCAAATGAAATAACATATACTATCACTTTGCAAACCTCAGAGTACTAGACAATTGCTGTTTATTCTTGGGAAGGAGCTCCTGGGCCACAGAGAAGTCTAAGCTCTCTGCCACAAGATAAATGTGTCAGGCCCTTGCAGGTGGCTAGAGGTCCTTGCTAAGTATTCTCTCCTTCAGCCTAAACGGCCTCAGTTCTCTCAGGGAATGCTCACATGGTATGATCCCAAGACCTTTCCTCTTCTGGGTTCTTTCCACTGGACATTCTCCAGATTATCAACACCTTTCCTTGTGTCCATATGTACACTGTATATATCAAACATTTATTTATGGATCAATCTGTTGTCCGCCTCTAAGTTTCTCAAAGGTAGGGGCCGCTTCATTTATAATACAGTACAAACACATAACAAAGTTTAATGAATGATTTTGGTCTAATGATTTCCTGAAATGTGGGTACCCAAAGCTGAGCACAACAATGTAGATGTAAGTCTGCTCAGCGCCATGGACCATGGAAACATCACCTCTCTCCCTCCTGACACTACACCTCTTAAGACAGTCTGAGATCGAATTCACTTTTCTGCCTATTATATTAGGCATTTATTTGCTCACCTATCATTTATATTCAATAGCTTGCAGTTTTAACTAAGACCCCCTAGCTCTTTTTCAGATGAACCGTGATACCAACTCTAAATCCTATGAAACTGTAATTATACATGACTTCAGATGTTCAAATGGAGCAAATAGTGGGATTCCAGGCACTATGGCAGGTGTGGGAAGATAAATAATTTGGGGTTCAGAGAGACCTGCCACCTACCTCTCAAAAATACCCCCATGTCCCATTGGGTCTATCCTCACAAGGGGAAGCCATAGACATCTAATAACTGCTTACTGAATTCATGAATAATGGATGGAAGGAGCTAATTCGATTCGTAAAGTTTCTCCTCTTTGACATCAACAATTATGAACTCTAAGAAGACAGTATAAAGTCCATTCAGAAGCTGTGTGTCTTCTATGCTGTTTGCAGCCCTTATAATACTCAGGCTAGGTAATGAGCTGGGGGCTATTTTCCCTTTAGCTTGGGGTTGTGAAAGATGAACCTTTCTTCTGGACAACCTCAGCTAGCCACAGCGCCTTGGCGGTCTCTTCCCATTCTCAGATTCCGTGCTCCTACATGCTAAGTGGAGGAATTTGGGGAGGGTAATTTTAGTGCAAATATATGATTTCATCAGTGCAGGGGACCCCCGGCATATAAACTCTCTCCATAGACACATAATGAGGCAAATCTCAATCTAACAGTCTTAAAGACTTCTGGCCTCAGGAGAACTGTCTGAGGCTCTCAGGTTGTTACTTGTCCAAGTTCACATAG
Source organism: Gymnobelideus leadbeateri (assembly GCA_011680675.1). Lineage (NCBI taxonomy): Eukaryota > Metazoa > Chordata > Mammalia > Diprotodontia > Petauridae > Gymnobelideus > Gymnobelideus leadbeateri. The sequence continues at coordinate 65,079 of WOXC01007306.1, read as the reverse complement.
CCAGGAGGTTTCAGAGGCAGGACCTGAATCAATCAGTCACTGAACTAACCAGTATTGATTATGTGTTTACTGTGTGCCAAGGACTGTGTTTGAACCCACAAGGTCATCCCTCTAACCACTATACCACTCTGCCTTTCAAGTGGAGAGAGAAGGGAATTATAGCCGTGGAATTACAGTTTCTTAGAGTAGGAAGGGAATCTCAGGAGCCAATGAATTGCCCCCCCACACCCACAGAAGCCCTCATAACAACAATCCAGTCTGTGTTTAGACATCTCTGATCATCACTGGGTTCTTAATTTCCCAAACGGTATCCTGTGTGGGTTCCAGGTCAATACTGAACACGCTCCTCCCCTATAAGAGATCCTGAAAATCACCTTCCTCTGTCTTGATGACTCTGTTGTAGGGAGGTAGTTCGGTGGAGCAGAGAGAGAAATCAGTCCTGGAAGTAGGGAAAGGTGAAGCCAGGTTCTGGCCCTAACTTGCTGTGTGACCTTGGACAAGTAATTTCTCTTCCCCTAGTTATCTGTAATAGGCTTGGTCAAAACGAGGGAGACAGACTGAGATGGTCTCTGAAGTCTCTTCCAGTTCTGACATTCTATGTTCTCTCTAGCCCCTCCCAAACCCTGACGTTGTCTTCAAAGGCCCCTCCAGCTTGGATGTTCTTTGATTCTGTGACTTTGAGCATGAGGGCCAGGGCCCTTCACTTCCTTTGCATCTGTAACTGTCTTCCCTTCTCTCTTCATCTCATTGACTCTCCATCTGTTTTTAAATCTCCCTGGAAATCGTCTTGCAAATAAACTGCTCAGGCAAACTGTTGGAGCCTGCTCCGAAGGAGGATGTACTCCTGCTCACACCTGTGTGCACACGGCTCACCTGTGTCTCTTCTCCAATCAATCAAACAGCGGGCACTTGTACCCCCCTGCCTGGGTGCCATTGCCTCTGCCTTCTCTCCTTCAAAATTCCATCATCTTTCAGAGCTTGGCTTGAGGCCTGAATCCTGCCATATGTGAACGGGCCCTCCTGAGCTGCCCAAGCCCCCAGAGGGCTCCCCAGCCTGGGTTTCCTAGCACACTCATTGCCAATGACTGTCTTCTGACACTTCTTATGTATAGCTTCATGGGGCTGGCTATCTGCTCATGAGAATCCATCCAGTCTCACATTAGACAGTAAGCTCCTTGAGCGCAGGAAGTCTTGCCTTTCATTTTGGTCCCCCACTCTGGTGTCTAGAACAGAGGCTTCTTACCACACAGGATTTGGAGTCAGTCTTTATTTGTTCCTTTTGGTCTGATCATGATAACACATTTACAAAGCACCTTAAATCTGACAGAGTGATCTCCTTCCAACGACCCTATGAGTTAGGAGGGTGTTCATTATTAGCCCCATTTTACAAATGAGGACACTGAGGCTCAGGTCCCATGATTTGCCCATGGTCACTGGGGCCGTCAAAGGCTGGATTTGAACTCAGGTCTGTCCCAGTCCTCTTTACATTATTCTACACTACCACCACTCACTATGTTACATCTTTCCATTGTATCTTTGTGACTCAATCCAGGTCATCTGAGAAATAGTTTGGTTGGGGGTCCCTATGCAGCTGGCTGATTCTTCCTTTGAAACCACAGGCTTTGGCTTGGCTTCTTCTTCACTTCACTTGCTGATCTCTTCAGCTCCCATGGACAGAATTCTGTCCCTACATTGATGATTCACACACTCACCTCTCCTGCCCCTCCTGCCCCACCCTCTCTGCTGGCCTCCAGCCTCACATCTACAACTGCTTGCAGACATCTTGAACTGCCAGTCCAGCAGACATCCGAAATCCAAAACTCCTAGACCTAAACTCATTGTCCTTCTGCCCAAACCCTATCCCCTTCCCTCCTGGACCTCTAGAGCCGAACACCAGCCTCCCAGCTCCCCAGGTTCACAGGCCAGGGCTCCTCACCATCTCTTTCCCCATCCCCATATCCAAGCTATTGCTCAGGTCTGATGATTCACCTTTGCAGCATCTCTCCAATATGCCCCCCCTACCCAGCCCCTCACACCTGGGCTATGGCAATAACCTCTGGGGGGAGGGGCTGTCTCCCTGCCACAATTCCCTGCCCTCTCTAGTCCATCCTCCATTCGAGCACTAAAGTGATTGTATGATAATAAGAATAATAACTAACCTTTATTTAACACTCACTATGTGCCCAGAACTGTGCTAAGTGCTTTACAATTATTATTTCATTTGATCCTCACAACAATGCTGAAAGGTAGGGGCTGATATTACCCCCGTTTTACAGATGAGGAAACAGAGGCAGACAGGGTTTAAGTGGCTTGTTCAGGGTCAAATAGCTAGTCTGCAGCCAGATTTGAGCTCTGGCCTTCCTGAGTCCAGGCCCAACACCCTACCCACTGCACCACTCAGCTGCCCCTTTTTGCCTAATGCTCTGGGCTCTCTCGCTGCTCTGACTACTGATCTTCCTTGAAGTCTCAGCTAAAATCCCACCTTCTGCAGGAAGCCTTTTCCAATCCCTGTAATTCCATATATCTCCTGTATATGTCTTGCTTTGTATAGATTTATTTGTTGTCTCCCCAATTAAATTGTAAACTCCTTGAGGGCAGGGATTGTGTTTTGCCTTTTTTTGTAGCTCCAGCTCTTAGCCCAGTGCCTGGCTAACAGGTGCCTAATAGATGTGTATTGATGATGAGGATGAAACCTCTTTATTCTCTGTCCTATTCTGTCTGCTAATTGCCAGTCCCTTAGTATAGGCCTTTCTGGCCGCATTTTTGCTTCCTCTCTGATCTCCCTGGCTCTTCTCACCGTTCCCCCCACCCCAACCACTATGATGCCCTAAACCAGACCCGACATCACATATATCACTCCTCTGTGAAGAGCCTTCCCTAGCTCCCTATTGCCCTCAATATAAAGCACAGTCTTAGGTTTTGACTCTGTAAGTAAAATCTCATCACATTATCGGACTGGTAAAAGGTACGACTTTAGCATCAGATCATAATTAGACTCTGAAAGCTGGGAGGAGCTTACTATAGCACACAGCGCTGCTGGAAAGGGCTCCGAAGACTAAGTCCAAATTTGCGGAGGAGGAAATGGAGGTGCGGGAAAGTGGAGTCCTTTGTTTTGTTGGTGGGAGAAGCTGGAGGATTAGAATTCAGATCGCCTGCCTCTCACCCTACAGGAACTAGATTTCCCAAGACAGACTAAAGCTCGACAACGCCTGCAGAAAGAACGGGGGCGGGGAGCTCCAACTAGTAACCACCAAATCCTTGTCTAACAGGTAAGCGGGAAGGCCCCGCTGAGTAATTGGATCTCTAAATGACTGCATTTCATTATAATTGAGGCCTTTCTCTGAGGATCCAAATGGCTTTAAAAGAGGAGCTCCTCTTTCCTCAGGTGAGAGAAAGAAAAGCCAGAGCTTTCTCTTTTAATGTATGAGCCGGGAGAACCCAGCCGAACCTGGCAGAAGGGGAGCCGGGGAGAATAATAGACTGGAGAAGAGAATCCGAGCCAGAGACAGCTGCCCGGGTTGGGAGGGAGGCCTTCGCAATGCTCAGCACTGCAAGGGTTAAAGGGGGAACCAGAACCGGAGTCTACAGCTGGAGTACTCCGGGACTAGGGCGAGTTCAGCTCCTCGCCTCAGTGGAAATCTGGGTGCTCCTAAGCACCAGAGAAGGAGACAGCGCTCCACTGGTTTTTCCTTGTCAGTTTCCAATGATCCCCTTAATTACAGAGGCAGGGGATCTGGAATAGGGTGCCCCGATGCTTCTATATGGCCACCCCGCGCCTGTGTTCTGGCACATGCTCCAAACACGACCTAGAAACATTGAGCCTGTAAAACTGCAGGCTTCCCACCTAAGTTGGTGGTGGTTTGATGGGGGCGGGGGCGGGCAGAGGATATCCTGTGACTGTGGTTGGCTGTTTCTTTTTTTAATTATCCTTGGGAGTTGAATTTCCCATTGAACACTTGGGTTCTACTTCCATGCTTTAGTTTTTTGAAAATCAAATAGATTTTTCTCTTCCCTTTAATGAAAAACTGCGCTGGGTTATTACTTGCAGGCTTGAAAGGGTGAGTCAAGTTAAAGATGTCCTGATCCCTGAGGCAGCTCACTCTATGGAAAGGTTCTTAAAAATAAAATAGAAATTGGGGAGGCAGGAGGGAGGGAGCGGAGGGGAGGAGGGGGAGAACGAGAGAGGGCAAACAACTCGAGAAATAAATGTGGTGTTAAGTGAGGGCTTAAAATTTCCCCAGGTGATTCTGAAGTGCTGATCAGGGCCAGGAAAAGCAGGGCTGGGAAAGCGGCTGGGGGAGGGGGGACGTAGCAGTTTCTGTAACAGCCCATTTGTTTGAGGCGTCAGTTTGGGAAACCCAAGACCAACACGCAGCTCATTAAGACCCCAGTCACCCGTTTGTTTACAAAGCAAACTTCACCTTCCAAAGAGCCCCCTGAATTTTAAGGCCTTGGAGCCCGAGTGAGCCAGCCATTCCATCTCTTAGATAGGGCTTTAACGGTCCACATACAGCCAAAGCAAGCAAAGGTCAGTCACAGGCTAGCAAGGCCAAGCCAGACCTGGGCTTGGAAGAACTGGGAAGAGAGGAGGCAGTTGTCATGGAGAGACTGTTTCACGAGAGCCTAAATTTTGATATATTTGTTTGAAAGGACTACTGAACCTGTTAAATTTGATATCAGGCCTGAAATCAAATACAGCAATGGATTTAACATGTTAAAGGGGGAACATGGCCTTAAGTATCTGCATTACAGTTCTCAGCAAGGCAGCACAATCCCCATGGAGGGCAGAGGCAGGGAAGGAAGGATGGGGAGGAGGGGAGTAGGGGAGGAGGAAGAAAGTCAATGCAAACTGGGTCATTAATTTAGTCTAGTAACAGAGGCTTGGATTAGTCAGAGCAAGCAGGGAAGGCCAGTGTAGGGATAGGCTCAGAGGGGCATGGTGGGCATTAGCTGAAACTGACAAGGGAGGTTCCTCCCCATAAGCGAAGCCTTCCTCCATCATAAAGGAAAGATAAGCACTCCATCAATTTCATCTGTTAGCATCAAGATGTCCCCAGGCTTCCCTGGTTGAAATCCTCCCCCTTAACTCTATGGCCACTTCACAAGGTTGGCTCTCCATAAAATCGTGGTCTATCAAGTGACTGGACTTAACCAGGTGGGCCTTCAGGTGGACTTGGGAGTCAGAGGGCCTGGATTTGAGTCCCAATCTCTATCTGTGTCACCTTGGGGCAGGTTACTTCTCCCTAGGCCTCAGTTTCCTAGTCTGTAAAATAAGTCTCTTCAAGGTTTAAATACCAAGATCTTATGTCCCTTCTAAACATAATATTCTGTTCTAGTCTAAGGTCCCCACCCCACCCTCCAGCTCTGACATTCTGGGTTATCTGCTACTTCATTACTTTACCTGGGCAAAGTTTCTCTCTAGTGTCTCCCCATCTTCACGAGTGACACTGATTCTTAAATTTCTAATTAAGATCCTCTTGGGCAGAATGTTGGCTCTTTTTTTTTTTAACCACATGTTTAAGGAAGTTTTCTATTGCAAAACTGTAATGAGAGAATTTGAGAAGAGTGTTCTCTAGAATGGCTGGCTGGGTCTGGGGTGGAGTGGGGGTAGATGGGTTACTTAAAAGAACCAGAAAAGGGGGCAATACTTAAAACCGAGGTTGGGGGGGGGGGGATCTTGCTTAGTCATTGGGCTCAGGATATGTCAGTCATTTCCGTTCTGCCAGTGATCGAAGAGCAAGAGGAAGACTTGGACATAGCAAGTCTGGAAGTCAGAACTAGGGCAAATGAGTGGGAGATACAAGGGAGGTAGATTTCAGCTCAACACACAGAAAACCATCCTAATTACAAAAGGGTGAATGAGCTGCCTCAGGGGCTGGGAGTTACTCATCTCTGAAGGTCCTTAAGCAGAGGAGGGGGACCTTTCTATTGGGCAGTTCTATAATTCTGTGATTCCAGTAGTTTGCTAAAGGTGGAATGTGGCTTGGGATCACCATGGTGGGGTGGGGCTGATGATGATTACAGACAAGATTAGGAATTGACCTTAGAGACCATTTAATCACCTCTCCCTGCCCCCGTTCATTTTGGGAATGCTATAAAGGGATCTATGCTTCAGGGGGAGGCTAGATTAGATGACCCTGAGATTTTATGGATTGATGAGATGGCACCCACTTCTAAACAGCCAGATGGCAAAGTCAGTGAAACTTCACAGAGACAGCACTGCCCAACCTCCTTTCCAATATCATCTGCAATATTATGAAATGCAGTTTATAAGAGCAACAGGCCATTTCCTGGTCTTCGCCCCTTCCTGGCAGCCACCTCTGACAACACTATAAGTCTTCACTCCAGGATCCATAACTCATGCTTCGATCAATGACTGGTGTGGGGCTGAAATAAGCTGGAGATTTGGCAGAGCTGAGGACTGGAGGGATAATGGAGCAGGCTTTGGAATTAGAGTCTGAGACACAAGCTCAAGGTGTGAACAATGCCTCTCCCTTCCCTGAGCTTCCGTGAAAAATAACTCTCCTCCCTAATGGCAAATGAGCCTTGAGTAGTCCTGCTTTGCAGCAGACAGAGAGATGCCTTATGTATGTCACGAAGCAAAGGAAGGTTGTTGTTGTTGTTGTTTTTTCCAAGACTAGGTCTCCCTATCTCACCCAAGCTGGAAGTGCAAACTCACCAGTCTGATGCCTCCCTGACCATCATGGAAGCTTGAACCTGCTGTTTTGTACCTGAGCTGGTTTGCCCCTCCCAAGGCAACCTGGTAGCCCCACTCCCCATCCGCAGCCCAGGGGCTGGCCATGTCAATGCTGAGCTTGGCCCATTGTAGCCCAGAGCTCTGGAGCTCAAGGATGTGCCTCCCTGACAGCTGTCACCATGCCCAGCCAATGGAGGGTTCCATCTGTACAACCTGTCATAATTGGGGGAGGGTCCTTGGGTTCTTCCTTCAGGAGAGACAGGAAAGCTCATTTTGTGTGAGACTCCATCCAGCCTGTTTATCCCATCTACTCCTGTCTCCTCCAGACTGACAGGTTAATCCATCAGGTAGGCAGCTAAAATGTTCGGCCCTTTTATTCAACATTCATTCATGTATCTGTTCAACAAGTATTTATGAAGCTGCTGTTGTAGGTGGAACTGTGCCCCGAGCACAGGGGAGAAGTAGAACCCAGGCAAGCCCAGCTGTGACCTTCACCAAGGGCCTTCCCCATCCAATGCTGGGGGGGGGGGGTTCCCCTACCTCCTTTGACTTCCTGTGGAAGCCAGGACTGACCCTGTCATCCTTCCTCTTCCCCCAATTGGAAATGTTAGCTCTCTTATCCAATGTCTGAGGAATTTCCACTTACACTGATGCCATTTTAATTGGCATTACATTGCTGGGTATGGTGTGAGAGGCTTCTTTCCTCTACTAGACTGAACACTATTTTAGGGCAGAGGCTTGGGTCTCATTTTTCCACTTAAATGCCCACCGCCCAAACTTGTTGGGCCTTTTACTTTCCAGACTATTGTGATTGCAGCCTAATTGCCCTCCTTGTCTCCAGCCTCTCACCTCTCCAACATGCCCTTTGATATATCCAAAGCACAGTTCCCCTACTCAGGGAGTTTAAATGACGCCCTATTATCTTAGGCTCTGACACAAACTCTTCTGTCTGGAATTTAAAGCCCTTGCAAAACTCGCTGCAAGCTACGGCATCTACTGGTCCCCCTGCTGTGGCTCCGCGTCTACTCCCTCTACCTTTTACCTGAGGCCGGAATATATTTCTGTCACCTTTGACTCCAGGAAGCCCAGCTTCCCTCATGATTCAATCTAGTCTCCCCTAAGACACCTTTCCTGCACCCTCCCACAGTGGGAGACAACATGCTTTTCTTTCTTGCCCCCCCCCCCCCCCTTAGAGGAATTGTTTGGTGATTCTGCGGTCTTGCAGTGGCAAGTTCAGTGGATAGAGTGATGTACCTGGGTCAGGAGACCTGAGTTCAAATGCTGCCTCAGACACAAGCTGTGCAACGCTGGGTAGGTCCCTCAACCTGTCTGCTTCAGTTTCCTCACGTGTAAAATGGTGTAGCAATAACATTTACTCCCCAGGGCTGTTGTGAAGCACTAAGGTGAAAATCTTAGAGTGTCACTCGAGGCCAGCCATTCCATCGCCCATGAACCTGCATCTCCCTCAGGGAAGCTGAGCTTCTTCGTGCACGGGGTGCTTTGTCTCTGCTCTGTCTCACCCAGAACACTAGGAGTTTAATAAATTCTTCTTTAATCGGGTCAGTGGACAGTGGAGCTTCGAGAGCCACCCCAAGAGTGACCTGCTTGTGGCCTGGCCTTGCTGGGGTCCGTGCTAGAGGAGGCTTGTCAGCATCATGAGGGGGGTTCAAATACACCCAATCACATAGGGTGGGTCTGTGATCTAAAGAGCAGCAGCTAACTGATATCCCATTGGGGACCTTCTCAATAAAGAGGCAGGGAACTTAGAATATAAAATAAAGACAGGTGAGTAAGTGGGTAAATAAATGACACATCAGAAAACTGGCAGCTGTCCATACTCAAAGTCAGAGATAAACTACAACTCACAAGTGTCCAGGGTGGTTCAGGGGATGCAGTGAACAGGGCCCGGTCCTGGGAGTGGGGAGATATGGGTCTTTGTCACTCAGTGACCACTGGGCATCACTTCCCTGCTCTGAGGCTGTTTCTTCATCTGTACAAATCACTGACCTGGGTGGGCTCCAAAGGCCCTTCCATTGCTAATGTTTTCTGTTCAACAAATATTCATGAAGGGTTTTTTTCTGTGGGAGGTGCCAAGCTGGAAGTCTGGTGGGGGATGCTCCATGTGTACAGAAAAATAACTAGAAAGAGGAGGGAGAACATTGACAACTGAGGAGATGACAGAAGAGGAAGAGAAGAAAGCTGGGCTCTTCAGCCAAGACTCTGCAAGCTGCAGGTTCCAACAGGTTCTGGAGCCGAGCCTCACTGCTTGGGAATTTGATGCTCTGTAGGCCACTACTGTTGTGTCTCCTGGTGGACAGATGCTAGCACCTGGAAGATGTCACTTCTGCCTCCAGTGTTCTATAGCTCTTTGTTCCAAGGTCCCTCCCTTTTCTGACAACTGGTTCTAAGATTTTAAATATGTTTTCAGGGTTTTACTGGAACACACTGAAAATAAGAGGAATATCTCCCTGGGAGGAGAGCTGGACAAACAGAAAAAAAACCAAGAAGGAAAGTGCCTGCTCTGTCTTTTGTCTCTGACCAGTGAAAGGCCAGAGGTGATTCTGGAAGCAGCCCAGGCTGTGGTGATTCTCCAAAGGTATCACCCAGTCTGGTTCTTAGCTCTGCCTGTGCTCCCAGATTTCAGCACAGTCTTGTTGCACAGGAAGCTCTCTGCTCTCTGCTTCAAGCCTCTGAGGTCTTCTTCAGGAGCATCTGCCTTGGGAATGGACTCCTTAAGAGCAAGAGTGACGGGGGAGCACTATGAAGGTCCTCCAGAGAGATGCTTTTAGGGAAGGAGATGCAGTGAGGGCAGTATCTGGTGTCATAGTAACCTGCTCAGTGCCAAAGAGCATGTAAAGAATGTTTGGGTCTCCAAGGCCATCACACTACAAGCTAAGACCCCAAAGGCAAGGCTTTCATTGAGAGGGAAATCAACTGTTGACAGAAAATGCCTTTCCATCCTGGGAGGCCTGACTGGTCTTTAGTTGCTCAGCCAAGGCAGCCAAAGGCTTCAGCCTGTCACAGAAAATCTAAAGTGGGGGATCCTGATGATGAGTCCATCAGGCTCCCCCTGCCTGACATGAGGGTCAGATAGGGGATTCATAATACTTTGTTGCTAATGCCAGGACACCAACGATCTATTTAGTCACCCTTCTGCCCTGGGTGGGTGAGAAGTCAGCTCCTGAGAGAGAGAAGGAAAAGTAGGGAGATAAAAACGTAACCTGTCATTGGAAGGACCTCAGCTGTCCATTTCCCAGGCTGTCAGCCTGGGGAGTTGAGGTGGCTGCTGGGAAGTAAGAGGAGGAAGGACAGGAAGAGGTAGCACCGGCAGGGCCTGCAGGGACTCCCAAGGCCTCAGAATCTTGGGCCTGACCTCGGCTTATCCGCTTAGCTGCTTCCCTTCTATGTCAGACCTTCAACTAGCTCCTGAAAGCATCGTGGAAAGAGCCCAGGCAGAGGTTCTGGGTTCAGATCCCAGCTCTGCCACTAGCATTCCCTATGTGACTCGGGACAAGTCAGTTTACCTGATAACAACAGCTGCACTTGCAGGTTTGCCAAGCATCTTACAAATATCTCATTTTATTTTTTCAACAACCCTGTAAGGGAGGTGCTATTATTATCCCCATTTAACAGGTGAGTAAACTGAGGCAGACAGCAGTTAAATGTCTTGTCCAAGGTCATACAACTAATACATCTGAGGTTCGTTTTGAACTTGGAGCTTCCTAACTTCAAGTCAAGATCTATATCTATGACAATACCCAGCTGCCTCTAGTCAATGCAACTGGGAAGATCAAAGTTCATGTCCTATCTCTGACAGATATCGCTGGGCTCATGGGTTTGCCAACTAACCCCCTGAAAACTTACTAATCAACCCATCAATCAACCAACAAGCATTTATTGAGGGCTGCTTACCTAGGAGGTCCTGTGCCAGCCACTGGAGACAGAAGTGACACTCTTTCTGCCCTCATGAAGCTTCCTTTCTATTGGAAAAGGAACATTTAGGGATAGAGGCACATATGTCAATAAAACAGATGAGGTGATTTGGTGGGGTGAGTGCCAGCAGTTTGGGGCAGCCAAGGCAGTTGACTTCACGTAGAAGGAGGTGTGGAGCTGACTCTTGAAAGAAATGAAGGATTCTAGGAGGTGGGGATGAGCAGGAACAGGAAAGGCCAGTTATACAAGGACCCAGACTGAGAAAGCAATCCTGTGTCTGAGGAACTATAAGAAGGCTGGTTTGATTGGGCAACAGAGTCAAGAAGGGGAGTGAGAGGTAATAAAGGCAGAAAGGTAAGTCGGAGCCAGATTGCAAAGGGATTTGTTTTTCTGTAGAAATGAGAAATTTAGATTTTTTTCCCCTAGAGGTGAAAGGAAGCCACAGGAATTTACTGAGCAGGAGAGTGACACAGACAGATGTGGCCTTTGGTGGCTGCAGGCAGGATGGATTGGAGCAGGGAAGGGAAACCAACCTGGAGGTCACTGCAGCCGTCCAGGTAAGCAATGCTGATGGCCTGAAGCCGAGGGTGGTGGCTGTGCAGATGGTAAACAGGAAGTGTGTCTGTCCAAAATGACAAGCTTGGACACATAGGCTGAGAGGGAGTTAGGAGTCCAGGCTGCCAGCAGATTTGTGAGCCTGTGGGAATGGAAGCTTGGTGGTGCCCCTGATGAAAACAGAGAAGTTTGGAAGAAAGACAGGAAGTTCTGTTTCAGACACATTGAGTTGGGAGTGTCTATGGTGCATCCAGTTTGAAACGTCCCATAGGCACTGGTGATGGGGACTACAGCTCAGGACACAGAGGCTGGGACAGATCAGAGAATCACCAACAGAGCTGCAGAGGCCACTAAGGGGAGAGTGTGGAGAATGATGAGAAGAGGGGCAAAGGCAGACCCTTGGGGGGGTCAGTGGGTGTGAGACACATGACGAGCCAACAGAGGAGACCCAAGAGGGACCGTCAGACAGCAGGAGAAGAGAGAGCAAGCAGTAATGTGAAAACTCAGAGGGAGAGACTATCAGGAAGCCACTGATGACCCAGGAGAGAAGAGTTCCAGCTGAGTGAGGGGACAGAAAGTCAGATTGCAAATGGCTGAAAGGGGGGTACTCATCAGTGACATATGGAGGACAACATGTCCTCCATATGACAGGAGAAGATATGCAGGAGGAGACAGTGCCTTGGTGTGTGCCCCCTGAATTCCATGGCCAGACTCTACAGTCTCCAGAGAACAGAAGTTGAGGATTTCCCCAAGGGGATAGGAGTGGCCCAGGATGTCTGGGAGCAGGCTGCTACACATATCAAACAAGGAAATACAGAAGAAGAGCTGGGTAGAGCAGAGACCTCAAATTCAAATAGAAACAGATTGCTTCAGAAAACCACAAATTAACATTATCTATGCTGCATTGTATTTTTAAAAATTGTTAAACATTTCCCAATGAAATTTAAATCTGATTTGGTCCCCAACTGGGATGGTGAGCTGGGAATTTGACACCTCTGTAAAGCACTCATGCAGAAATGTGTAACTGAAAAAGATGGACTGGTCATTAGAGCAAGAGCAAGGAAGGGATGACCCATGGCTGTGTGCTGTGTTGATATCCTTGAGTTGTCAAAGGGATGGTAGGAAAGTCCTCAGCAGGCTGGGCGGAGCTCCCTGGCGGTGATTTATGGGGGGGTATGGTCATGAGCTACAGAGGAAGGCAGTCATGAACTCAGGGTCCTGGGGAAGGCATTTCATTCACAGGGAAAAACTGTCCCATCAGCATATTGGGTACGTGTGTGTGTACTCTATATAAATGTCTACAGAGACATATACCTTATGAAGATGAGCATATGGCTATGATGTATGCATACAAACATGTATGCATACGTATATACATATATATGTTGTTACTATTGTTCAGTCCTTTCAGTCATGTCAGACTCTTTCTGACCCTGTGTAGAATTTTCTTGGCAGAGATCAGGTGATTTGCCATTTCCTATTTTACGGATGAAGAAATGGAGGCAAGGGGGGTTAAGTGACTTGTCCAGGGTCACACAGGTAGGAAGAATACACACACACATATACACGTACCTACACATATACAAATATGTCTACATATATAATATATCTATGTATGTGTGTATGTACATACCCTAGGATGCTGAGCTCCTAAAAATGCTGCTATTAACAATGATGAGTTGCCCTTCTCCAGTGACTTCTCATCACCATTCTGTGAGCTTGGTAGCACGGACATGATCCCCATTTTACACACAAGGAGAGGGGGGCAGAGCGGTAAGATATTTGCTCAGGGTCACACAGGTAGTAAGTATCAGAGGTGGGACTGGAGCCCACCAGTTTCCTTGTCTGTAAAATAATGGAGTTGAATGAATTAATTCCAGCAATTTCTGACCATACCAAGGACTTTTTTTACTCTATTTCTCACATGCGTGATGCGTCTGATTGTTAGGGGGTCCTTGATTTTATATCACAAAAACCCAGACAGGAAGCCAAGACTCAAAATCCCAGCTCTGTTTACAGGTTTTTAAAAGATTTGACTGTTGCTGTTGAAATTGGGGTGGGGGGGAATCAAAGCCAGTCGAACACACACAGGAAAATAAATGTATGATCAGCTCCACTGCAGCCAACAGGCTCAACAAATGGGATCAGTGGCCTGGAATCCCAACCCAGAAAACAGAGTCGGGCTTACCCATGAAGCGTGGCTTTGCCCATCTCGGCTTCATTATTCAACTGCTATTCATCCCCTGGTGGGGAAGGGGGGGCGGGCTCAGAAGGCACAGACACTAGTGCAGTGGGGAAAGAGCCAGGGAGCTGAAACCAGAGGACCTGGGTCCAAAGCCCACTCCACTCTCTGTGCCATCATGGGTAAGTCCCTTAACCCCTCTAGGCCTCAGTTTCCTTATCTGTAAAATAATGAGGTTGAATGAATTAACTAAATCTATGATCGCCAGCATTCTATTATATAAAACTGTTGCTCTCCTAAAGGAGATGTTTTCCCCAGACTCCTCCTCTTCTGGGCTTTTGTCCACATTGTCGCATACAGACCCCCAAAAGACTTTACAAACAATCTAGTTCTATCTTTTATTTTACAGATGAAGAAACTGAGATCCGTGAGAAGGGTCTATCAGTTGTAGATCCCAACCTGTCCTTTAAAGCTCATCTTAATCCCCTTACTCCAGGAAAGCTTCCCGTCCTCCTTTGACCTCTGGCCTCCCTCAGCCCCTCGGTTTTATTCCTCTCTTGTGCACCTGTCCCCTATGATTACATCTGAGAGTCCTTTCTGTGTGTGCCCTTCCCCCTCTCTTCTTTTGTCTCAAAGGTCTCTCCCCTAGCCCCATCACAGGGCTTTGTGCCCAGCAAGGGCTAAATCAATGCTTTTTGCATTGAATTGAGTGGAATTTTTATAGGGGCAGATAAAGCCAGACACAAAGGTTGGGGGAGCTTATGGTAAAGTAAATTCTGAATCAGTGGGTCCAGCCATACGAGTTACTAACAATTGAATGATTTTCCTATTTCAATGAGGCCATTTTCATGGCTCAAATGACACATGGCAATGCAGGCTGATGGAACCTGGGTTTGGTTTGTTTTAAAACTAATCATCTGATTTCCTCCCATTGTTTAGGTTATACTCATTCTGTGCTGCTTATTAGAAAAGTATTATCCCCTCTTTAATAGGCCCCTTATCGACCGGTGTTTTGTACAGGAAGGAAAAGAATCAGAGAAAGTGAGAGACCAGCTCTAAGTACTGGATGGTTTCCAGCTTAACTTGGGCTTTATCTCAAAGGGTAAAGGGGAAAGAGAGATAAAACGGGGATGAACCCAAAGGAAAACCTAATGGTGCAGAGGAACCTTGCCCAGGCCCTGGCTGCCCCATGGTACTGTCCCAAAGAACAGCTCCACACTCCCCCATACCCTAGCAGAGAGCCTGGGCTAAAGACCCTAGTCCTCCTCCTGATCTCTGAGGTCCCCCTCCGCCCACCCCACATTTCCATCCTTCCCTAAGGAGAAGGGCTTCCAGCAGCTCGGTCCCTGAACCCCACATGTTCCCAAAGTGTGGGTTTGCCATTTACAATTGCAGCGGTCTACAGAGCTATGCTTTATCTCAGATGCACAGCATTCCGGCCTTTGGGAGCCAGCATACAAATGAATGCAAATGAAATGCAAATCGGACAAACCCTCCATAAAGTGATCTCTGGAAAGAGGAAAGAGAGCTAGGACCCCACATTGTTTCCTCCCAACATTATTCAGGCTCTTTGCCTAATGTGGTATGGTCAGAAGAAAGCTGGCTCTGGAGTCAAAGGACCTGGATTCGAATTGTCCCACTTTTGCTACTTAGAACTGTGTGACCTTGGACCAGTCGCTTACCCTCTCTAGGTTTCATTTTCCTCATGCAGAAAATGAGGGGGATTGGATTAGGCAGCCTCCGAGGTCTCTAAATCAATGCTTCCATGATCTATGATCCTCCTCTTGGTCACCAGCAACCCTAAAACTCAAAGGAAGGGAAGCTAGCCCACTTGGATCCTACAGTAAGTCTCAGAATTGTAAAGAAGGTAGAGTTAGCTTCCCTTTTCTGGGCCCTTGTCTCTTGTAGTGCGACCTACCTCCTCTTTCTCCTTCCCCAGTCTGGCCAAGCTAATCTTGCCTGATTCTGGGATCCCAAGATCCTGCACCTAGAGCTGATGGTCACCTCCAAGGTCCTCCAGTCCAATCCTCTCCCTTTAAAGATGAGGAAACATGCCCAGAGAGGAGCAATGACTGACCCAAGGTCACATAGGATTTCAGAGTGATGCTCCTGGTTTCAAATCCTAGCTCTGTCATTGACTCTCTGCCTGACTTTGAGTGAGCTGCTTTGCTCCTCTGTTTCTTTCATTACAAAGTCAGGGGGATGGACAACATGGCCTCTGCATTCCCTTCCCCCGCCACTAACCCAGATGCTCTGACTGTGAATTCCAAGCCATTTTTGCACTGGGCCACTTGAAGGACTGACGCAAGGCATTTGTTAATGGGCATCGAATCCAAAACACTTGCTGTGTAGCAAGGACTCGCCAGCAGAGGCTGGAGATACAAAGAAAAAGAAAAAAATAGTTCTGCCTCCAAGAAGATTATATTCGAATGAGGAGGGGCAAACAAAGTATATATAAATAGGGACATACAAGATTCATAAAGAGTAGCAATCTTAGAGAGGAAGGAAATAGCAGATGGAAAGCCTAGGAAAGGCTTCCTGGAGGTGTCTATAAGGATGGTAAGATTCTAAAAGGTGGAAATAAGAAGGGAAGGCATCCCAGGTGTCAGGGACAGCCAGTGCAAAGGCATGGAGACTAGAGATGAAGAGCTGTGTGTTAGGAAGGGCATATCAGCCAGCAGGGCAGGATCTTAGATTGCCTGGAGGGAAGTAATAGGTAAGAAGACAATAAAGATAGGAAAGGCCCAGGCTGTGAAAAGCTTTAAATGATGAACAAGAGAGTTTATGTTTGAACCTAGAGGTAACAGGGGGCCACTGGGATTTTTTTTTGAGCAGTGGTAGACAGAGATTCACTTTAGAAAAATCACTTTGGAAGCTCTATGAATGGAGATTCTAGATTGGAGAGCAACTTGGCTCAGGGACAACAATTAAGGGATTGTTGGGATAATCTAGGCGAGAGGGGATAAAGGTCTGAATTGGGGTGCTGGCTGGAAGAGTGAAAAGGGACAAATTCCAGGCATGATGTGCGACAATGGTGTCAGATGCCAAGAGAAAAAAAGGCCCATTAATCCTAAGTCCCTGGGGGCCGGACTGCACACCCGACTTAGTTTTAAAGTGTGTTACCTATGATTTACTGTTTTTATTTATTTTGTTAAATATCTCCCAATTGCATTTTAATCTGAGTCAGAGGCAATGAAAGCTATGGTCTGTGCTTAATATTATCACTTCTAATACAAGCCTGTGTGTAACACCTGTAATGTGGACATAGAAGTGATAGTATTTGGCACCTGGGGGAACTGAAGGTCCGGACAGAGGTGTTTTTTAGACACCAATGAGCCGGGCATCCACCTCTCATCCTTATTACCAGTGTGACCCTGAGCAAATAACTTACCACTCTGACCCCCTCTGGTGGATGGAAAAGGACCTGATTTTTTTTGGGGGGTGGGTGTGGGTGGAGTGAGGGGTACGCCACCAGCAGGGTTACCAAGATAAAGCAGAGAGAGAGAAAGCAGAGTCTCATTCTAAAGAGCCCTCATCAATATTGATTAGTACATCTAATATTCAAGGACAGCTGTAACTGCAATCAGAATCACACATAGATTTAAGGCGGGAAGGGACCTCCGAGGTCATCTAGTTGGTCCAGCCCTCTGCAGTCTTTACTTTACAGGCGAACCCCACAGAAATAAAGTGACTTGCCCAAAGCTTCCCAAAGGGTAAGTCTCTGATCTGAGATTTGAACCCAGATCCTCTTAACTCTAAGGCCAGTGTTCTTTTCTCTACAGCATGCTTTCTGGGATGGGCATATTTTAAACTCATTCATCAATGTTCCTCGGCTCTCTTGTACATCTTAGTGACTAAGGCTTAGCCTATTTAATTTCTTCCTCAGGACCCAGTTGCCAGGTGTCAGGATAGGGGCGTGAAGACTAGTGAAGAACTCTGGGAGCCAAGAGTGAGAAGAAGGTTGCTTTACCCCAGGTAGGAAACCCATGTTGCCAAGGTAGGGCAAAGGAAGACCACCAGGGGAGAAAGAAGCCCAGCCCCCACGTGCCTGATGCCCTGGGGCTGATCCCTGATTACTCCATCCCAGCTACAAGTCTGAACTCTGACACAAGGACTGCCTGCTCCCTCCACCCAAAGTGAAGGGCTCCTGGGGTATCCTAGTCCCTAGAGAGTCTTCTTTTGAAAATGCAGAAGTCCAAATTATCTGGTGGAGCTCAGAGTAGCCGAAGTAAGCAGGAAAAACAATAGGGTAGCTAATTATTTGCCTTAGAAATAGTAATCTTGGTTTGAAAATCTAAGTCGGATAATGGTGTGTTTTTCTTGTATTAAATGTTTAATTGTTTGTTAGGAAAGGAAAGCCTGAAACTAAGACAAGCCAACTGGATAATGGGGAAGCACTGGACCAGGGGAGAGGAGACCTGAATTGTAGCTTTGGATCTATGGCTTCTACCATGCACCCATTTCCTTCTCTGTAAAATGAGGGGACTGACCAAGATGCCTCAGAAGTCCCTTCTAGCCCTGATATTCTAGGATTTTAATGTTCCCCATCACACCTTATTTTAGCCATGTGCATCCTCTGGCTAGGGGCTCTATCTCACACTCAGGCTTCTGGGAGCCCAGGCACAGGGCTGGGTCTTTCTCTCCTGGGTGGGTCAGCCAACCTCACTGTTGCTTGCTTTTCTAATTCTGGCCACCTTACCAAACCAGTAGCCCAGCAAAGCCCAGAACAGACTAGCCCAGTAAGGTGCCTAGGAAACCAGTGATGAGGAAAAGCAAAGCACCAGCCAGCCTTTAGCAGCTCTAGCTCAGATGAGAATCTTGGTATGGAATCTCTAAACACTGGGTAGATAGTGAATTCTGACCTTATCCTCCCATTGAGAGGACAGAGAAACTGGTTCTCAGTAAGGTGATGAGAATAACGTTGGGGATTGTGCATGCTGAACCAGTCTTTTGTCCTTCTCATGGGATTAATTTCCCAAAATGCAAAAGCAGAAAAACAGAACGTTTGAGAGGAAAAACTTCCCTTTTAGATGCCAAAATCATCATTGGGCAGAAAGTTAGTGTCACTGAATGATTGCAGTTCAGAACTAAGTGTGGTACATACACATGTACAAGAAGACAGAAAATGATGGGGGGAGAGAGAGATGAGGTGAAAGGAAGAGAAGGGAAGAGAGAGAGAGAGAGAGAGAGAGAGAGAGAGAGAGAGAGAGAGAGAGAGAGAGAGAGAGGAACAGAGAGAAGAGAAACTTTAAAATGGAGGACAGAGACAAATATGGAAACAGCTACAGAGGAAGAAGGAGGAGGAGGAGGAGGAGGAGGAGGAGGAGGAGGAGGAGGAGGAGGAGGAGGAGGAGGAGGAGGAGGAGGAGGAGAGTGAAGGGGGGTGGCATAGAGACAGATACAAAGAAAAGAATAGAGTGCCAGACAGAACCAGATACAGAAAAATGGAGATAGGAAGGCAAAGGCTGATAACAGGGAGACAAAGACCCAATTGATCCACAAGCATTTAAGTGCCTACTATGTGGTTAAGTACTAAAGACAAAAAGACAAAAAACAAAAACAGTCTGAGAGAGAGACAGAGAGGGGAGAGAGACAGACAGACACAGAGAGACAGAGACAGAGAGAGAAACACAGAGAGAGACAAAGACAGACAGACACAGAGAGAC
Organism: Gymnobelideus leadbeateri; assembly: GCA_011680675.1. Taxonomy (NCBI): domain Eukaryota; kingdom Metazoa; phylum Chordata; class Mammalia; order Diprotodontia; family Petauridae; genus Gymnobelideus; species Gymnobelideus leadbeateri. Next base: position 46,046 of record WOXC01007306.1, on the reverse strand, counting down.
AGAGACAGAGAGAGACAGAAAGACAGACAGACAGAGAGAAGAGAGAGAGAGACAGAGACAGAGAGAGAAACACAGAGAGAGACAGACAGACACAGAGAGACAGAGACAGAGAGACAGACAGACAGAAGAGAGACAGAGAGACAGAGAGACAAAGACAGAGACAGAGACAGACAGAGAAAGAGACCGAGACAGACAGACACAGAGAGACAGAGACAGAGAGAGACAGACAGAGAAAGAGACCGAGACAGACAGACACAGAGAGACAGAGACAGAGAGAGACGGGGGGGGGGGGGTGCGGGGGGGAAGGGCCAGACTGGGGAGGGGCTTGTGTAGGGCAGGAGGGAAAATAGAGAAGCAGACACAGAGAAGGATGAATGGAGGGGAGACATACAGAGGCCGGGAAAGACCTTTGGCCAAATGTGAACTGGACACGAGCTATTCTCGTAGGTCGAGGAACTGAAAGCATCGGGCCCGAGCCTGGGCTGGGGAGCAGCAAAGAGCTGGCCATTTCAAAGGCGAGGAACCGCCCTCTGCGGACAGACGCGGGTCCGAGAAGAGCCCCAGTCCCCCGGAGCGGGGCTTCGGCTCCCGCCGCACCCGCAGCCCTAGACCCGCAGAGCGTGGCCTTGAACCTGGGCTCTCTTGGGAGGGAGCTTGGGCAGCGGTTCGCGAGTGTGTGGCGCCCTCCTGTGGCTGCCGGAGGAACTCGTGGGCAGGCCGGAGGACAGCGCGACTGGGCTGGGGGCTGGGGAGGGGGTCCCGGCTGCAAAGTTTTACACTTTTCACCGCTATTCGGCCACAGCCCTTCGGGGCATGATTACTGTCTTTACAGGGCGCCCCAGACAGCGCAGCCGCCGCACATCCTTCCGGGGGGCTTCCCAAGCCAGGCATAGTCACAGGAGGGGGAGCCATCGGGGCCTTTTCCCTTTATCCCCCGGGGATCCCTCGCACCAGGGCTTCGGGGCAGCCGCTGGAGGTGCTGTCTGCCAGAAGGGAAGTGTGCGGGATGCTCCTGGATCTGAGACCCGGGCCCTGCGTTCGAATCCCGGCTCTGCCACTTATGAGCTGGGCCTCAGCTTCCTCGTCTATAAAACGGGGAGGCTGGAGGTGAGAGCAGGAGCGGACGCCGAGCTCTGTTCCTGGAGCTGAGTAAATGCTTTCTGAAGGATGAGGCGGGATGGCCCCTCTGCCCAGAACCACAGTCCAGATACCACATACCAGAACCACGCCCAGTGACAACTCCCGATCCTACAGCGCTTTAAAGCTTTCAGAGCATTTTCCTGAAAAGGCTGCTGGCATGAGCAGTAATGCCCATTTTAGAGGGAGGGAAGTTAAGGGTCAGAGAAGCAAAATCACTTTCCAAGGTCACAGGCACAACAGATGTCAGCTCGGGTCTCCCATGCCCAGATTAATGCTCTTTCCACCACGCTGGACTTCACCATGCCAAGAGCCTGAGTCACCTCGGCAGTCCTAGTGCAACAATGAGTGGGTCCCTTAAGCCTTATGGGACTCAGGATCTTTACTTGTGAAATGGGTATGAACTACATGCTCGCTAAGGTCTAAATCCTGGGTTTCTTGGGCAAGTGCCCAATATTTTTTGGCATGTTGCCCATGCCAGGCAGGCAGGATTCATGCCCCCAGTCAAGGTAAGACATGATGTTTGTGTCAATCCTCTGTGCCAGTGGAAGGGGCATCACTGTGTGACCTCAAGCCTCAGAGGAAAGTCTCTGTCCCCACCTATCTGTGGGTCTTAGTCTGGCGACCTGCAAAACCCGACATTTGGGCCAGGTGACCTCTGAGGTCCCTGCTGGTCCTCAGACTCCAAGTCCAGAGATCTTCCCATTAGACCACTTGCAGCATCACTTTATGCCAGGGTTTGGCTCATGGTAGTCAAAGCCTTTAGATAAAGAGATTAAGGTGCAGTAGCAGGGTCTATAAACCTGCCTCCTGGGGATTGGAAGCCGGCAGTCAGGCTCTTAGGCTGAGGCTATCTATCTACTCTGACTCATTTTCCTTCTCTGGGGCCTCAATTTTCACATCTGTAAAATGAGCAACTTGGACTACACAAGATTTCTGACTGCACATTGAAAATTCTGTTATTACTAGCCTAGTACTCAATTGAGAAATCATATGCTAAGTTAACACATCCTTCCCTCCCCTTTCCAGTTCATGGATCAAGGGGAAGTGGGGAAAGCCCATTTGGGACCCCAATCTTTCCAGACTTAGAGCCCAGACCATGGAGGTGGGTGCTAAATCTTAGCTAAACTTTTTTTTAATTTCCCAGTCCCTCTCAGTGCACACAATAAACACTTGATCACCTGCTTTTTGCTGGCAAATGTATGAGCTAATAAATCTTCCTCAGCACTTCCCAGGGTGCTCTGTACACAGAACTTAATCAACGCTGGTTGACTATTTGAGAGTATGAGTGAATGAATGAATGAATGAATGAATAAGTGAATGAATGAATCTACTCTTGGGGAGATGTAATGTAATGCTATTACTTTATTTTAAGCATTTAAAAACAGTATTCTGAGAGAGATTCATAGGTTTCATCAGACTGCCAAAGGTGTGAATGACACATTAAAAAGTCTAGCACATAGTAGGGGCTTAATAAATGTTTGTTGACAGATGGGTTAACCTGGATCTGACACTGATGCTGTGGGACCAAGGAAAAGGAATTTTCACCTCTCTGTACCTCAGTTTCCCCATTTGAGGAGCTGGCAAGATTGCTCTGGTAATGGTAAAGATATACTGAACTTAAGGAAGGACGAAAATGATAAAAACCAAACCACTCCCACCTCCACCATTGTCCAGAGGGAAAGGACACTTGTGGAGGATGTGTGAGACATCAGATGTATATTATATTTCCTTTCTGGGTTTCCCTCACTAATTTCTTAGTTACCCTCATTAAAAAATGTGCTCCTGATATCAAACTGTAAGGAGAGGCACCTTCTCGGACATCTGAATAAACAGCATCATTATGTTTGGTCTGGGGCTCTCCCCCATTTTGGAATAAGGTCCCTTATCCATCCCCAATCCCTCCTCCTAAGAACAGTCACTGTACCATATAGGCCTTTGAACGATTTGTTATTCTGCAAAAACACTGGGGGGACACCCAGGAATTTGAGCTTGGCATCTGTGGAGGCAAAGATGGCAGTATTTTTAGTAATAAATGTAATTCTCCGAGGACAGGTCTTTTATTTCAAGAGTATTTATACACTCCCATTTCTCCCCAGTCCTCCTCCCCCACCCCCTACAGGTTGGGAGTGAATATACCTCACCATCCTGAGACTGAAATCACAGTGACATAACAGTGAAATATTGGACCAAGGCTGAAGATGGAAGACATGGGGTATTCTCTGGTCTCCCTTGTGTTCTCATTACATTATAGCTCACTAGACAGTGCCTTCAATTCACAGATCCCCCAAAACAAGAAAATAATTCAGTTACAATAACATGATTTATTACATTTTTTGCTAAACATCTGATTTAATGGGGGGGGGGGAATGCTACCAGGAGGAATACCATGAGATAAAAAAAGAAATAGCAAAAAAAAAAAAAAATCCAGCTGTTAATGACACTTTCTATTAAAAGAACCTTAGAGATCTCTTGCTTATAGCAGGGTATTTTGTTTAATGGCTACTGAGAACATCTAGTCTCAGTACTCCAAAGTGGCTGTGGTATAGTCACAAGAAATCAGTATTGGGAGGAAGAAGACGGTGGGCTGGAGGTCTGAGTCCATGACTTCTTGCCAGGATGCCTGAAGCACACTCCACCTGCCTGGGCTCAGTGTCCTATACTGTTCTATTGCTTGGCTAATTAAGTTCTGAGGATGAGAGCTCCCCACACCCGGTCCTTAGCAGCTGGCTGAGTAGAAAAGGAGGCACCGCCACCTTCTATCTGTGTGACCCCAAGGAAGTGACTTCCCATCTCTGGGCTCCATTACTGTCTTGGTAAACTAAAGGTTGGGCATAGATGATCATTTCCAGATCTAAACCTTTCAGATCTGCTGCCTTCCCTCTTCCTCCCTGGATTAGCTAAGGGAAGGCCATCCTCAAGAATGCCTGGGGTCAAAGCTACTTTTACTGAGGGTCTGGCCTTTCCTGGAGCACCATAGGGAAGCCTGGATCCCTCTGTGTTACTGCTGGCAGGGGCTTCTTGAAGCAGGGTCGGCCATAGGCATCCCTCCAAGCCTCCATCTGGCCACACTCAAGCATGCTTTCCCTCCCCTAGAAAACCAAAAGCAGATGGTCATGTTACCAAGGTGCCCAAACACCTTTGTTGGTTTGAAGGCCAGAGACAAAGGAAGGGGTGGGAGATCCTCCTCATCCAAAGAAGTGAGAACAAGGAGAGTGAGTCTGGGAAGCATAGACTTTCCTGTGCTTGGGGCCCAGGTGGGAGGTGAGGCTGTGAGCCCCTATTGGCTGGTTAATGAATTTTAAGGAGTGGAAGGGACAATGCAGACCATCTGTTCCACAATTACTTAATCTTTTTGTCTATCATAAACCCCTTAGGCAGGAACCTATGGAAACCCCAGGATGTTTGAAAATACATAAAATGAAATAATTAGATTACAAAGGAAACTCACTTTATTGAAATTCAATTATCAGAATGTTATTTTGAAAAACAAGTTCATGGCCCTCAAGTTTAGAAGCTCTCTCTTGCTGAACACACTCTTTTACAGACCAGGAAACTGGGGTGAAGTGATGTGCTCCGGATCCCCCATTAGCAAGTGTAAGATTTCAGCTGCAGAGGTTCAGGTCTTTAAACTCCAAGTTCAAGGCTCTTCCCAGAGCACGGGGCTGCCTTTTAGACCCATTAAGGATCAAAGCAGGACATGAGCGGCACTTAACACAGGCTCTTTAGCATTCTGAGATCAAAGGAAGCCATTAACTCATCAATAATCCCTCAAGGAAGAAATTTACAAATGTAAATTCAATGGGGAGTGTGTGTGTGTGTGTGTGTGTGTGTGTGTGTGTGTGTGTGTGTGTGTGTGTATTTGTTGGAGGGGGGGGAACCTAGGAAGTAGAAAATAAGGCAGATAACACTTAGCTGGAGCAGTCAGGCTCACCAACTGTTGAGTTCATCTGTTCTAACTATGTTACCATTACTGATGGGGAAACTGAGGCTCCTAGAAAGTGAAGGGACATCAGGAGGTTTTACAGCTATTGTCTCAGGCTCCCTAACTGCCCTGGACAAGTTCACATTTAAAAAACTAAACACCATCAAACAAACTCCACCCTCCCACCCCCACAAGGACTGCTAAAAACAGGACAGCCTGTTCCCGAGTCTATCAAGGGAGTGTTCCTGGATGCCAGAGATGCATTTACAGGGTCGCACCCTATTTGATGTTGGAGCCCAGTTCTCTTTAGGGATATGGGGGGCGGGTTCGAGGTCATTGTGGCTCAGTGAAAGAAATCTCAGTTTCAGAATGTTTTCCCATTTTGAGAAGCAGTGAGATACAGTGGAACAAGTAACTCAGAGTCAGGAAATCTCGGGCCCTAGTCTCAGCTGTCAGCCACTCATTACTTGACCCTGGAACAGTCACTTCCCACTTCTGAGGCCTTGATTTGCTTCTCTGCAAAATGAGAGCTTTTAATTGGATGGGCCCCTGCCAGGGACCGAGTACAGGGTTAACCTTCCATGTACATGTACTGCTCAAACGTTCTACATCCATCGGTAACTTTCAGCTCCAACGTTCTAGGTTCTAAGTTCCCTTCCATCTCAGACATCCCATGTCTCTTGTGTGCTGTGGAATAGGAGAGTGTGTAATAAGCTCCAGGCAAGCTGCCAGCTCATGTGCAAATGCCCCCATCTTCTATTTTTGAACCTTTTCCTTCTTTCAGGGCCCATTGCCCCAGACCGAAGAAGCACAAAAACAACACTGGAGTCAATTTTCCTCTACCTTTACAAAGTACTCACAACAGTCCAGGAAAGAAGGCATTGCAAACACGCTTATGCCTAACATCTAAACGAAATGGTTTGCTCAAGATCTTGGAATCCAAGTCTACCCTGGGGGAAGACTCCAGGCTCTGCCACCAAATCTCTGGGAGAACTTGGACAGACTGAACATCTCTCTCCTACAAAAGGGCTTTATGACCTTCCTTACAGGGCTGTTGTGAGGCTCCACTGAGGGAATTCCTACAATGGGCTTAGTCATTCATTGCTGATTGATGGAAGCTGCATGGAAGAGTGAGAGTTATGGGACTTGGCTTCCAGTCCTTACAGGCCCCTCACTACCTGTAGGGCCTCGGTTGCCTGGGGTGGGGTGGGGAGCAGATGGGGTAAGCCACCAAGGGACAGATTGCTCTTAGTGGCTCTCTCGTCCAGCCTGTGCTAGAAAGAGAATCCCTTCTATAATTTACCAGGTGAATGACCCTCTAGGCATGGCCTAAAGACCACAAGTTAGAAGAAACCCACTAAGTCCCAAGCCAATTTCCCCAAACAGGTCTCCACATCCTTTAAAAACAAAAAACCACCACACCTTTCCTTGAGCCATTTCTGTATATCTCTCCTCCTTTTCATAGTCAGGACTCCTAGAATGGGCCATCTCTTCTCCTCCCTGCCATTTCCTTACATCTCACTCACTTCTCATCTCTAAAGCCTGGTTTTCAATTCAACCATCACTGAAATTGCTCTCTCTAGGGTTACCAATGACTTCTCAACTGCCAGACCCACTGGCTTTCATCAGCCTTGACCTCTCTGTAGCCTCTGGTCTACTGACAACCCCTTGGCTTCTGTGACACTAACATCTTGCTTCTCTCAACCTGCCCAGGCTTCTCAGGCTCCTTTTCCCTCCCACTATGCCTGGCTTGGTTCTGTCCAGTGTTAAATCTATGACAATGTTTGGAATTTAAAAGGGAAGGGAGATGGCCTTTCAGTCTCAATGTGGGACTTTATCAGGTGATCTAAACCAAGAATTGCCTCATATCTGGATATGGATCCTTAAAACTCTGCCTTCAGATAGTCCTAGAACCATCCCTCAGGTCCAGGGAGAAGACCTGTCCAAGCTTATGCTGCTCTGGAGTAGCAGGGCTAGGATGCCCTTTTCCCTCTGGCCAGGAGTCTGCTAACCTTCCTTCTAAAGGAGGCTAAGCTGCTTTCTTGTTTACATGATTGATTTGTGCTGCAAAATCCATTTTTTTTTAAATAGATAGCAGACAAAAAGAAATGCCCAGATTATCTAAAAATTCCACATTTTCTGGAGTTTGAATTAATGAGGTTTTACTGTATCCCTGTAGATTTATTTTACTCTCCCTCCCACTACCCATTAAAGCTTGGGAAGAGTCAGAACCAGATTTAAAAGGTGACCTGAAATGGAAGTCTACATAGTTTGCATTTAGTGGGGGGAGAGCAAAGGTGAGGGGGGGGGGGTGAAAGTTGGCTGACTTTCCTGGGGCAGGGAAGGGACTCCTCATTCAAAGAAGCCAGAACCTCTTCCCTGCCCCCACCTCCAACAATGGGAGGCTTTGTTCTCTGTGAGAGAACCAACATGCAATTCAGATCTCCTTTGGCCAGAGAAAGAGGTCACTTAAATTCACACTAAAGTGAACATGACTGATAGAAGAGCTTTTCCTGAAGGCAAGTATTGATAAAGGTACTTAAAATGGGAGAGAGGGGAGGAGGAAGAGACTTGAGGAAGTTAGTGAAGCCAGTCCCATTGCTATAGTTTGACTACAGGTAGATAGGACCATAGATGTAAAGCTGGAAGGCCTAGAGACCAATCTCCTCATTTTAAAGATGAGGAAACTGAGGCCTAGGCTGGTGAAGTGACCTGATCCCCAGTCCCACAGCTGTGTCTGAGGTGGGATCTGAACCCACATTGTTCCAATTCCAAATGAAGCATTGATACAAGTGTTTTTCTTCCCTTACAGGTAAGGAAACAGAGCCTCAGACAGATGGAGAACATCAGTAAGCAGCAGACTCAGGCTTTCTACCTCAGCGTGCAATGCTCTTCCCATTCTCTGAAGTTCCTCTCCACTCTGTGGCTGAAAGGTGGGACTCACCATTCTGAAGGTAATGAGCAGTTAGTGCAAGTGTGTGGGCACCAGTCAGGCTGGAAGAGACCTCAGAGATGCTCTAGTCTTATCCCAACCCCCTATTTCACTGATGAAAAAATGGTGGACCAGAGAGAGTGAGCAAGAGAGGAAGAGCATGCTAGATGAAGAAGAGCTGGTCCCCACTGCTGCACACACTTGCAAGCAGCTGACGGGGTCAGTTAGCTGGCTGGCTGCCCTCCAAGGCTCAGCTTCCTCACTGGCGCCATGAAGATGATGGGACTTGTCTATGAACCTCACAGGGGTTATGGTGTGTAAGCCACAAGGCTCACACTCATCTATCTGTCCATTAGTCATTGCTTTCACACTGGGTAAACCCAAGGCTGGGGGTGGTTGAGTCATGTGGCCACAGCCATAGGGCCAATGATTTTCTGGGGTGGGAATCAACAGCGGCTCTTCCCTACTCCAGGCCAGTACTAGACCCACCAGGTCACATGACTTTAGCCTTAGAGAGCTATGGGTGGTTATTAGACACTACAGTCCATCGTTTGGTGGAATCACCCCCCCTTGGAGCCCTCCCACTGCTGAAAGGGGTGAAGCTGTGCCCCAGCCACAAGCACATGCCACTGGGTACAGACTTAGAGCATTGGTCACAGCTAACATCTCTCCCATCTGACCCCTTCCTTGTACTCACCACCTGACCTAAGGCTCTGGTTACATTGCACACACTGAATGTCCAGGTGACATCTTAAGCTCAATATGTCCAAAATGGAACCCACTGCCTTTCCCCTGCCCCCTCTCCTGTCATCCCTGTTACTGTTGAGGGCACCACCATCCCCCCAGTCCTTCAGGCTCACAGCCCAGGAATCACCCACACTGTTCTCTCTCTCACTCCCCATGTCCAAGCTGGTGCCAAGACCTGTTGACTTCTCCTCTGCAGCATCTCTGGAATATGCTCCCTTTTCTTCTCTGACATGGCCCCCACTCTGGTGCAAGCCCTCATTACCTCACACCTGGCATGCTGAACTAGCCTCCTGGTGGGTTCCACCTGCCCCAGGTCGCTCCTACTTCAGTTCATACTCCATGGCTGTCAAACTGATCTTCCTTAAGAACAAGGGTGATCTCCTCCCTCACCCCCAACCCAACCAGTGACTCTCTAGTACTTCCAAAAGCAAATACAAATCCTATGTTTGGCATTCAAGGCCCTTTAGGACCTGCTCCCCCTTCCAGACTTCTTACACCTTACCCTCACTGCCATTCTCTGTCATCCAGTGACACTGGCCTGCTGACCACTCCTCCTAGACATTCTCTGTGGCAGGCCACCAGACTGGCCCAGCTAAAATCCTGCTTTCGAGAAGAACCTTTCCTGATCCCCCTTAATTCTAGTGCCTTCTCTCTGGTGACTATTTCAAATCTGTATTGAGTTGAGCCTATGTTTGAATGTTGTTTCCCCCATTAGACTGTGAATTCCTGGAGAGCAAATGCTGTCTTCCACCTTTTTTGGTGTCTCCAGTGCTGCACAGTGCTTGGCACACAGAAGACACTAAACAAATGTTTACCGACAGATGCACCTGATTATTTTATGCCTCCTAACTGGGCTCTCTGCTTCAAGTCTCTCCCTACATGGGTCCACCTGACTTGTTGATGCCAAAAGAATTTTCTATAAGCACAGATCTGACCACATCACCCCCATTTGGTCACCTCCAGGGGCCTCTTGTTGCCTCTAATAGAGACTTCTCTGTATGGTTTTTAAATCTGCACAAAAAAGCCTTCTCTCTGTTTCTTACACAGACACCCCATAACTAATCTCCAGGACTTTTCACCTGCTTGGCACGAGTCCCCTCTCAATCCTCTGTCCCATACAGCCCCTGTCTTCCTGGAAGGTACAGTCAAAGCACCATTTTGTAAGAAGCCTTTCTTGATCTCCTTATAAGTTAACTACCTTGTATTTTTCTTCTGTGCATGTATAGGTATGTATGGGTATATGCATATGTATGTGTGTATGTATATTTGTTAACCTGATATTTAGGCTATGTTTATATATGTACACATATACACATAAGCATACACACACATACACACATACCTATACACATGTGTGTCTGTGCTTGTTGTCCCCTCATAAGAAGGTAAGTTCCTTGTGATGAGAGAGTGTTTTATTCTTGTGCTTGTCTCCAGAGCCTAGCATGGTGCTAGAATACAATAAGTGCTTGTAGATTGATTTTTTTTTTGAAGCTGCCTCTCCAGTAATGCCAACAGACACAATCCTTGCCCTCTGAGAGTTCATGGTCTAGGGAAGGAGACAACACTCAAGAAAAGACGGCTTTGTACACTGACTGCTGTCCAATGGCCCCTCAGACAAGGCACCAGCCTCAGTGGGTCCAGCACATTCTCCTCTGCCCTGTTCCACAAGGGATCATGGGGGACACCCATGCCACACATGGGGCTTTTACAGAGACCCTACCATGGGAATGGTGGCTTCTTCAGAAAGATCAGGCATGTCTGAGTCCTGCTGACATCACCACTTGTAATTTCCCCTCTCGACTATAAATGCCTTTGAAGATCAAAAAAAAATGAAAAAGAAGGAAGGGGGTGAGATAGGGATGGGGAGAAGGCAACGGCAGGCAATCCGTCACCAAGGAACGTGTCCCTTGCTCCTTGGCAATCGCCTGACAAACATGACTCATCTGATCCAAAAGTCCAGAAGGAGCAAGAGAAGTGTGGGCAGGATGAGCCAGGAGCCAGGCCCTTTATACACCAGGCAGAAGGCAAGGTGGGAATTACTGAGCCACCCTCCCTCTCACCAACAGTTTCAACTCCACTTAACTCTGTCAAGGACGACAAGCCAAGCCGTGTGACAGGAAGCTCAGACATAATTGCTTTTAATTAAAACCCCTGATTTTCCCAAATACAAACTACATTTCCAACATGACAAGGTGCCACGTGCACCCATCCTAGGCTGCTGGCAGCTGCCACTTTCCTTAAACTTAAGAGACACCTGGGAGCTGACGGGTACATACTGTCATCCGGCCTCTGAGCCTCGGCAGGGACTCCCGCCCCTTCCTACCCATATCAGCTTCCTGATATGAAAATCACCAGCAAACGGAGAGAGGAGAAGGGGGACCCCCTAAGGGGAGGTCAGGACAGAGGCCCAGGCACAGTACCTTCAGGGGGATCTTCCCGCAGGTGTGGTGGCAGCTCCTCCACTGGGGTTTCCATGTCCTCTTCAACCATCTCTTCATCCAGGCTCTGCTCCTATAGGAAAAGATACAGGGCTGAGGACATAGAGGGTGCCCAGGCTCTGGCCTGGAGTCTGTATCTATATCACAGCACCCCCAGGACTGGAGAGAGCCAAGGAAGTGGCCTTGAGGGGCTCTGGGAGGGCTGCCTCAGCCTGGCTCTAGAGCAGCCCAGAAAGAGGATGTCTGACTAGACAACCCAAATGCACCTTCCAGCACTGGACTTTGGGATCCTGAAAAAGCAACAGCATCTCAATGCCAGCTGATATGATAATAATAATCGACTCTGTGCTAAGTGCTTTATAATTATTATCTCATTTCATCATTGAAACAACCCTAGCAAGGAGGTGAAATCATGATCTCCATTTTAAAAATGAGGAAACTGAGGCAAATAGAAGTTAAGTGACTTGCCCAAGGTCACACAGCTAAAAAAGTGTCTGAGTTTGGATTTGAACTCAGGTCTTCCTGACTCTAGGCTGAGTGTTCTATCTGCTACTCCCAGAAGCAGTAGAAACCCAGGATCTAGCATCTGAACCCAGAACTCTCTCAGTGGATCCCTAGAGGGTGATGAACCATGAGGCCAGGCAGAGGGACCTCAGAATCTTAGGATGTACATTTGAATGAGACTCTAGACTCTAGAGGTTCTTAACCTGAGATCTGTGAACTAGCTTTTAAAAAACATTTTGATAACTGTATTTCAATAGAACTGATTTTCTTTGTAATCCTGTGTGTTTTACTTTATGCATTTAAAAACCCTGTCCTGAGCAAGGGGCCCTAGACTGCCTACTGGAGGGGCTGAGATACATACAAGGTGAAGAATCCCCAGCTTTAAAGGGACCCTGGCAAAACCTCCTCATTTTATAGATGATGAAAGCTGGGGCCCAGAGCGATGAAGTGATTACCCAGACCCCAAGGACAGGGCTGGGACCTGAACCCAGGGCTCTGGGCTCCAAATCTAGGGTTCTTTCCTGCTCCCACCTGCTCCCTGACACCTTAGTCCTGAAGGGATCTTAGAACAGAGAACACAGATTATTAGAGCTAGAAGGGCCCTTAAGAGTTCTTGTTTAACCCTCTTACTTTAAAGAAGACCAAGAGAAATCAGGCACCCTGGAAGCTTGGATACAACTGGTGGCGAGGAAAGCATTTCACAAATGCTTCAGGACTTCTGGAGGAGGATTTGAGATGAGGTGCCTCCCTCTCCCATCTAGATAACAAATGGTTCCACTCCTTGGTGGCCAATCAACAGACATACTAACTGTCCATCTGGTCCATCACAGGAAGCTTCAGAACTTGCAGCTCCCTAGGCCCCAGCAGAGCATAGCCTCCATGACCTCCAGTTTGTCTCCACCCTATCCATGATAAAGTATTGGAGGTTTGTATGGCAGGAAGTGGCAGCTCTTGTTATGAGTAGAAATAGGACTAGAAACTAGGCCCCCTGCCTCCTGGCCCCTGCCTTCTGCCTCTGCCCCGTCTTCTGGCCCCTGCCCCCTGCCTCCTACCCCCCACCTCCTGGTCTGGTCTCTTTCCTCCACAACACACTGATCTGCCTCAGGACTATAGTCCTTATGATGCTGCTTTACAGACTGGCCCTGAGAATTGAGAAGAACGGTGTTAAGCTTGGAATAGTCCAATCCTAGGGATTTCTAATAAAGGCTTTCAAAAAAGTGGTGCCTAACCCTGCCATGCTCCCCTCAATTCTTGTCCAGCCTCGATGCCTGACATAGAACTTGTACAGCCCATTGCTAGTGACTAACACTCTTGACTGGCTTCTTTCCTACTCATTAGATACCCTGGTTCCATGAAAGTGTGCCAGCTGAAGGGGTTAACATTCCCAGAGACTCATAAATATTTCATGAAAATATCTTCTGAGATAACCTTAGACTGTTGATGTTGAAATTATCGCACCTGCAAATTTAATTGGAGAGAGAGAGAGAAAGAGAGAGAGAGAGAGAGAGAGAGAGAGAGCATATAATTGGTGCCTACAAATCCATGAACCTGACTTGGTTGTAAAATTGGAGATTTTGTTATCTAGAGAACTTGATAACTACTTCAATCTAAATGAGAGCAAATGGGAAGGAGGTGGGCAGGTCAAGGCTAAGAGGGGAAGAGCATGTCAGAGACACCTCCTCAGCAGATCTGTCTGTCCCCTGGGAAGGAGCATCCTTCCCCCTTAGTTCCCCTTGCTTTGTTCTAAATTACAAATAATGGTCCCCTTTTCTGAAGAGCTTTAGGGACTGGCAAAGGCAAACCCGGTGTGTGTGTGTTTGTGTGTGTGTGTGTGTGTGTGTGTGTGTGTGTATGAGAGACAGAGACAGAGAGAAAGAGAGACAGGGGAGAGACAGACAGAGAGAGGACAGTGAGATAGTGAAGAATGAGAGAGAGAGAGAGAGAGAGAGAGAGAGAGAGAGAGAGAGAGAGAGAGAGAGAGAGAGAGAGAGAAACAGAGAGAGAGAGCTGTGTCAAGTCACAGAAATGATGAGATGGCAAGTAGCCCAGTTTGACAGTAATGTAGAGCATGAGAATGGAGGCATGATAGACCTGGGGATGTTGAGAGAGGCTGGGTGGGCAAGGATTTTCAATACCAACCTGAAGAGTTTGCATTTTATCAGAGGATATGCATAGGGAGCCAGAAAACATCCCTGGGCAGGGAAGTGACCTAAGGCTTGGGTTTCCAGAACTTCATTGGGCAGCTGTGGAGCTTGGCTTAGAGGGGAGGAGACAAGAGGCCAGAAGGTAAGTGAGGAGGTTGCTTCATTAGCCTTGGGGATTAGGCAGGACCAAGGGTGCCAAGGTCAACTTCAGAGAGACTCTGAGGCCAGAGTAGTGTCCTTACCTTTGCCTATTCCCTCCTTCACTAAAGGACAATTTCAGCTCTGCCACTACAGCACAATCTGGTCAATGGCATTAGCCAAAGCTAGTGTTCTTTTTCTAGTTCTTCCAGCCTGATGTTAGGCTGCCATGAGATCCTGGACAAGTTCTAGACACTGGGTCCAGAGCTAGTGGTAGTGATTCCTGACACTAATGACCTGAGTTATGAACCTGGGACCCCACAGTCAGATTGTGAAGGAGATAGGTTGTTTCCAATGCCCTTCCAACTCCCTTTTGTAGAAGCCTTCAATTTAGGTTCTGGAAGGGGGTCTTAGAACAGAGAATGGCAGAACTGGGAGGGAACCTCGGAACACAGAAAATCAGAGCTGGGAGGGAACTTAGAATAAAGAAGACCAGAGGCATAATAAATGAAATGTCGGAAAAGGGCAGGGCCTTAGAATACAGAATATTAAGAAATGGGGGACCTTAGAACACAGTATTGAGAATGTAGACTATAAGAGCCAGAAGGGATGTAAGAATGCAGAATGTTAGAACCATTTAGCCTACCCTATTGCCCATTTTACAGATGAGGAAGCTGAGATCCAGAGAGATGAAGTGTCCTGCCCTCAGCTAACCCTAAAAAACAAAACAAAACAAACTTTAATATCCATCTCTGCCTCTCACTAGTCAATCTTCATAAACTATTGTTAAAGCCACAAGGACAGCTTGGGCTTCTTGGCCAAAGTGGCTCCTGATTATCTAAGATACATTGCTATTTACTACCTACATGGCCCCGGGCAATTCTCTGAGGCTCCAAATTTCCCCAACCATAAATATAGAGGGTTGGATTAGCTCTCCAAGGCCCCTTCTGCTTCAGATGGTTTATGTTCTAAGTTCCCCTCCAGCTCTGATAGCCTGTTCTGAGGTCATTGCCAGTCTTAACACTGCTGTGAGATGCGTTCAGGCTTTTACATTCTGTGATCTGACAATCCTCTATCTCTGGGGGAACAAGAAGAAAAGTTCAAGTAAAGTCGCCCCAGCTGTCTCAGCTCCTAGCTAGGAGGGCCTCTGAGAGCATCGTCAACCAATGGAGCTTGTCTAGTCCTCTAGCCTCAACCGCCCCAAGTTTAAGAAGCTGAGTGACCTTTTAGAAGCAGCTCCCTATGAGCGACGGCAGATAGAAACCAGTCTGGCATATGTGGTGACTGGCACATTTCATATCTGAATTAAAGTGCCGTCTTTAGGATTATAAATAAATTTTAAAGATCTCACATCCGGTGAGAAACAGCATCTCACTCAAGCACTCAAGTGCATGGTGGTGTGTTAGCTGGGAATCCAGGGAGGCAGTGAACTCTTGGGTCCTGGCCAAGTTTTCAAAGGTCCTAGGGCAGGAGGATAAAGCAGCCTTTTGGCCCCACCCCACTTCCAACCCCTGACCAAAATGGGGGATCTTGAGGGAGTAGTGGAGATCTAACAGAAGTTCACTCAGCTGTGAAAGTCCCTTTGGGGGACAATCACTGAAGGAAGCTTTTGCCTCTGCCTCCTTTGGCTTTGTAGCATCAATCCCATCTCAGACTTCCCTGGTCCTCAGTTTCCTCCCCTATAAAAACAAGGGGCTGGACTAAATGGTAACAAAAATCTACATCTATATAAAGATTTGCAGACAAAGGAACCCTACAGAACAGATAGCGCAGCTTTTATTATGAGCCCCATTTTACAAAGACTCCAAGGGGAAAATGTGACTTCCTCAAGACTGTATTGGTCTGTCTGTGAGTCTGATGAGCTTTCCACTAAGCTGAATGACTTCTGAGGTGGGAGGTAGGGGGCACTGTGAAAAGGGCACCCGTGATGGTGTGCCCAAGAGAACTGGATCAGGAATCAGAGGATCTGGGTTCAAATCCTGGAACACTGCAGTCACAGGATAAGGATTTCCTCATCTGGATAAT
The DNA here is from genome assembly GCA_011680675.1 of Gymnobelideus leadbeateri. Lineage (NCBI taxonomy): Eukaryota > Metazoa > Chordata > Mammalia > Diprotodontia > Petauridae > Gymnobelideus > Gymnobelideus leadbeateri. The sequence goes on along the minus strand of WOXC01007306.1, from coordinate 30,056 downwards.
GGGTAGGTTGGACTGGAGACCTCTAAGGCCACTTCCAGCTCTGACCTCAGCACAAGGAGTCAGGAGACTGGAGGCCTAGTCCCTGCTCTGCCTCTCACTGGTTCACTTTGTCTGTCCATGGACAAGTCACTCTCCATCTCCTGATCTGCATCTCCAAAGCTCTGGAATGCAAGGGTTGGATGACATCACCTCTAAAGTTGCTGCCATTTTGAATATCCAGTGAATCTCTATGATTGACTCTAACATTGCATGACTAAGTCTGAAGGGGTGGCAGGTTCTCACCTCTCTCCCATCTTTCCTGACTTGATTCTTACTCCCGACTGTGGATTTCCCAGGTACATAGAAAGGTTCTGCAAGTCTCCTGGCTAGGGTCCTTGGCTGCTCCTCTCAGCACATATGGTCTCCCAGGACCATCCATTTAAGAAAACTTTCTATGAGCCTCACTGGCCTGAAGTATTATCTCATTGGAATCTAATTAGAGACCATTGCATGAAGACAATTAGCTGCCAAGAAGCAAACTATTCCCAAGAGAGTTCATAATTCCCCAAGAGGGATCTTGCTTCCTAGGGTGAAACAATTGCTTTCCAGAGGTCCATTTGGAATAGTAAGTCCAAACTTCATGGTGTGGGTGGGAGAAGGGTTGTCACCTATTGAGAGGGATAGCATAATATGATGTAAAAACAAACACTGGGCTTAGACTCAAAGGACCTGGGATTGAATCCACGTTCTGTTATTAAGTAGCCTTATGATCTTGGGCAAATCCTTTAATTTCTTGGGTCCTCAGTTTCCTTATTTGTAAAATGATGGAGTTCAACTAGATAGTGTTTGAAATCCTTGCAGCCCTGAGCCCATGATCCTGTGAACTCTTTCAGTGGGGTCCGAGGCTTCTATATGGGATTATCCATGTAGATGAGACAGGAGATGTTTGGCCTGAAGAAGATAAGATTTACCAGGACTTGGCAGCTGCCCTCATTATTTGAAGAGTGGCCATGGAGAAGAGATGTTAGAATTCTTCTGTTTGGCCTCTTAAGGTCGGAAATGGAAGCAGGGGGTGGATGTTATTAAAATGGCCAGTTGAAATCTGATGTAATAAAGTATGTCAAAGTTAGAGACGCAGGTTTGGGTCCATGTAAAGAAAAATGCTCTAACCATTAGAACTGACCAGAAGAGGGATGGGCTCTGTCTCCCGAGGGAGCATGTTTCTCATCAGTGGAGGTGTTCAAGTGGAGGCTGAGTGCCTGACTGTCAGAGAGGTAGGGAGGTTGAACAAAAGATGCCCAATAGGGAGGAGGTTGGCAGAGGTGATCACTTAGGGGTCTTACAGTTGTAACTATTTGTCAATCAATAAGATTTCAGCAATTGCTTACTCTGTGTCAGGCACTCTGTGAAGGGCTGGGAGCATGAAGAAAAAACCAACACTGTCTCTGCCCTCAACAAGTTTGTTTACATCTAATGACTAGATAAGCTTCTGGCTCCTTCCCCCTCCACATTTTGCTTGAAGGACCTTTTTCCCTCTAACGTTTTGTGTTCTAAGCTCAGACTCAATGGAGGTTTAGAATAGGATTCCTCCTCCCAAGCCCTTTGCAGAGATGGAAGAGGTCCAGGGGTATGAGACCTTGCATATATTGTCAGATTTTATTGATGTATTGATTGGTTTTACTGATTTTTTTCTCTTTAGCTAAAAATCTTTGTTATAAGTAATGGCTCTCTGGAAGGGAAGATGCAGGAGAAATTTAGGCAAACTAATAAAAGATATTAATGAAAATTTATTTTAAAAAAACATTCGATGTTCCAAAGTCTTCAAGTTCTAAGACCCTGTTCTGTGTTCTTAGGTTCCTTCAAGTTCTGGCATTCTGCATTGTGAAGACACTGCAAACTCTAACATCTTATATTCTAAGCTCCAGTACTAATGATCTATCATCGCAGATCTGATGAGATGTCTGGATGGATATTGTTAATATTTTTTTTTAAAGCAATTGGGGTTAAGTAATTTGCTCAAGGTTACACGGCTAGTCATTATTTATGCGTGGGTGCTCATTTTCTGAGGCCGGATCTGATCTCGGGTCATCCCAACTCCGAGGCCGGCACTCTTACTCACTGCGCCACCTAGCCGCCCCTTTAGGGCAATTGGGGTTAAGTAACTTGCCCAAGGTTACACGGCTAGGTTTTTGTTTGTATGGATTAAGTGTCGGAGGCCGGCTCCGAACTCAGGTCTTTCTGATTCCAGGGCCAGCGCTCTATTCACTGCGCCACCTAGCCGCCCCTGGATATTGTTAATATTACTGGTACAACTCGAAGAGGACAGTCAGGAAAAGATTCTTAAAACCTCAGATACTTTTTTCTGAAGAGGGGTCTGAGGAGTCGGGTGGAGGTGGGGAATCACACAGTTTTCTATCTTGGCCTAAAAACTGCCCTGTTGTGCAACAATTTTTGGAGTCCAGCTTTTGGTTGAGAGATAGTCAAGAAGTTGCTTAAATGCATCACTAGTGTCGGAAAATGCCATTGGCAAAAGCTTAAAGAAAATACAGCTCACCCCAAATCCCTATCAACCCTTGCACATGGAGCCTTTCAGCAAAAATGGACTCTCTCATCCCTTGCTGTGCAGTATTAGCTCTTCAATCCTCCTGAAGAGATTGAATTTCTGAAGTCACTGCCCAATTGCATCCTTTTGGCTGGAGAGTTATCAACAAAGACTGGGGCCTGATGGGAAAATCCTGACAGAGCTGTAAAAGTAAGCTGCATCTTCCTATAATTAGGCACATGTTTATTTAAAAGGGGTATAATTTAACCCCAGTTTCCTGCTAGATAAATACAGAGTTGAAATGTTTTTTAAAATTTGCAGCCCTGGAAAAACAAATTCAGGTTTTGACATGAATAAGGGCCCACATGCTTTTTCTACATGACATCTCCTGAACGGGCCACAACCAAGACTGGTTAAACAAGTCATGAGGCAATAGGGAACAGATCTATTCCCCTTTCTGAGCCTTAGTTTCCTGGAAGTTTTCCTAAGCAGCCCACACCATGAAGAGTTACACATAAGGGAACCCTCATGAGGATTCCATGAAGGGAAAAAAGTGCTTCCTGGACCAGGGGTTGAGAAATGCCTTGTAACACATCTTCTGTTCATATGTCTACATGCTTCGTGATCCCTACCCACAGACTCTGTATGTATCTGTAGAACCCCAGGGGTTTTTTGGGGGGTGATGTTTTATGTCAAACATTCTTACTACATTTCTAATTGAATGCCTTTTCTAAAAGCTGAAGAGTCTACTAAGTTGTTGTTGATGGGGAATATTCTGGTGAGGGCTCAGGAACTCCCTTTTAGAAATATACCCCTCGATGCCCATCAACTGAGGAACAAGTTGTGGTATATGAATGTGATGGAATACCATTGTTCCATAAGAAATGCCGAGCAGGCGAATATCAGAAAAACCTGGAAAGACTTACAAGAACTGATGTTGAATTAAGTTAGCAGAACCAGGAGAACATTGTACACAGTAACAGCCACATTGTGTGTTGACTAACTTTCACAGACTTGGCTCTTCCCAACAATGCAAGGATCTAAGACAATTCCAAAAGACTCATGATGGAAAATGCTCTCCACATCCAGAGAAAGAACTTTGGAGTCTGAATGCAAATGGAAGCATACTCTTTATTTTCTCTCTTTTGTTGTTGTTTCTCCCATTGGTTCTAATTTTTCTTTACAACATGGCTAATATGAAATTATGTTTAACATTATGTATCAGATTGCACACCATTTTGGGGTGGGGGAGGGGGAGAGAATTTAGAACTCAAAATCTTATGGAAGTGAATGTTGAAAACCAAAACGAAATTAATTAATTTTTTTAAAAAAGAAATATACCCCCTCAAGATTATGCACAGAATCCTGATGAAAATAACCATACCTGTGAGCACCTATCTCATGAGAAAGAGAATTCAAGTTGAAGCAGCTAAATGGCATACAACATAGAGCACTACACCTGGAGTCAGGGAGACCTGAGTCCAAAACTAGCGCGAGACATTTACTAGTGTGACCCTGCGCAAGACACTTAAGCTATCTGCCTCAGTTTCCCCAACTGTATAATAGGGATAATGATGGATAAAGAATTTATTAAGCACTTACTATGTGGTAAGCACTGGGGCTATACATGGAATAGTAAAATTGTCCCTGCTCTTAAGGAATTCACGTTCTAATGGAGGAGATAAGACATATGGAAAGTTTCAGGTGTAAGTCAGAAAAGTCCCATGGTCCTTAAGATGCAGCACAAAGAAAATGTTTAATGCCTCTTCTTAAATGACATTAATGTCCTACTAGCAGGGCTTGTGGGCTCAGGGTCTAGGGGAGCTGCCTGGCCTATCCTGCTTCCCACCTCTCCCTTGGGGGGGAGGGACAGCTGCATCTACCAGGCAGGTTCGCCTGCTCTGGGTGGCAACTGATGGGGAGGGCTGGCCTCTTCTCTATAGGGGTCCCTTCCCCAGATGATGACCACTAGGCCTGAGCTGAAAGCAGAAATGGTAGGCAGGGTTGGGAGGCTGCCACTCCCAGGGGTCCCAGGTCTGTCTGCCTGTTGGTGGCAGTTGTTGGTATTGACAAGGAAAGTGCTCCCCCCCATCCCCCATGATGATTCCCTGATCCCAATAATGGCAGTAGGGGCTGGGCAGGAAGCAAGTCTGGTGGTTTGGAAGGCACTGCTATTACCAAGGCAAACTTACCTCTAAAATAGCATTTACCTCCCAGGATTGTTCTGAGGATAAAATGAGACAATATTTGTGAAATGTCTTGCAAATTTTTAAGAGTTATCTAAGTGCTAACTATTAATTAGAGGCAGCTAGGTGGTACAGTGCACACAGTGCTATACCAGGCATCAGGAAGACCTGACTTCAAATCCAGCCTCGAACACTTAGCTGTGTGATTCTAGGCAAGTCACACAACCTCGATCTGCTTCACTTCTGTTGTTGTTGTCGTCGTTCATTTGTGTTGACTCTGTGACCCCATCTGGGATTTTCTTGGCAGACATACTGGAGTGGTTTGCCATTTCCTTCTCCCACTTCAATTCATTCATCTCTAAAATAAAAGCCTGCGATTATTATCGTTCCAGGGAGGGTGTAATGTCTATATAAGTAAAATCAGAAGTCCAGTCCTGGTCTATGCTTCTCCTGAAATTACTTTATAACTGACAGTCTAACACTATGAATCATCGTGAGGAGAAGCAGGAGAAAATACAATAGGAAACCACTGAGAGAGGGATAAAAGAACTTCTGGTTGTTAATCTGATTGTGTCTTCCCCTGCTCATTCCACTCCTGGGGCTCCCTATTGCTTCTAGGATCCAATACAAACTCCTCTCTTTGGCTCCCACCTGTCCTCCATCTAGGTTTCCAGCTGAACTTGCCATTATTCCCTTTCTTGGACTCTCAGTTTGGACAAACTCATCTTATCTCTCTTGCTTACACACAACTCTCCACCTGCCATCACTGTGTGACCCTGGACTGGCTGTCCCCCAGGTAGGGAATGCACCTCTTCTTCACCTCCCCCTCACAGAACCCTTCTCTTCATCACTCAACTCAAGCACCACCTTCTCTGGGAAGCCCTTCCTAACACCTCAAGGAGGGAGTCATTTATTTTGTGTCTTTATATTTAATTTGTATATATACATATGTATGTACTTCTTATCTCCCCCAGTAGACTCTGGGCAGCTAGGTGACACACTGGATAGAGTGCTAGGCTTGGAATTAGGAAGACTCATTTTCTTGAGTTAAAATCTACCCTCAGATATTTACTAGCTGTGTGACCCTGACCCTGGTCAAGTCACTTAATCCTGTTTGCCTCAGTTTCCTCCTCTATAAAGTGAGCTGGAGAAGGAAATAGCAAACTACTCTAGTATCTTTGCCAAGGAGAGCCCAAATGGGGTCCTGAGGAGTCGCACATAATAGAAACAACTGAACAACAACAAAGTTTTTTGCGTGTGGGGATTGCTTAATTTTCTGCTTTGTATCCCTAGCACCTGGAACATAGTAGGTGCTTAATTAATACTGACTGACTAAATGTTGATAATAGCCAGATTATTCATCATAGTAGCAGAAGAGGTTTGAAAGAAGATGAGAAGGTAAAACTGAAAGGGATCAGACTTAACAGAATCACAAAATGTTTGGCATGGGAAGGAACTTTCGAGGCCAACCCAGATATGAACAAAACTCCCCTCTGCAACATCCATGGCAAGGTTCCATCTGCCTGGGACTGAAGACCTTCAATGAAGGACAGTCTTCCAGCTCCTAAGGCAGCTCATACCACCTCTGGAAAGCTCTCATTAATGGTTGGTAAATTTTTCCTCCTATCAAACTGAACCAACCATTTTTGCTAGTCCTTGATTGGCCCTAGTTTTGCCCTCTTGGTCCAAGCAACAGTAGTGGACAGAGCTGTGAAATGAGAGGACTCCACTTCTGATGACCCCTTCACCTGGAAAAATAGAGGGCTAGACTCTTCCACCTCTAAGTTTCTCATTACTATGAGAGAAGCTGGTACTTCTTCCATGCTATGGGCCCTTTAGATACCTAAAAAGAGCTATCATTCTTTTAAATCTTTTATTTTCCAGGCTAATCCTCTCCAGTTCCTTTCAATGATCCTCATATGACCTGGTCTCTAGGTCCTTTATTATCTTTCTAGTTGTTCTCCTCAGAACGTGCTACAGATTACTGATCTCCTTAAAATGTGTTACTCAGAAGTGAACACAGGCAAATACAGTGGGATTGTTGCCCCTCTATCCCTGCATACCAGGCCTCTCTGGAAGCAGCTTAAGGACTGACTCCCTTTCTTGGCTGGCACATCTCACTTTAGATGCTTACTAAATCTGCAGTCTACTCAAACCCCCAGATTTGCTTTGACATAAACTGCTTATGGAGGCTGATTTCCCCATCTTGAACTTCTGAAGTTTTTTTTTCAACTCCAATATAGAATTTTATCTCACACTAATACTATTGGGCTATAAGGAATAGTGAAAGGGGCAGATTCAGGCCTAGGAGACCAATTTACACAATAACAACAATACTGCAAAGACAAACAGCTCAGAAAGACTGGGGAACTCTGATCAACACAATGATCAACCGGAATTCCAGAGGACTGATGATGAAACATGTTGCTTACCTCCTGATAGAAGGATAATGGACTTGAGTGCAGAGTAAGACACACACACACACACACACACACACACACACATACACACACACACACAGACTTTTTTTTTTTTTTTGCTTTTTTGGAGGGCAATTTGGGTTAAGCAACTTGCCCAAGGTCACACGGCTAGGTTTTTTTGTTTGTGTGTGCATTAAGTGTCTGAGGCCGGATCTGAACTCATGTCCTTCTGACTCCAGGGCCGATGCTCTACTCACTGCACCATGTAGCCGCCCCAACACACAGACTTTTGACAGGGCCAATGAGGAAATTTGTTTTGCTTGACCATACATGTTTACACAGGAGTTTTGTCTTACTTGCTTTCTCATGGGGACTGGTAGGGAAGGAGAGGAGAGCTGGCGGGGGGGTGGGGGGGGGAAGGTAGATATTAATTTGAAATGTAATACAATTTAATTTTTTTTAAAAAAAGCATGTTTTTAAATAAAAGGCAAGTTCACTGACAAAGCTGCAGAGTCCTTTCTCTGCCTTAAAAAAAATTAACCCTTCACTAGTCATATAGCATCTCTCCGATTCTCCAGGTACTTTCAAAAAATCATAATGGTTCAGCAATCACATCTGCCAATGTTCTCTGCACCTTGGGACATAGCAAATATAGACTAAGTGACTTGAATTCATAAAGGACAATGAGGTGTTCTCTTATCATCTTCCTACTTATACTGGCCATCCACTGCCTTTTAGTCATACTGTTCTGTCTTTTTCAGTTGAAGATCCTTCTTCTTGGCAGATAAAACAGAAGCAAAGTAAGAGCTGAGCAGCTCCAGCCTCCTCTATCACCCTCGATAATGTTGTCATCAACTTTTCCACATTGAGGAGCACGCCAGCCCCATCTTTGATCCTCTTTGTTTGCCTCACAGAGCTGGAAAAATCCAAAATAATTTTTGATTTTTGCTTTTCTTAACATTTTCAGTTCATCCTGAGCCCCTGACCCAATTCTATTTCTCTCTCTTTTTCATTTGTTTAGTTTACATCATTCATTTCCACAAGATTTTGAGACACAAATTTTCTCCCCGTTTTCCCCCTACCCACCACCTCCAAACAGTGATCCCACTGGATATCCCCCCGCCAATTTGCTCTCTCCCATATCTTCCCCCATGCCCCCTCTGAATTTCCAGCAGGACACAGTGAATCTCTATGCCCCAGTGCCTGTATAGATTATTTCCCAGTTACATGTAAAATTATATATATGTGTGTGTGTGTGTGTGTGTGTGTGTGTGTGCATTTAAACATTTGATTTTAAAACTTTGAATTACAGATTCTTTCCCTTCCTCCCTCATCACCCAACCTTACTGGGAAGATAAGCTATTCAGTATAGGTTGTACATAGGTAGCTATGCAAAACATTTCCATAGTGGATATATTGTGAAAGACTGACTATATTTCCCTCCATCCTATCCCACCCCCACTTGTTCTATTCTCTACTTTGATCCTGTCCCTTTTCAAAAGTGGGTGCTTCCAACTTCCTTCCCCCCCAAGCCTGCCCTCCCTTCCATCATCCCCCCTCTCATACCCTTCCCCCCTACTCTCCTGTAGGGTGAGATATCCTATTTAGTGTGTATGTCATTCCCTCCCTAAGCTAGATTCAGTGAGAGTAAGGTTGACTCATTCCCTTTTGCCTTCTTGTTCTTCCCCTTCATTGTAAGTTTTCCCTTGCCTCTTCTATATGAGACAATTTACCCCATTCTGTCTCTCCCCATCTCCTCTCATTATATTCTTCTCTCACCTCTCAATTTCACCTTTTAAGTATCATCCCTTCCTATTCAATTGGTCCTGTGCTCTCTGTCTATGTATAACAGTACACATATATACACACACTTACATATGTATTCATACACCCATATACCCTCCAATATAGACATATGTATGTATGTATGTATATATACACACACACACATTTCTATTCCCTTCAACTATTCTTATACTGAGAAAAGTTTCATAAGTTACAATTATCATTTTTTTCCATGTAGGAATATAAATAGTTCAACTTTGATAAGTTCCTTATGATTTCTTTTTCCTGTTTACCTTTTCATGCTTCTCTTGCTTCTTGTATCTGAATGTCAAATTTTCTATTCAGCTCTGGTTTGTTTTTTCTTTTTTCATCAAGAATGCTTGAAAGCTCTCTGTTCTATTGAATGACCATATTTTCCCCTGAAACATGATACTCAGTTTTGCTGGGTAGGTGATTCTTGGTTTTAATCCTAGCTCCTTTGACCTCTGGAATATCATATTCCAAGCCCTTCAATCCCCCAGTGTAGAAGCTGCCAGATCCTGTGTTATCCTGATTGTGATTCCACAGTATTCAAATTGTTTCTTCTTGGCTGCTTGTAATATTTTCTCCTTGATCTGGGAACTCTGTAACCTGGCTATAATATTCCTAGGAGTTTTCTTTTGGGGATCTTTTGCAAGAGGTGATTGGTGGATTCTTTCAACCTCTGTTTTGCCCTCTGATTCTAAAACATCAGGGCAATTTTCCTTGAGAATTTCTTGAAGGATGATTTCTAGGTTCTTTTTTTGATCATGGCTTTCGGGTAGTCCGATAATTTAAAAATTTAAAAATTATCTCTCCTGGATCTATTTTCCAGGTCAGTGGTCTTTCCAATGAGATATTTCACATTGCCTTCTATTTTTTTTCATTTGTTTGGATCTGTTTAATAGTATCTTGATTTCTCATAAAGTCACTAGCTTCCATTTGCTCCAATCTAATTCTGAAGGAATGATTCTCTTCAGTGAGCTTTTGAGATTCTTTTTCCATCTAGCAAATTTGGCATTCTTCTCCTCATTGGCCTTTTGAGCCTCTTTTGCCATTTGAGTTAGTCTATTTTTTAAGGTGTTATTTTCTTCAGTCAGGTGGAATGACTCTCATTTCATAATTTTCTTGCATCGGGGCAGCTAGGTGGCGCAGTGAATAAGATTGCCGGCCTCGGAGTTGGGATGACCCGGGATAGAAACCGGCCTCAGAAAATGAGTACCCACACATAAATAATGACCAGCCGTGTAACCTTGAGCAAGTTACTTAACCCCAATTGCTTTTAAAATTTTTTTCTTGCATCATTCTCATTTCTCTTCCCAATTTTTCCTCCACTTATCTTATTTGGTTTTCAGAATCCTTCTTAAACTCCTCTATGGCCTGTAACCAGGTCATATTTTTCTTGGAAGCTTTTGGTGCAGGAGTTCTGACTTCACTGTCTTCCTCCTGTTCCATGTTTTGATCCTTTTTGTCCCCAAAATAGGAATCTAAGGTTTGACTGCTGTGCTTGCTTTGTTTCCTTTCCTTGTTCATATTGCCACTCAGTTACTTGACTTTTGAGCTTTTTGCCAGAATCAGATATGACTAAAATAACTAAATAACAACAATAACTAGTCAAGAAATAATTGACTTCACTGCTTTTGGCAGAAAGTAAATTATATGTGAATAAATTAAGTTCCCTATTACTACTCCACCTTGTTTTGGGGATTGGATTAAGATTTGTTTCCTGAACTTGTCTACTTCCTCTATTTGAATGTATGCATGGAGGAATGAATAAATAAAAAGGGAAAAATGACACAGTGCTTAAGGGAGAGAAAACACACACCAGACAGTGGTGGCCAAGGAGAGGGTATTTTGGCTTGGAAAGTTACAGGGATGGTGTATATCATAGTGGACCGAAACATTCTTTAGAGTAGCAATGGCAGTATTGGTTTGAGGGTGATCCTAGAACTGGTAGATGGTGGAGATAGAGAAGCTAGAGGGTAAGAGCAAGGTAGCAAGCATGGATGGGACGTCCAGTGAAGCTTGGATGGGGCCTGCCTAGATATGGCAGGTCCTCTGGGGCCCTCACTAATCAGGATATCAGGTAGGAGCTTTAAGGGCTAGGTCATCCAGGTCACTGTTTCTTTTCCAGAGGGCAAGGTACGAGGATGGCCAGGGGAGAGTCAGCCTCAACAGGGAGCGTCTGTTCTTGCCTCTACTAAGTTTTACCCAAATGTTCTCCCACTGTGCTTCTCCACCCTGGTTTCTGTATTTCTTCACATGTATCTACCTCTTTTAAAGGATTTTAACATCAATTTATTGATATTTTTTTTTGTTTTTACATAGCCTTTATTTCTCAATATATCCCTTCCCCTTCCTCCACTTACAGTTATCTGTTATAACAAGAAATAAAAAGGGGGAGGGGAACCAGTTCAGCAAAACTAATCAACACATCAATCGAGTCAGAGAGTGCATGCCTTTCCACATCCACCAAGTCCCTTCACTCCAACCTACCTCAAAGTTGCGAGTTGTTTCCATAAGGTATATGCACCCACAGAGGTGGCATAATGGACTGAGAGTTAGATTCAGAGTCAGGGAGACCTGAGTTCAAGTCTTAACTTGGATATAAACTGACTGTGAGGCCCTGGGCAAGTCACTCGTCATCTCAGAGCCCAGTAAGAGCAATAAAGACTCTAAGTTTCCAAGCAGTTGTTGATCTACATTGGGAGAGGGAGCTTCCTCAAGGGGAGTTCCCTATACCAACGAAACCCAAGCAGATAAAGAACAATCCCTCCTCTGCCCCAACAGCCACAACCTAGTTTTAGGTTTCATTTTAGGGATGTCTCCTTGAGCTGGGCTCTCTATTTCTCCTTGCTCATCACCCATATCGTGCACGTTTGTGTACAGGTCATGGGTTTTACTGCTGCTCCATCTTTTGACGTCTGTACTTCTTTCTATACTGCAGTAGTTAGTCTCTGTGGTCTGTAGGTTGCTGGACATCTCTGGTCAGTTTTCTCCCTTGCTTCCCCTTTTGAGCTTGAAGAGCTTTTGGTTAGATTGGCAATGCTCTAAGCAAATTCATTCTTATTAGCCTTTGTTAGGTGTACTTCATCTCTGGCCAGGGGTGGGTCATTTCTATAGTCTAAGCTCATCTTCTAACTCTGTGGTGCACTTTTGTTTCTGACGCCCTTGTATTCAGCTGGCAGTGTTCAAAAGGACACCATCCATGTTTCTCTTGCCCTAGACTTGAAATCTTTGACCAGGCTTACTAGATTTATCATGGAAATTCTGTTTTTGTCCGTGTGAATCAGCAGACAGTAGTTACCTGTTTTTTATTAAGTGTTGGGAGATTCTCTGTTGTACTCTAGACACACCAACCAACAAGACAGTCAACCAACCTTTCTATAAGTCACCTCAGGACCCCTTGGCACAGAGTCACCAATCACCACTATGGACCCTCACTGGAAAGTTCTCGTCTGGTAACATCTCTTGATCTACTATACCCTTTGGGGGCCAGAGAAGCTCTTTCTTCTTCATAAGGTTCATTCCCTTCCTCCATGGAAGAGTCCCCTTTCTGTTGCACAGTTTCAAGTATTCATCAGTCCTTCTTCTTCAACGTCCTGGCACATGTAAGGACTGCTTTCTGCTTGTCGACCATCCTTCTCTTGCTGTTTTTCACACAGAAGTCCTTCCTTCCTTTTTTAAAGTAACATTTCACCAACCCTGATAACACGGCATGTGGACAGGTTTCCTTGGACCCCTACCTTCTCTTCTAGGAGGGAGACCAGCCTGCACTTTGTGCACAGATCACAGTCACTGGGCCTTCTAGTCTAACCCTCTGCTTGAACAGGAATTTTCTCTACAATATGTCAAGTCAACAAGCATTTATTGAACACCAACTATTTCCCAGACAATGTACTAAACACTGGGGATACAAAGAAAGGCAAAAGACAGTTCCTGCTCCCAAAGAGCTCACAGTCTAGGAGGAGAGACCATATGCAAACAACTGTGTACACACACTCTTTACACAGGATAAATCAAAGCTAATTCACAGGCACTAGCATTGAGGAGGGCTGGGATAGGCTTCTGGAGAAGGTGGGACATCAGTTGAGGCTTGAAGGAGGCCAGGGAAGCCAGGAGGGGGAGATGAGGAGAGAGAGAGCCAGGGAAAATACCTTGAGATGGGAGACAGAGTGTCATGTATGAGGACCATGGAACAATGGGTTCAAAGTCACTGGATTACAGGGTGTGTACAGGGTGGGATAAGAAGTATAAGTAGAAGACTACAAAGGCAGGGAGCAAGTTATGAAGGAATCTGCAAGGCCAGAGTTTTATATTGGATCATGGAGGCAATAGGGAGCCACTAAGATGTACTGAACAGGAGGAATATGGTCAGACTTGTGCTTTGGGAAGATCACTTTGACAGTTAAGTGAAGGATAGACCAGAGTAGGGGGAAACTAGAGGCAAAGACCAACCAGCAGGCTATTGCGATAGTCCAGGCATCAGGTGATGCAGGTTGCACGATGGTGCCAGCAACGTTAGGACAAAGATATTACAAAGAAATGACAGTATTTGGCAACTGATCGAATATGGGTGGGTGAGAGTGAAGGAGAATGGGGAGTCCAGGATGACAGCTAGGTTGCATGCCCCTCATAGTAACAGGAAAGTGAGGAAGAGGGGAGGGCTCATGGTAGTGGAAAAGATAATTAGCTCAGTCTGGGACATGTTGAGTTTAAGACGTCTAAGAGACATTCTGTTCAAAATGTCCAAAAGGAAGTGGGAGATGTGAGCTGGAGGCCAGCAGAGGGCTTAGGGCAGGATAAGGGAGGAGCAGATTTGAGAATCATCAGCACAGGTTAGTACTGATTCCACAGGTGCTGATGAGATCACCAAGGGGAATAGTCTAGAGAGAGAAGAGAAGAGGGTCCAGGGCGCAGCCTTGGGGGACACTCACTGTTAGCAAGTACAACCAGGATGTAGATGCAGCAAAAGAGGCTGAAAAGGGGTGGTCTGACAGGTAGGAGGGGAACAAAAGGAGAAGAGAGAATCTAAGAAGAAAGGGTGGTCAGCATCTCCAACAAAGACGTTTTCTGTACTCTGCTAGATGACCAGACTAAAATTCCCCAGATAGCCATATAGACAGACTTCAGAAGAGGACAAATAATGAGCCCAGAATGGCCATGGAGGGCCAGAAGGCAGTAACACCAGAAAACTTCACCCCGAAACCCAGTTGTGAAATTGGATGGTGCAGCTGATAGAGCACTGGGCCTGGAGTCAGGAAGACCCGAAGGCCAAACCTGCCTCAGATACTCTGTGAAAGTATACACTGTGGGACTCTGTGAAAGGCACCAACTCCCTGCTTCAGTTTCCTCATCTGTAATATGGAGATAAGAACAGTACCTCTTATCAAAGGGTAGTAGTGAGATTCAAATGAGCTGACATGAAAACCAAAACATTCTGCACACCTTAATGTTATTTCACTGCTAGCCTTTGTAATTATTATTATCACAAGGAACTGAGAATAAAATACAGCCACCAACGGCTGGCTGGTTGTGCACACGGGACCTTTTCTACTTCAAAGCCCACACTATTTAAGCCTCAGTTTCCTCATTTGTCAAATGGGGGTAATAATACTTATGCTTTCAATCTCATTGTGTTGTTTTGATGAGAGTAGTCTATAAACCTTAAAATGTTACAGAAATGTGAGTTGTCGCTAATCAAACCAGGAACATGTTTCCTTTTCATCTTCCTGTTGCAGTATGGTCATCTCTACACCTTTCATCTCCCAGTGCTAAGAAGATCTCTGTCTTGAGGACTGATAGAATATCTCAAAAGAAAGTAGCAATGAGTTTCTGTTCCACCTGGAAAAAGAAGACTGCTTTCTACCAAAAAAAGATCCATGTAAAGAAGGAGGACTAGGTTTGGAGTCAGAGATACTGAATTTGAATCATAACTTAGGTATAGAATGATGAGATGATCACTGATATCCCTTATCCTGGGATTTTGTCACTCTGGGATACTCACCAGTTCTGGGACTTGGAGCAAGTTACTCCCCCATTCATGCTAGAGCTGAAGGGACCTTAGAAAAATAGAACAACTAATGTCAGAGCCAGAAGGGACCTTAGAAATTCGATAAAATTATAATTTTCTATTTAACCAGCAGGGGCACTGCTGAGTAAGTGCTGGACCTTATTGTTCAGCACCAAGGTCCAGCAGCCCCCAGTCTTGCTGGGTGATTCTGCTCTCTGCCCTACATTAAGATACACTCTGTTACTACTTCTGTAGTTCTCAGAGTGTTGACTTTATCCTTATAGCTTCACCCCTTGGTGAAGGGGGTGGAGGGAGGGTCCTTAGTTTAAGGGTGTAGTGTCTGTGTATATTTATTAATTACATCTGTGGCTCACAGTGTCTCTGACCCCTTCTGGTATTTCCTAGTTATCAATGGGCTTCAATCACACAGAAATTCTGTTATCATGTCAATCACACAAGCATGGCCTTGCTATATGTAGTTCTGTACTCATGACTTCAGAAAGAAAAGGAAAATCTACACACATTACAACAATCATCACTGAGACCCAAGCAACCTCAAACCAGTCTTGAGGCACCGCCCTCCCCCCCAACCAGGCTGAGGGCTTAGATTTTCCAGGCACAGGGACAGGGAGCAGTTAGATACTCATGGAGTCCATGGAATAAGTGCTAGTGTCCTTGGCTGGATCCCAGACTGGGATATCCATCATTCCTCTTCCAGTATTCTAGGGCTGGCAGTGCATGGGATGTGGTCAGTCTTTACTCTGTTCCACATCTGTGATAATGAGGGGTGGGATCTCTACCACACTTAACTGAGTCTCTCAGTTTAGGGCCCAAGGGAAATATGCATAGGCATATACCCACCATCATGCTATGGCATCTTCTACAAGTGTGGTCCTTCTCCAGTTCACACACCAGCCTAGCCACTGCCCCTCTTCTGTTCTTAGTCTCTGCAGAAAAAGCTCCATGGTCATGATCCTTCAACTTTCTCCAAAGCTTTAAGGGCAAGGTCAACCTTACTTGGACAACCCATTCATGTTTTTGCCTTCTCCTGGTCTCCAACAAGAAGGAAGTTGCAAATATAGATGAAGAAAGTGATATTCAGAAAGATTAAGACACACATCTAGCAAGAAGCTAACATTTTGTGTTTTCAAAAGCTAGTTGTTTGTCTTCAAGTCTATTGGTCTCACTATAAGGATTATACTTCAAATCTTCTGATTCCCATTCCAAGGGAGTTAGATGGACTTAGAGGTCATAAAGTCCAGACTCTTGCCCCATGGAGTCCTTTCCTTCTCCCCTTTCTTCCAACAATAGCCATGTCCCATTTTCTGCTCATTGTTGTGGATTCATGGGGCCTTCAATCTCTCCATATTCATGTACTTCCAATTTCCCTCTCTAGTCTCATATTACTCTCCTTCATGTACTCTACAGTCTGACAAAGCATATTTTGTTGTTCCTTACCCATGATTTTTAACTTTTCATCTCCATGGGGGATATATTTGCATGGGCTATGCAAACAGCTTGGCTAAAATTCCACTTTTATATTAGGCTTTTCTTGATCACAGCTTCCCAGCTGCCAGTGACTCCTTCCAAAAATTACCTTGCATTAATTTTGTAAAAATTTATTTATATACATGTTGTCTGCCCCCCTCCAGTGGAATGCAAGCCCTGGGGGCAGGAACTATTTCAAGTTTGTATTTGTATTACCAGCACCTGGTATAGAGCTTTACTGTTGTTGTTCAGTTATTTCAGTTGTGACTCTGTGATCCCATTTGGAGTTTTCTTGGCAAAGATACTGGAGTGGCTTGCCATTTCCTTTTCCAGCTCAATTTATAATCAAGAAAACTGAGGCAAACAGGATTAAGTGACTTGCCCAGGGTCACATAGCTAGTAAGTGTCTTAGGCCAGATTTGAACTCATGAAGAAGAGTCTTCCTGAGTCCAGGCTCAGCATTCTATCCAGTTTATCACCTAGTTGCCCCACGGCACATAGCAGACACTTAATAAATGCCTACTGACCGACTGATCGATGTAGGAACCTACAGGATCCTCCCTGGAGAGAAAGCAGCTCAGGAGTCAAGGTACATCTTCCTCTGCTCTGTGTCTCTGGCCCTGGCTAAGCCACTGTGCTAGCATTTAGGTATTCTGCAGCATATCTGGTGAAAATCAGGAGATAGACTGAGGAAATCAAGAGCAGATTTATGCAAAGCCAAGTTCTCAACACATCAGGAATTTTCTATGCATAAAGGAAGCCTAGAGGAAGTCAAAATTCATTGCACTAGACCTATTTTCTATCCATTCTGAGGATGTTTCAGGAATGCTGAGGGCTGGCAGAAGACAGAAATTAAGATTCAGCTGTGTACATGAAATTCTTTAAGACATGTTTGGGGAATCAGGATGAAATCAACCCAGAGACAAAATCATCTGAGAAGTCACCGATAAGCTTGCTTGGGAGGTCTTGCCTTAAGTGCTCTGGACATACACAGTGAACAAATGGAAACAGGCCTTCTGAAACTAAACAGAAAGAGACCCCTAGAGGTTCTCTCCAAAACACAGTAAAGCCACAGAGATGGAAAACAGAACTCCTCCCGACCTCACACCAAAAGCTGCTAGCACCTACCTCTCCAGTGGCTTATCATGGAATACTGTCTATGAGTTAGAGGTGTTTGTATCTTACTCCTGCTAGACTAGAAGCTTCATAGGAGAAGGGAACTCTTATTCATGCTCAATTTTTCCCTTCCCTAGCACAAGATTTGGCAAATATTGGATGCTCAGTTTTCTTGGTGCAGTGGAGGGAAGACCCGCTGTGGAGGCAGGAAGACCTGTGTTCAAACCCTGCTTGGATGCAGTGGTCATGTGATTATGGGTGAGCCACTTACCCTCTGAAGGGGCCAGGCAGCTCTCAAGGAGCAGAAGGGGCAGAAAAGGAGTTTGTATATTGGATGCACTCTACACCAATGAAAACACAGGTCTGGGCCAAAAGCAAATTCTACAAATTCAATTCAGCAAGCATTTATTAAGCATCTATACCCTGGGGACTGGTATGATGTCCTGCACACAAAAGATGCTTAATAAATTCTGTTAAATAAAGGACTGAAGAATGTCACAATCAATCAGGGGCTGGCAGGAACTTTGAGATGTCAGTTAGCCTAGCAGCCTGCCTTCAGTGGGGCTGCCGTCTCTGGGCACTCCATTCCATACCATACGCTCACATCACGGCCATCTTCCTTATGTCCAGTCCTGCTTACATCACTACTGGCCAAAAACCTTCAGTGTCTCCCTCCTGCCCCCCAGGTAAACTCCCCACACCTGGGCTGGCAATCTAGCTCTAATCTGCCCCACCCAGGACCCATGGCTCTGTGAAAACTTCCCTAATCCCAAAGCCAGAGGGGAGTTCCCTTCTCAAACTGTCAGAGCACTTTATACCTTTCTTATGTACTTGGCATGTTCCTATTCTGAATTATAGTTATTTGTGTTAGCCATGAGAGTGACAATCAACAATTTGAATCCTGGTTCTGCCACTTTCTGACTGCATGATTCTGGGCTAACCACAGTCGTTATTTGAGACTCCTCTCTATAAAATAGGGTCATGAACACTTATACAATGACCTCTCTGGGCTATCACGAAGAAAGCAGATCATAAACCATCAAGTGCTACTAAAAGCATTAAGTATGAGGAGAAGGAGAAAGAAGAGGAGCAGGAAGAAGAGGAGGAGGAGGAAGAAGAGGAGGAGGAAGAGGAGGAGGAAGAGGAGGAGGAAGAGGAGGAAGCAGAGGAGGAGAAAGAGGAGGAGGAAGAAGAAGAGGAGGAAGAGGAGGAGGAGGAAGAGGATACTGTTCTTTTTTACAGGTTAATGGTGGCGGTAAGTTGTCTGAATCCAGGGGTTCTGTCTTGTCTTTTTGAGACTCAGATGTGCACAGTGTATGGGCTATGTACATAACAAGTACTCCATAACAATTTCTTCAAATGAATTTAATGGAGTTTCAGAAAGATAAGTCTGACCCTGACTTAAGTGAACTTCCATCAAATAAGACTATTTCCTGTTTTATCCCTAATACACTGAGATCTTCTGCCTTCTTGTTTCATCTGCAAGATCCAGGACTCTGCATTACATAGGATATATTGTGACATCAGGGCTGACAATCAAAGGGATGTCACATAGTACAAAAAAGTGAAGAGACTCAGTCTCCAATGCCACGTCTCAAGTGGGTGAGCCATGAGCCAACTGGAAGGTGTCCAGAGAACAGTGAAGCAAGAGACTCCAGGGCAAGGCTGGCCAGAATTCCAAAAAGAAGACCACAATGATGGTCTAGACTAGAAGTCAGAAGACTAAGTAGTCACTGAACAATCTGTCTCAGAATACCATAATGTCTATAGTGTCTTTATCCAGCTATTTCAAAGTTCCACACTGGAGTTTGATGACTCTGGAGGAGAGAGTGAGGCTGACATCTTTGCCCAGCTCTGCCTTACTTAAATCCAATTCATGTTCAAGTCAAGACATCACCCTGTGATGTCATGGGTCCTCTTTGAGAATAAAGGATGGATAACAACAACTTATGGCTTATTCATGTACTGCAAACACAGAGCACAGACTCAAGTACAATGAAAATGCTAGAGTAGCTGATGATTACATGTAAAGCCCTTCTCTATTTCCAACATGCTGCCCATGATGATGTCAAAGACAATTGACATAATGTGTGGCATTCTTCAAGGAGGGTTTAAGCTCATTATGGTTCTGCCTACTTTTAAAGCCATTACCATCTCTTCCAAATAAAGTTAGGAATGGTTTCTAAATGAAAGAGGCAGGTGGACCAAGACATTTTATTATTTGATGTACTGGATGATATCAAACTATGTGGTTTCACCAAAAGACACATTAAACTTCTTCTCATGCTGTTTTTCTCCAGTGTTTTAAAAAAAATGTTGTATGGACTCTCCAAGTGAAGAATTCTTAATGCGCTGCAAATGAAGATGGAGACTGAAGGCTCCAAGAGCTTGAGTCTAGAAGTCAAGTTAAGCAATGGATGAAGGCAATAATTACAACAAACACCTTGGTCTCCTCCTTTAGGCAAGACAAATCAAACATAAAACTATCAAAGAGAATTAACGGAAGACAGGACCCATCACTGTAAGGTGGGCATTAAAAAAATGAACAGTTTCTCACCTATCAAAAAGACTGATAGACATTCTCATAATACATACTAAACAGTTATTTAAAAGCCTACGGAAATATTTCTGGAACAAGCAGACACTACTTCACAGAGAAACAGTAAAGGCTGATAATGGGTACAACTCCACTGGACTTGTCCAGTGTAACTAGGAGCACTTTTACTCCATCTGATGAGTGGAATCTCAAGGTCCTCTGCAGATAACATCCATATGCACTCTACTAACAATATATCCAAAAAGAAGCAATGAACAAATGACTGGGTGATATGACTGTTTATGGAAACAGCATTAGAGTTTATGATGTCAATTCAGAACCAGGTCAGTGATGCCAAATTATAGAAAATTTGTCCTTAAGAAAGCCTACCTTTGGGGATCAAAGCAGATTATGTAATGAATCAACAGACAACATGAAATACAGAAATAAGTAGGGACTGCACCTATCAGATACCTAGCGTGATATGACCTAGTGGCTAGAATTATGTATCAAAAGCTCACTGTCTCTCAGGAACTGACAGGGTACAAATGCCCACATTACAGATACAGTCTTCAAAATACCCTAGAGAACTCAATGAATAGACTATACTAGAATCAGAGCATTATCCCAGACCAAACTGTTGACTCCAATGGCCTGCATAGAACACAGATCTTTAAGAACTTAGGCACAGTATTTTTATTAGATGTTTCCATGCCAAATATTCCTCACTCCATGCTGTGTGGAGTCATAGAGACCTAGCAGATATAATCCCAACCATGCAGGAATTTCTCATCCAGAAACTTGGCCTGTTCCCAGAACTGTCCCAAAGATGACTACAGTGAGCACAGGGAAGAGGAGCTCACGACCCGTTACTTTTATTCAATCATAAAAACAGTTATTTTACCTACACTGGCAACAGCCCACAGAACATTAAATATAAAAGAATAGGGATGGCTAAGCAGTACAGTGAAAAGAGCACCATCTCTGGAGTCAGGAGGACCTGAGTTCAAATCTGACCTCAGATACTTAACACTTACTAGCCATATGACGTTGGGCAAGTCACTTAACCCCAATTGCCCTGCCCTTCCTCCTCCAAAAAAGCAAAAATACATATGCAAAAGAATAATAGCAGGACAGTGACTTGTCCCAGGACCATTTTCATCTGATTTCTATCAAACAGATATGAAAAAAGAATTTTCAGTTATAATAACAGAAAAAGAGGAGGAGGAAGAAGTTGAAGGGGAAGTTGGCATTTGTAGAGTGCTTTAAGGTTTGCAAAGTGAGACATCATCATTTGAGCAACGTGATAACCTTGGAAAGTGAGAGCTACAGATCCTATCTGCCTCATTTTACACATAAGGAAACTGTGTCTAAAGGAGGTAAGGGAACCTGCCCAATGCTACACACTGCTAAGTGTCTGAGACAGGCGTCACCTGAGGTGCCAGTTCAGTGCTTTGTCCACTAGGCCACACCAGTCTCTCCACTGCTTGGGAGGTGGTCTTCACGAGCCGCTACAGTCAATAAATCCTTGCCTGGTCAACTACCCTCTAATGATAAGCATTCCTGAACGTAACAGGGCTGCCTCAAATGACAAAAGCACAGTGTTTCCAGGCTCATGCTGTCAGGCAGAAAATGAGCATTTATTAAGGGCTTACTATGTAAACCTATGTACTAAATGCTGGGGATACAAAGAAAGGCAAAAAATAGTCCCTGCGTCCAAGTAACTCACACTATAATGAGGGAGACAACATGTAAATAGCCAGGTACTATAAGACAGGTACAGTGTAAATGGAAAGTAATATGAAGAGGGAAAGCAGGACAGCTGAGAGGATTGGAAATGACCTTCAGCAGCAGGCAGGATTTGAAGTTCTAAAGGAAAGGAGGGCTGGAGGTGAGGGGTCTGAGCATTCCAGGTGGGCAAAGCCATAGAGGGGGAGATGGGAATGCTGTGCTTGAGGAATGGCAAGCAGACCAGCCTTTGCAGCTTGGCTGGAGTTGCCTTAGTGTGTGTTTATCTGGTGTAGCATCTGAAAACCAGGTCACACAAAGGAAAATCTTCATGCAGCTGCCCCCAAAGAAACAGCATCAGAGCCTGGCCAGGAAGCTTCTGTTAGAGCCTATGGGAAGGCAGGTGTCTTCTTCTGAAACCAGTGGATTATTAAAATGTGCAAGCTGTATTACAACAGCTCAAGAGGAAATTACCATTTTCCTGAAGGCAATCCCTACATATCCCTCATGACAGTCCCAGCTTCTTGTTCCCCTGAAGATATATTTTGGGATGAACGTCAGGTAGAAGCAAATTATCTCTTTGCGGTTCCTACTCCCATAGGAGACAAGACTTGGAAACATCAGTCTCAGGCTCCCACAAGCCCACGATGATCTTTCTTGGGGCTGACATCATATTTTGTGGCAATTCTCTAAGGCAGTTTTCAGCTGAGAAATACAGCTGAAAATAAGGGCCTCAGGTCTCTTGGTGGGAATAGTGTATGTTCCCAGAAGATAGCCCCTGACACCAGCAGAGTACTCAGGACTCAGTAGGGTAAGAAATACAAATCATACCAGTTGGAGGGAATGAGCATCAGCATTTATGAAAATAGAAAATGCTTTCAAAGAAGAGTTTCAACCACTCAATCCCTTCACATTCTAAGCTTGGTCTACCTTTCCAATGTTTTTACATATCACTCTCTTTCAGGCAGTCTGTATTCCAGACAAACCTGCCTCCTTGCTGTTCCTGGAACTCAATGCTGGGTTTCTGAGCCTTGGCACAGGCTGTAGTCATCCCCTTTCCAGCTTTCCCCCCACAACTAGAATGCCCATTCTGTTCCCTCTCACTCTGGACCTGAGCTTGTCCTCATTGAGGTAAATGGTTAGTTAGTCCTTTCTTCCTCCTCACATGATCTTCTTGAGGGGATATTCAATATGGCAGGAGAGGGGAATGTTCAGGAGAAATGACTGCGGTATAAAAACAAAAGGCAACTTTTCTTGAGAGTGTGCTTGTTGAACTGCACTTAACTAGAACCCAAAGTCTCAAGTCCAAGGTCCCTATGGAAGAGAGAACTCCTGAGCAATGCCTCCCAGAGTCATGCTTTCTGGTCTGCGGCTGCCCCTGACTTCCAGTGTCCTTTGGAAAGTCATTTGCCTCCCTTAAGCCTCTTTTCTCATCTATGGCAAAAATGGATTGGACTCAATTTTTCCAAACTCTTTCAGCTCTAAAATTCTCCCATTTTCTACAGTTATTCATTAGTTCATGAAAACAACAATAGCTACAACACCCAAATCCATCTTATTTCCAGATAAATTGTTTCAGCTATCCAGTTTGTTAGTAGACCTTTTCCACAAATGTAAGAACAGCTCCAGACTCACTTGTCTGGATAATCAAGAACCCCCCAAAAGATGCCGTGTGGACATGCTGGCCAGCCCCCAATTCATCGTGTAAGTAGACAAAGGGGTAATGTGGTATTCTCTGTGAAAAAGCTGTGCTTCCTCTTAGACCAAACAGAAAATGCCAAGCTTCTATCACTCTGGGTAGCCATAAATGCTACTTAGTAAAGGTGACAGGGGGATGAAATGAGTCCAAAGTCTTTATGCCATAGGATTACCAAGACTGCTGATAGGAGAGAATGTGAGAGCCAGCCCCCTCCATCCTAGCAGGAATGTTGGTGCTGAAAGGGATTTGGGAAGCTGGAATGTCAGAGCTGGAGGAGACTCTGGCTCAAGAGAACTAGAATAACTGAACTGGAAGGTACCTCCAAACACTGAAGAGTATAGTGTCAGAATTAGAAGAGTTCTTAGAATAGAGAAGCTAAACAAGACTTCAGAATGTAGAACACAGAATCACTGCTTCAGAAGGGACTTCAGAACATAAAACACACACACTCCTAGAACTGGAAGGACCTTAACAAATAAAATAAGTAACATCAAAGCTGGAAGAGACCATGGAACCAAAGAAATGCCTTAGAACCTAAAATGTTAGAACTGCCAGAGACGTTGGAAATAAAGAGTTTAAACTAAAATGGAAGGAACCTTATACTATAGAACATTAGGACACAAATGACTTTCGACATCATCTCACCCTACTCCTCCTCCTTTTCTGATGAGGAAGCCCAGGGATGTGTGAGATCTGCTCATGGTCACACAGTGAGCCAGTGACAGAGCTGTCCTGGAAGCCCAGTCCCCTGGCTTTCTGCTGCTGGGCATAGCCTCTGGCAGGTTTTGTTACTTTCAGAGCTTAACACACCACTAGGTGGTGCCATAGTTCACAAAGCACGGGCCTGGGGCCAAGAAGACCTGAGTTCAAATTCCAATTATGACACTTTCTAGCAGCTCCAAGCAAATCATTTACCCTCTGTCTGCCTCAGTTTCCTCAACTGCAAAGTGGGGATAATAATGACACTCGCCTGCCAGAGCTGTTCTGAGGATCAAATGGGATAATATTTGTAAAGTGTTTTGTACAGGGGTTAAGAAATGCTTATCCCCGGGGCGGCTAGGTGGTGCAGTGAATAGAGCGCCGGCCCTGGAGTCAGAAGGACCTGAGTTCGGAGCCGGCCTCCGACATTTAATCCGCACAAACAAAAACCTAAGCCGTGTAACCTCGGGCAAGTTATTTAACCCCAATTGCCCTAAAGGGGCAGCTAGGTGGTGCAGTGAGTAAGAGCACCGGCCTCGGAGTTTGGATGACCCGAGATCAGATCCGGCCTCAGAAAATGAGCACCCATGCATAAATAATGACTAGCTGTGTAACCTTGAGCAAGTTACTTAACCCCAATTGCTTTAAAAAAAAAAAAAGAAATGCTTATCCCCTCCCCTCTCCCCTCTGCAGTAGCAGTTACAAGATGTAACATCAACACTCCATTCTCTGGAAGGAAGAGCCAAAGAAAACAGACTGAGAACTTTAAAAAAATATAAATGGATGAGAAGAGCAGAGCACTGAAGATCTCATTTATATTGGTCAGTAAGCTTCAGCTCCCTAGCTTCTGGGTTGCTGCTAATGGAAATTAACACTAGCCAAAAAACTTGGGAGGAGTTGATGCCTTAGAAACTCCAGGTTCAGTCTCCAGGGGGCAGGGGAGCCTCAGCAGAGATGGAAGTGGGTGAAAAGAATTATGGTGGAAACAGAGAGCCAACATGGGGCAGGAGGAACAGCAGCTGAGGGAATCCCCACATCACTCACTTCCTATGCTGCCATGTTGCACGAGTGACTTTTTGCCACCTTGGATTGAAGTTTCAGCATCAATAAAGTAAGAGAATTTCTACAACTTTAAAAGACTGACTGGAATCAGAGCCTTGGGTTGGAAGCCCTGCTCTGCTCCTTACTAACTACATAGCCTTGTTCCTCCTATGAAATGAAGCATTTGTCCGAGACAGTCTCTCAGTTCTCTTCCCAGGCTCACTGTACCATGAGTGTGGCCATCAGGGTGGTAATTACATCCTGACTTGGCATTTTATGCTCCGAGTTCTTCTTCAGTCACAGATTCCCATTGTAGATCTTGACCCCATGATGGATCACTTGTTTCAAGGTACAATAATATGAAAGCTATGATTTCCAAGATAAATATGTTTGGGAAAGGGAAAAGCTTTTTCCTGACAAATGTAAAACAACCAATGTTTAAGACGAGCTGTTCTCCATGAAACCTAATCATTATCTAGATTAATCCTCAAAACCTCCCCATGACACAAGAACTATGTATTATTGTCTTCAGGAGACCGAGGTTTGAGCTCTGGGGGATATGAACGTGCTGGGTGGCCTCAGGTCCCTCATTTGCAAACTACTCTCAGTTAAGATTCATCTAGCTCAACTTTTCTGTGATGGTCTCCTTTGACAGTATGGACCCCTTCTGGGAATAATACCTAATCAGAAAAAAAAAATTTTTTTGATAACTATACTTCAATATAATCAGTTTCCTAAAATGTATCTTATTTTATGCATTTAAAAGCATTATCCTGATATGGAGTCTATATGAAGGCTGTATCAAGGTGTCAAAGGGTCCATGACCAAAAAAGTTAGGAATTCCTGTAATGTATAAAATAAAATACATAGGATCACAAAAGACACCAATTCCAGTGAAATAAAAGTGCAATTTTTTTCTGCCATCCAAGTTTAAAGACCCACAGGAATCTAGAATTCCTAATCTAGTTCCTTGTTTCTGAGTTCAAAGGCCAGTGAAATTGACTTTGACTAGGAAGTGACTAATGGAATAGAATATCAGAGCAGAAAGGGACCACAGAATACAGAATCTGGCACAGCAAATCTTAACAGATGAAGAAATGATGGCCTAGAGAGGGAAACAGCTTGCACAAGGTCACCTGCATCTTGTTTACCCCCAAACAAATCCCTTAAAGGAAGGGAAGGCCAGCTATAGAAATTTTAGCCCAGGCAGAGCCAAGCTGGCAGAGTAGAAACAGGACTTTCTCAGGGCTGACACTTCCACCTCCTCCAATACATGTAAAAAATTACTCTAAACAAACTTTAGAGCTACAGAACCCACAAAGTGACAGAGAGAAACTAACCTCCCACGGAAGGCAGCCCAGCAGGAAGGGTCCCTCACAGCACTCTGGGAGCAGAGCTCAGCCCCATCCATGTGAGACTGTGATTTTAGCCTCAGGGTGGCCACGACCAGCTGCCACCTGGAGGGACTTCAGGAGAGTGGATCACCAGCAGATGTGGCAGTTTCCAGAATTATCAACCCATAAATGCCAAAGTGAGAGGTCAGTGTGAACTTTGGGAACAGGGAGTCTGGGAGTGCAGTCCGGCCTCTGCCCCCTGGAGGGAGAAACAGCTGGTGCAGCTGCTGCCATGTGGATGCTTCAGAGCTCCTGGCCTAAAAATTGTAGGGGGACCAAGCAACCATTCTGAGGGGTAATTGCACTTGCTCTAACCTGCTTGGATCTAGATTGCTGTCTAGGGTGGAGGTCCAGGTGCCAGAGCCTGTGAAGGCTTCAGAGAGGGCACCCAACTAATAGCTCCAGCAGCTGTGAAAACCCCAGCCATTTGGGACAAAACTCCCCTCTCTGGTAGCAGGGTTCTACTGTGGCAAAAAGCTCAAAAGTCAAGTAACTAAGTGGCAACATGAGCAAGGAAAGGAAGCAAAGCAAGCACAGCAGTCAAACCTTAGATTTCTATTTTGGAGCCAAAAAGTATCAAAGCATGGAATGGGAGGAAGACAATGAAGTCATAACTCCAGCACCAAAAGCTTCCAAGAAAAATATGACCTGGTTACAGGCCATAGAGGAGTTTAAGAAGGATTCTGAAAACCAAATAAGAGAAGTGGAGGAAAAATTGGGAAGAGAAATGAGAATGATGCAAGAAAATTACAAAATGAGAGTCATTCCACCTGACTGAAGAAAATAACACCTTAAAAACAGACTAACTCGGGGGCGGAGCCAAGATGGTGGAGTAGAAACAGCTCGTCCAAGCCACTCTGCCCCCAGATTCCCCCCAAACTATGTAAAAGGGGACTCTGAACAACTTCTGGAGCCCCAGCACCCACAGAACGACACAGAGAAGCTAACCTCCCACTGAGGACAGCCCAGCAGCCCTGCAGGAAGGACCAGCGTAGCGCGCAGAGCGCAGGAGCCAAGCCCAGGTCCGCGTGAGCCGAGGTTTTAGCCCCAGGGCGGCAGGGCCAGCAGCTGGCTGGAGGAACCCCAGAACACCAGCAGCTGTGGCGACTCCAGAATTATCAACATAGACATGCCTAGGACAAAGTAAGAGGTTAGAGATTAGTGCCCTATGGACTTTGGGACCAGTATTTGGGGAATGCTTCGGCTCCCTCCCCTGGGGGCTAGAAGCCGCTAAGGAGACACGCCATTTTGTAGTTTTCAGAGGCAGCTCCAGCTCCCAGCCTGCAAATCATAGGGAGATCCAGCAATCAGTCTTGGGGAGTAATCGCTCTTGCTTTAACCTCCCTGGATCTGGATTGTGATCTCGGGTGGAAGTCGTGGGTGGGTTTACAGCTTGCCAGAAACGGAAGTTGCCCCCCACACGTTCGGGACGAAAATTCCTCTATCTGGCCTTAAAGCCATAGTATGGCAACAAGCCCAAAAGTCAAGTAATTAAGTGGCAACATGCCAAGGCAAAGGAAACAGAAAAATGCAACCCTAGGCTCCTATTTTGGGGGCATAGAGTGGGAAAAGGACTGTGAGGTCAGAAGTCCTGCTCCAAAAGCCCCAGGGGAAAACATGAGCGGGTTGCAGGCCATAGAGGACCTTAAGAAGGACTTTAAAAATCAAATAAGAGAGTGGGGAAAATTGGAAAGAGAAATGAGAAGATGCAGGAAAAGTATGAAATGAGGGTCAACAGCCTGACTGAGGAAAACAACACCTTAAAAAATAGACTAGCTCAAATGGCAAAGGAGGCCCAAAAGGGCAATGAGGAGAAGAATGCCTTAAAAAGTCGAATTTGCCAGGTGGAAAAAGAATCTCAAAAGTTCACTGAGGAGATTCATTCCTTCAGAGTTAGACTGGAGCAAATGGAAGCTAGTGACTTTATGAGAAATCAAGATGCTGTTAAGCAGATCCAAACAAATGAAAGATTAGAAGGCAATGTGAAATATCTCATGGGAAAAACCACTGACCTGGAAAATAGATAGGAGAGACAATTTAAAAATTATTGGACTACCTGAAAGCCATGATCAAAGAAGAACCTAGTAATCACCCTTCAAGAAATTCTCAAGGAAACTGCCCTGATGTTTTAGATCCAGAGGGCAAAATAGAGGTTGAAGAATCCACAGATCACCTCCTGAAAAAGATCCCAAAAAGAAACTCCCAGGAATATTATAGCCAGGTTCCAGAATCCCCAGATCAAGGAGAAAATACTACAAGCAGCCAGGAAGAAACAATTTCAATATTGTGGAAACACAATCAGAATAGCCCAGGACCTGGCAGCTTCTACACTGAGGGATTGAAGGGCATGGAATATGATATTCCAGATGGCAAAAGAACTGGGAATGAACCCAAGGGTCACCTACCCAGCAAAACTGAGTATTTTGTTTCAGGGGAAAATATGGTCATTCAGTGGAATAGAGGACTTTCAAGCATTCTTGAGGAAAAAACCAGAATTGAATAGAAAATTTGACATCCAGACACAAGAAGGAAGAGATGCCTGAGAAGGTAATCAGGGAAAAGGAATCAAAAGGAAATTATCAAAGTTGAACTATTTACATTCCTATATGGAAAAGTAATATCTGTGACTGATGATATCTTTCTCACTATGAAAATAATGGAAGAAGGGTGTGTGGTCATATGAATACATATGTGAATGTGTGTGTATATGGTTACAGTTATATATGGATAGAGGGCATAGGTTGAATTTGTTGGAAGGGAGGATACTCAAGGGATGAAATTATGAGGTGAGAGAGGAAAGTGGAAAGAGGAGATGGGGAGAGACAGGGTAGGGTAAACTATCCCATGTAGAAGAAGCAAGGGGAAGTGGTTGCAAGGGAGGGGAGAATAAGGAAGGCTAAAAAGGCAAAACCACATTCACATTGAATTTGGTTCAGGGAGAAAATGACATACATACTAAATGGGATATCTCAACCTGCAGCAGGATAGGGGGAAGGGGGATGAGAGGAGGGATGATGGATGGGAGGGCATCCTTTGGGTGAGGGGAGGTTGGAAGTACCCACTATAGAAGAGGGACAGGATCATGTGGGGAATGGACCAGGTGGGGGTAGGATGAGTGGGAGGGAATTATAAGCAGCCTTGTACAATATATCTACTATGATAATGTTTTGCATAGCTAGACATGTACAACATATACTGAATCACTTATCTCCCAAGAGGGAATGGGTGACAAGGGAGGAAGGAAATGGATCTGAAATTTGAGGTATTAACATGTTTCAAATATATATAAATACTATTATTAATACTCTTTTGCTTGTAATAGGGAGATAAGATGTGCAGGCATTGGGACACAAAGACTCACCTTCCTATAATGGAAAAGTTGATGGGGGTATGGGAGAAGGTATGAGAGAGA